>JAZAYU010000020.1:6493652-7038652 GCA_038501625.1 Corbicula japonica | reverse complement strand
CGTGAAAATACGAATTCCGGAGCTCACTCGGTGAAATATATCTGTATCTTACACTCGTCTGGTAAAAACAAATATACTCTATGTGATCCGGTTTGAAGGTTATAAAGCTGAGATTGGAAACCAGTCTCAAATCTCAAGAATCTGATTGGCTGAAATGGCGCCATTTCAGCCAATCAGATGCTTGAGATTTGAGACTGGTTTCCATGCTCAGTTTTATAACATTGGGCACCGGTCTCAGTCAGGTTAGTAAGATTAGCTACTTATGGTGTATACTGGTGTGCTTTATCATGCAACGTCGTATAGTAGGTACGCGCTAACTTGTAGATCTTTGTTCATTTGGGAGCCTGACGAAGCAAGTAACCATCGGTCATGGTTAACCCCACTCCCACAAACACACATGCTGTAAATATGTTTTGTCACTTCCCGTTAACAAGGCGCTGTTACCTTCGTTTTTTAGTGTTTGTGGTTTCCTTTTTGGTATTAATTATAGTTTTATAGTTTATATGCTCTATTTTCCTCTCTAAGTTTTAACTGGCTCAATAGACTGTGTTTAATTCAAGAGTTTTTTCTAAATACTATATGCATATTTCATTTTTATTATCTTAAAATTATATACTAGTTCAATTGCAAAGTCAAGTTTTAAATACCTTCCACATCAAAATATCATGATATTTAAGGTAGAAAGCAAAAGCTAAGAGCAAAAGCAAAAGATGATTCTAACCATGTGTCTTGTCTGATGTATGTTTGTTTAAAACAGATAATGGTATTCGGTGAATTTCAAATTAAACAATAAGAAGCAGAAATTTTGTTTAAATTCAGTTTTACAAAGCAACAATATCGCCTCATTAATACTCATTTTATATAATTAGGATACATTGATAAAGCTGGGATACACTGTTGGCATGTTCTTCTTTTTACATTTTAATCAAAATAGAATGTTTTAAAATTAATGCAAATCGGTTAAAGCCATAAATTGAAAAACATCACGCGTAGCTCCAATCTTGTAGAAACAAACTGTTTCCGATTCCCATCGTTACATTTATATAATTTGTTGTTTATACCAATATCAATCCACAAAATCCTTTCAACAAACACATTGAATTCTATGCAAACTCCGAATATTATAGGCAATTATAAGAAATTGTCGGTAATTGCAATGATAAAGTTGGATATTAAATAATGGATGAAAAGTGCAAAAGAAAACAAACAGATACAAGATAATTTACTTAGAATGTAATTTATTATAATTCATGTTTCTTGTAGATGAGGTTAATAACAGTTAATCTTCCCTGCATTGCAAACAGTATACGTCTTTTGAAACAAGGATGTGCAAGCAAGTTAAGAAGGTCAGCGAGATTCCAAATGGACACGATCAGGCTTTTCTACACGAAACAAAAAGCAATATAGCTATAACCACAAGTTTTAGCTTTCCAAAAAGCTAGTCGGTCATTAGCAAATAAATTAAAAGAATAAGTAGGTATGTATTCGTTCATGTATTTACTTTTGGACCAATGTATGTCAATGTTATGGCCAGTTTTCTGTCGATCAAAGTCACACAGACTGTATCTGACAAACCTTTTGTGAATTTAGTTGATGTTTCAAGTTTCAAGATAATTTTCATTTACATTTCTCTGTATGTACAAACATAAACAAGAGAACATATAAACATTGTACAATTCTGTTACTTTAAAGCATGCAAACAAAGTTGAACGGCTGATGTTTGATTTATTGAAACATGAAGAATACGTGTACGGGCTAAAGGCATCAATATAAATAATCATGTCTCTAGTAGACGGAATTTATTTTTTTTCAGGACGTGTAGAAATAATTACGTTGTTTAAGCACCAGCGAATCTGATGAATATGTTACATTAACGCGAATGCTCAAAGAGGTACCATAGAACTTTCCACAGTTGATACTTATTTGTACATTGAGAGAAAAGCCACGCTTATAATATTCAGTATTCATTACCAACATTCATAAAAAGTAGTTTTAGTTGGTTCAGCAGATCTCGTCAAACTTGAAGTTGACGAGCGTTAAAAGACAGTAAACAACAAATTAGGATGCTGATGCATTTATGCTGCTATTATCTTTTGTTTTTGTTTGAAAGATTTTCTGGAAAACTATTAAAGGAACTCAAGAAGCACTATTTGTATTTAAATTAATCTATCATCATAAAAATTGTCGTTATGCCACTGTTCTGAAAACAACTTTTTCTTTACTTTCAAGGCTGGTTTTGCATTCCTTGCAGTATATTCTAGTAGATCGCCCTTACATAGAAATGATAGTGCTTGTATTGTCCACCTTACTGTACTTGCCAAAATAATGTTATCGTTTAGTATCCCAAGACCGAAATCAGATCCGTTATATTGCATGTGTATGGGGAAGCAGTCATTGGGGTCACGGGCATCCCCGGAAATCTTTTACAAGTAAAACTCAATTTGAATTGCAACTGCGACGAGTCCAACCGTTCACTATAGACCCCAAGAAGAGAACGCATAGATATTTGCGGTTTTGAGAGGGAATATGGGAATCAAAATAAATCAATTCGTATTTCGTTAATAATGCATATATTCAAGGGCAAGTTTTGAACTTAATGGCGGCGAAAGTTTTGAAACATAAATTAAATAGTTAAAGTTGAAATGATAAAAATACAGAAGCACGTATAGAATGGTTACCAAGTTTCTATTTCAAAACAATCGTTTAAGTTTTGTTTTCTTAAAATAGATTAAAAGGTCACTTTGAAAACCACCGAAGACGAACAATGTGAAAATATTACAGGCTCGGTTTCATTGAGCCTGTTAAAGACTTTAAAGCATATCAAAAACATAAAATACCGCATCGTAATTAGAGCTTCAACTTGGATATCAAAAGGACAGGGAAATAGATAGATCTAAAAAAACATGGCAGTTTTTGTGCAACAAGCTCAAAACGAGGCACTTTTATGCAAATCTTTGAGAATGAGCATAATACATGTATATAAATGTCCCTCTAAATGAGTAATTGCGAATAAAAGATAAAAATGTAATGTTCATAACTAATGAAGACATGGGTAGTCATCAAACCAACTAGGTTTAAACTCTCGCATCTCAGGTTATTTCAATAGTGCGCTCGTGAAATACAAAAGTGTGCAATTATGGATTGAAATTAAATTTCAACAAACTTGACTAACTAAGTACTTGTAACTGAGGTAACGTGTCGCCATTTATCCTATAAATTGATATCAGACAAGTTCAATAAACAAAATCATTATTGATGCTTCCACGCTGAATGTGTAATCATAACCTCATGTGGCCATCCTAGTCGTTTATCTCTCTCGTCCGCAGCTTATTGGTCGTATTGATGACTGTCTTTTAGCGTAGCGCCGCCCAATTGACTACACTTATGATATTAGATAAAAAAAATATTGCCCATGCTGATCTCCTATGTTTACTTTAAACAATGGCCATGTCACATTCGCTAAACCTCCGGTATCTTCTGATAACATTCACCAAATTTGCACTGGAAATCGCAAACAAATGGCAAAATCGCTGATCCCCCCCTTTTTTTTTTACTTTAAACAATGATCACATCACTTCGCTAAACTTCCGTTAACTTCTGAGAACATTCGCAACATTTGCACTGGAAAGCGCAAAAAGCAAAATCTCTCTTTAAATCTCTCTTCTTCGTTAATTGTTTGTGGCGTCCTATTTTAATTGACATACTAATATAAAAACATGCGCTCTCTATTTTCCTCTCTTCTTTTTCGTTGCGTGGGGAGGCTGTGTTTTTTGAGTGTGGCGATTCCTGATATGCATATATTGCTTTTTTCTTTAAAAGACAATATTTTGACAATTAAGCAAGTTCTGAGCATTCGTTTTCTCCTAAATGCTTGTTTAAAACATCTCCTCGTTTACTATAAGCCTCTACTGTTTCACGACCGTATGTTTGGTGATTTATACCACAAGAAAGAAATTTTTAAAATTAACACATGGGTAGAAGTGTTCATCAATTTTCATAGTCATTGCATGGACATGCATGGACATGAGTTTTTTTGAAACCCGCATAATGTCATCTAACATGGCATACACTGAAATTGACATCATTAAAACTAACAAACAAAACCAGGAAAATGCGAGAACCACCAATATTACATGTTTAAGTTCTGCATTCTAACGAAATTGTTGAAGATCAGAAATAGTAAATTTAATAATTTGAGTCCCTGTCAGGCTGCTCATCCCCCCACCCTAGGACAGTGACGAAATTTTGTTGTTGAACTCTAGATTTTGGAATACATTTTTGGTTGAAAGTGTACGCTAATGACCGACTAGCTTTTTGTAAACTTTTGTTTACAGACAGCCTTTCCCGCAAAAGTCGGAGCGTGCTCGATTGGAAATTCCGACATTTAGAACAGGGAGAACTTCAATCGAATGCGTCGGAACTGTGTTCTGGCAGCGTTCTACCCATTCCATCGAAATAGGTGGTGTGAATCGGTCAGTGTTTTATACTGCACCAAACTGAAATATTTTTAGATACTGTTTTTTTTGCCATAAAATAAAATGGTTACATTTCAGTACTATGCCAAGAATTTCACCAACATAAATACCAGAAATAGTGTTATTTTTCAGTAAATTATAAATATTGCTTTTTGTTGACTGATCTAAAAACTAGGAAAACTTAGTTGAACTATGAAGTATGGCTTATTAAGATCATTAGGAGTTTTTAGACTTCAAAAGATATAATAAACATTCAATTATGTAACACTTTTTATAAAAACCTATCATGATTCTGTTCCGACATCCAATCTCACTCGTTTGGCAGATTCTTAGACTCTTTCTCTGTCGTTATCAGAAAATAAACGACTGTTGTAAACCAAAAAACTAGAGGCCTCTGATTGGCTTCTGGATTACGTCAAGCCTGTTCTCTGTATCTATTTAAAAAAAATTCCCCAGCTTCTTATCAACTAAGCCTATTGCTCATTACAATAATTCAACATAACACTTGATTAAAGAGTAAATATAAACCATTTGTAAAAAAGAAAAGAAGAGGTACAGCTTATACTGTATTAAACCAGCATCTAGAAGGTGTAAACGTCGCCCTGAACGACAGGATATGGCAAACAGTGTGCAGTATTTGTGCAACTCGAATGGTTAACATTTAAACCCCCGACGCACTACGCCAGCAGTGGTTACAAGCGTCGTAACAATACAGATACAGATCTCATCATAATATGCATTCCAAACATATGAATGGCAATAAATCAGTGACCGACATTTAAGTGGCATCAAATTGCTTTCAGCAACTCTGCTGTGATAACGGTAAACATACATCTTGTAATATGACTCCGAGTTCGTTGTATTTTTAAATCTAACACCAACTGGTGTTGTTAATCTCCAGCAGCAGTATGTACTTTACTTGCAAGCTTGGGGAATACCGCCTATTTTAAACCTCGAGGAAAGATAACTGAAGCTCGCTAAGGATTCTCTGGCGACTATAATCGCCAGACAAAATTGGTTTACTACTGTCGCTGTCTGCTGAAAGTACAGACATGCGCAGTGAAAAAGTCAAGCAGATTCTGTGGAAGAGTCGGAATTTGATTCTGGCACAGTTCCGACAGCCCAATCGAGCACGCCCGGATATTCATTAGTCTCTAAGAAAAACATAAACGATGTCTTGCTTTTGACCAACAAAATCAATATAACGGATTGAATCAATTTCATATATGGGATCATCCTGAACAGTTGCTTGAATCAAATAACGTAACAGTTCAATTTATACACAAATAATATTTTGCTATGAAGGTTTTCATCACGTGACTTTCTAAAAAAAGACGCATAACATATTTTCTACACCCTGTAGAAAATACAACACACGTATGTTTATATAATTTAACATGTCGTTATATATCGGCTCAATTTCTGATTTGATGTTACTACAACGTCCAGATATTGTTTCATCAACATTTAGAAGACTTTTCTTGCAAATAGGGGGAGCGGAATAGCATTCCCAAGCTCTATACGGGCGGCTTTGTCTAAAGTGACCACGTCCGGTGCCGCTGTTAACCGGTGTTACCCTTAAAAGTTCAAGTTTGGTCCATTATAATATGTCGGTCATCAGGATGACCGACAATTAATGATACCGTTACACCAAAAGACCTCAGAGGTACAGTTAATCAACTATGGTTGCCCTATAGGTTGACCAAGCTAAATTGGCGATTTTTACAATTATTAATAAAATGTAAACAGGGGTTAAGGAAAATTTACGCGTTAAAGGTACTATTTTGCCGATTTATAACACATCGACGCGATAGCACAGTGGTTTACGCCTCCGGCTTGCGGAGGCCTAACTCTTTTTTCGACACGGGTTCGATTCACACTGACACACGGCTTTGAAGGAAAAATTTTAGATATATATCTTTTAAGTTTTATTGCAGTTATTTCAAAGTAAAATATGCATTTTGCTTCAGTTAAATTTATCACGGAAATAATTATTTTTTTTTTTAAATTTAAAAAATGTACAAAAAACATGTTTCGAACATAAAATATATAACAGCGTTGCTTCCATTGCATTTAAAATTGACTGCGTCTTATACCACTGGGCTAATTGGACAAGTATTGGGAGCCTCTCGCTTTTTATGAAACAACGATTAAAATATTAACTCATTGTTTACATGTAACGCCAATGTAAACACGACAATGTAAAAATTGCCAAATTACCTTTGTCCAATAATAGGTTACATTAAACATGAAAATGATGGCCACATGATTTGGCGAAGTTTAATCCTCACAACATCTCGCGTATCTCACCCAACATGTAATAACATTAATTTAACATACTACTACTACTGCTGCTGCTGCTGCTGCTGCTACCACCACTACTACTACTACTTCTACTACTACTACTACTTCTTCTACTACTTCTACTACTACCACTACTACTACTACTACTACTACTACTACTACTACTACTACTACTACTACTACTACTACTACTACTACTACTACTACTACTACTACAGTACTACTACTACTACTTTATCTGAAGAAGGTAACATATTAGGTTTGATAACTTGAACGCCAATCTCATTACTATATGGCATTAAAATGTAACAAATACACAAATACAACAATTTTATAATATAAGGAACTTATTTGTTATTAAAAGCTCTAAATAAATGGACGTAGGCACACCGACCGAACTACATCAAGACTGAGACAAATTAAACAGATTCTTTTTAAAAATATGTTTAAAGGAATTCTTTATCAGTAACTGAAAAGGCATTTTAAGTAATTATTTGGAGGCGTCAATTTTGAAAGTGTGAGACGTTTCGAAGTTGTAGTGCAAAGATTAGTATTTGTAATTTGTAGAGAAATTAAATATTTGAGATTTATGTCTTGATTTTTGATTGTTGATGTATTTAATTGAAAAGGGTAGCCATTACTGAATCAAATTGAAAAAAATGGGTTTGTTCTGTGAAATTCGCATAAAAACACGAGCAGCTCTTTTTGAATAACTTATATAAATTTTATCCTATCCTGGTTTCCTTTGCCTCAGATTGTACAACAATATTACAAAAATGAAATATGCATATCAAAATTTGCCACATTCGGAAGACACAGCCTCGCAACACAGCCAAAGAGAACAGAATGAGAGAGTATAATGAAGAATTATAAATCTTAATTTGAGATATATGGTGACATTTGACATGACTTTAAAGTTTAACTTAAAGGATAGTATGGTGATTTTTAAAAATAAACGAGTATCATTGTTTGTTATCACTTATTTCACCAATAGCGATCATCGTACTCTTTCTGACGCGAATGTAAATATCTTACTAATTTCTTTATTCCAGATAGTTCATGCCATCCGTCATGTGGAGATGTTGTGCTTGACTAGGAACATGGACCCCGAATACTACATCTGAAAAAAATCATAGCACAATGACAAAGTGAAAACTAATTTGCTCTAGGCTTAACTGGAGTGAATCCGACGAAACAAGACAAAAACAAGACAGAAAAACACAATACAACAACGAACAAACAAATCAATGTTTGTAAAAAATGGTAACAGATCTAGGGTTAACAACAATCCTTCTGTGGTCTGGCAGCCCAAAAGAGAATTATTTATGATAAAAGTTCATTACTTCACTGTCGATGTAGAATTCCGGGAAAGTGCAAATTAAATTGTCTAGAACTATTACTGCCACGTGTTGTTTCATATTAGCGATTCTTGTAGACCGAAATTCCTGTTTTCCACATATCATCTAAATCAATTGTGACTTTCCTGTTGTGTTTCTTGTCTGAAAATTAATACTTGTTTTTTTTTTGTCTTTTTATCTTGAAAAGACATGTTGTTAAGAACTGGGGATAAGAAAAGCTGCAACTGAAGTTTCTTTTTCAGTACTATATATATGCTGTTATCAGTAAGAAATCTGTTATCAATATATATTTAAAATGATATTGCCTCTAGCTGGGAGCGAACTCGCACCGTCACGCCGACAGCGCCTAGCCCTGAAATTCCGACGACGCAACCAATTGACCTATCCGGGAGAACCCCCAAAAAGGTTGATCGGATAGCCCTGATACAGGCCTCTACGTTATCATCACTGCAAGACATCGGTAACGGCATATTGTACTGATAACAGTTAAATGATAATAACATTTATCACGGTTATCTGAGCAACTTTATCGGACATTGTTCCGGCTAGCTCAATCGGTAGCGTAACCGGATAAACGTGGCTATGCGCTATCGCTGTATGGTAAGGGTTCGATTCCAAATATTGGACATGTCAGATTTTATTTTCTTACGTCATTTTAAGGGCAAATGATTTGAACTGCGGCGCTAATAACAGATAAAAACGTTATACTGCCGCCTAACGGCCCTAACAACGATTCTGTGATATGAAAGTATATAGAAAGAGAACTTTGGAACGTTCAGTAGCAAAACAAATTTCCACTGGATGTTTAAGCCAGGTTCTAAGATGCACCAATAGGTTCTCATATCAACATAAAAACACAAGTTGTCTAGGTGAAAGACACGTAACTCCAACCCACCCATCAGCTCAACAATGTTGTATGCAAAAGCACACAAACATTTAAAACATAAGACGCTTATAGCATTGCAAAGCTAAAGGGGCGGGTACGAAATGATCTTACCGAGACCAGATCTCCTGGAGTCAAATCAGCAAGAACACGATGACAGGGATAAAAGAAACAAATCAAAGGTTGTGTTTGTGATTTTGGATATTCCAGATATGCATACTTCACTTTAAATCGTCATTGCTTGTTGCCTTCGAAACAATTAGATTTCGTATGTCTTAATCATTAAGATTATTTCATGTTGATACCATTAAGTAGATATAATATATTAAAAAAGATGCGTTGCTGATTTCCCCAGGGTAACGCTGCCCCATTAAATAATGCCTTAAATATTAGGGTCAGAGCGATACGAATTTTATATATCTTTATAAACTGTTAACAAATCACATTACAGTACATTAGTAGCTTATTATTTGCCACTGACCGTTGCAAGGTGGACACTCCTAAGGTTTTCTTTTATTGTTTGTGTTGTCTAATTGAAATTTGTCGATGTTTTAACTCACGCTGTTTTACCGCAATATGCATTTTAACTAGCTTGATCGTATTGTTTTTATCCGCTCTCAAACCATTCTATTATATTTGGTTCCGCTAAGTTATCTTTCTATGGTTGACACATTCTTTGTGCTAGAGACTTAGAGATGTCATTAAATTCAAGCCTCTGATTGGCTGAAACGTAGCCCTATTTTCTTTTCAGCAAATCTGTTTTCTTGTGATTTAGACTGGTTTCCAAGCTTAGTTTTATGATCCATGGCCATATTATATTGTTTGGATATTCACGATCTCCGCCATATACAAACTTTCATTTGAGATGAAGACGTTCAATTAAACCGTGTATGTTATATCTTTGAATTTGTAGTGATCGATATTTTTCGCAGTTTTCCTCTTTATTTCTCGCTTCAGTCTATGAGTGTCGAAAAATGAGAAGTACTTCTAAACCAAATCAATACAGACAGCATGATTCGAAGCATCGAGTGTCAATCCTACATTGTAATGAGACTCGGAAATCCCGTAATCTCAAACAGAATAATTGTTATATTACAAGATGTCAACAAGAGATGGGATACAGATGGAATGTCTCAACGGTATCGCTGAATGCTAGGCGAGATGAAAGTACAGCGTGATATATAGAATACTTGATGCTTATTCATGAAAATTAAAACATGTCATTTTTTGAACCTGTTGCTATCTATTTTCCTTTCAACTTGCGACCAAAGCGCAAAATTAGTTTCTTTTAACAATTTAAAGTCGTACTATAAACGAGAGAGATAAAAACGAGTTTGATATTTTCCACAATTTGTAGACAGGTTTCATTGAATAGGCCAAATAGCACGACACTGTTCACAAAAATTCAGATCTGGCTTAGACATTATTTCATTTCAAGGTGCTTTTACTCCCAAAGGGAAATCACAATAGTTTTGCATAATTTATTTAAAAATGTCTTGAAACGGGGACATCGGTACCACATACTAAGAAAAATAGTTTGCAAGACTTAGTGTTATCGCCGATACCTATATTTAATTAAGGTGCTGCTGTTTAAATCACTACTACAAGACTGTATTTATTAACCTGTGTTAAAAAGTGGCGATTTCATTTATAAATTAAAGATAAAGAGAATCTATCATTGGTATTCGGCGAAGATCAAGGTATCTCAACCCGAGGATAATACTTTCCAGACGGAAACGAGGCTATGCTTCCGTCTGGAAAGCATTGCCCGAGGGTTGGGATACCGCGATCTTCGCCGAATACAATTGATTGATTATTTTTCTCACTTACTTCTTAAAGATTCAAACAAAATTCTTTAAAACTAAAAAAACGCAACAATTTTAGAGAACTATTTCTTCGCGTAACTTCCAGTAGGAACGGTAAATCAGCCACGAATACACAGCCCTGTCAAAGTTTAACACCCCTCACATGTAGGCCTTCAATAATATCGTTACAAATAAAAGATAGGAAAAGAATCGTTTTTTTTTTCATGGCATGAAAACAGCTCTTTCATCCGTTGAAAACGGATAACGGATCTGCGATTTTTAAGTTATCCGAGATTTCGTCACATTTCAAAATTCAAAAAAAATGTATTGTACATACCAGTTAAGGCAGCGGCAGTCCAGTGGTAGAGCGCTCGCTTAGGGATCGAGGGGTCCCGGGTTCGAGCCCCAGTCCGGCCGCTAATTTCCTTAAGCAAGAAATTAAGCCTTCATTGCTTCTCTCCACCCAGGTGTATAAATGGGTACCTGTGAGGAATATAAGCCAATGTTCCGTGGCTGCCTACGGCGCCGACTGTTAACGGACGACTTATCTTCCAGTGATCGGGGGCTAAATGTGAAAGTCGATTGAATACGTTAGTAATTACAGACTATAAACCCATACCTTTTTGAAATATCCCGATTAAACAGCAGTATATTTCCTATTTTATTTTCCATTCACTTTCTTTATAGATCCTGATGTTTAACGATGCTCGCAACAGCATAACAGTATAAGAATGAAACACTTTAAAATGTAGCAATTTCAGACTCATACCACGATAAGCACTTCCAAGTTTCAGCGTTAAGAATTAAGCAGCCTCCGAGTGTATCCTTCCAAAATGATTTTTGAACAAAATCCTGTTAAAACAAAGTCAACATTGTCAAAGATTGCTCTGTTTGAAAAAGTAAACATTCGTTTAATTACGTCTCTTTACAAATTTAAATGACCTAGAAATAAGCATCATGACGTAGTCTAAATCAATAATGAAAGTGCTCAATTAATATGGTGCACAATAATACGAAAGTACGCGAGACCGCGGAGTGTAAGATAAGGCCATGCGAGATAAGGAAATCTCACACGGCTAAAAATAGAGATTTTTCTGTCTAGTCAGTGAGAAATTAAAATGCCATATTAATATTAAGCGCTTAATTCGTAAAACCTGTCCTGACAAGGCGAATCAGACAAATTTACAAGAAAGTGAAATGAGAATATCAAGAATTAACACATTCAGAAGACACACCCTCAGTGTGATTGCAAGTCGACTTATGTGTATTGATTTTTCTCAAGTTTTTTTTCTTCCCGTCTTTGAGATCTTATTATTTAAACCCATATGACGTCGTCTCGAACAGGTCTTCAACTACGTGTATCTAACAATGTTGCTGTCGGTGCTTGGGTAGTCTTTCGACCCGGGAGATAACTCTTTGACCCTTGAACTTTTCAAAAAGCCTCATGTTGAACAATATAAATTTAGTTAAAGGATAGTTTTCCTTAAATTAGGTAGTTTTGGGCTATTGGCTGATCGAGAGTGAGATAAGTGAACCTTAGAACCAGGATTACCGCCCCAGCCTCACCAGTGGCAAGCATGTTTTGCCACGGACCGTTCCAACAAAAAGAGTGAAATATGGATATTAGGAATGGCCACAGCCAGAAGACAAAGCCTCCCCGCAGTACCAAAATGTAGAAATATAAAGAGAGCAAGGGTTATAAAAAATAAAATATGCATATCAGGAATGGCTACATTCAGTAGACACAGCCTCCCCACACAGTCAGAAAGTAGAAAGAAGAAAGCATGGTTTTAGTACCTACGAAAATGTTATCCAACAGAAACCCACGAAATTTTATTCCCACAAAAACAAGCCCATCCACAGAATAATATTTGAGATCTTATATTCATTGTCAAAACAGTCGTAAAACAACATTTCTTTTAAGTAAAGAAATCTCCATAAAACATGAATTGGAAAACCCAGTTTTGGTTGTAAAATCATTTTGAAAATGCAATTGTATTTTTGAAGTTATACATGGTGTAAACAAACGGTTTTGTTTTACTTGCAAACAGAAACTCGTTTTAAAATATAAAAAACAGCATTGTCTTGAATGCAGGTAAATAAGTGCATCACATCAAAATTTATCCTGTGTTCGTTTAATTACCAAAAATATGACTTTTTATAGAAACAAGGGCCCGGACAGCTTAACGGAAAACACCTTCGACGTCGAATGTTATATCCTTAAAGTATGCAGATGGCCTATAACATAAATACACTATTGGGGCAAACATTCCAGTTCCAAAGACTTGAGCGTTCTAAACGATCTTGCTAACCAATCACTTTGCGATAAAAAATTCATTGGCGCATTGATGGATTCAAAAAGTGAATTAAAGATAGAAAAGTGAATTAAAGATACACATTACTGCGATACGCCAATCTAGTAGATGTTCAATTTAGGAAGAAAAGAGCATTTTTTCCCCTAATCCTCAAGAGAAAGAAAGTCAAATGTGTCGTAAAGACAATTATCAACTATTGACAAATTGGTGTCGCGATAGAACGACAAGAATCTAGATGAAAATTAATGAAATATTGACCAATTTGTATATGTCACGTGCCAGAGGAATTCCCATTTAGGTTCATTATTCTATATTTCTATATTTCATTATTTCTTTCTTTCGTTCTCTCTATTATAATTATTATTATTATTATTATTATTATTATTGTTTTACCTATAGTGAAATATGTATATCGTCGGAAATAGCCACATTTAAAACACTCAGCATACCCGCCGTCAAAAATTGTACATGATAAAACAGGGGTTTATACTATGATTACTTCAAAAGAACAATTAACGAAAATGAGAATCCGATAGGGTAATTTGACTTGTAAGTGCCAAGACTTCACAAATTTGAAAAACGTTGTTAAAGGGAAAACAAAACATATTTAAGCAAAACAGAGAAGATTGATTTTCAAATTTTAATATTTTTTATCTTCAGTTTAAAATTTTATACAAACCACATGTCTGACTCAAACAATAGTATCATTTCAAAAAGCTAAACGTACAAAAATGTCAAAAATCAATAATGCTAAAGATATTTGAAAATTTAAATAGTTTGCGCAAAGACATAAATGTAACACTTAAAAGCATTATCTACAATACGACATTTTTTTCATGGTTTTAGGAAATTCAATACGTTATTTAAGTATGTCTATAAAACGTTTCAATAACATTTGTATTTTTGCGACTAAAATCATCAAGTTTTTAACATGCAAATGAAATAAAATATTTCTATAACATAAATACACTATTGGGGCAAACATTCCAGTTCCAAAGACTTGAGCGTTCTAAACGATCTTGCTAACCAATCACTTTGCGATAAAAAATTCATTGGCGCATTGATGGATTCAAAAAGTGAATTAAAGATAGAAAAGTGAATTAAAGATACACATTACTGCGATACGCCAATCTAGTAGATGTTCAATTTAGGAAGAAAAGAGCATTTTTTCCCCTAATCCTCAAGAGAAAGAAAGTCAAATGTGTCGTAAAGACAATTATCAACTATTGACAAATTGGTGTCGCGATAGAACGACAAGAATCTAGATGAAAATTAATGAAATATTGACCAATTTGTATATGTCACGTGCCAGAGGAATTCCCATTTAGGTTCATTATTCTATATTTCTATATTTCATTATTTCTTTCTTTCGTTCTCTCTATTATAATTATTATTATTATTATTATTATTATTATTGTTTTACCTATAGTGAAATATGTATATCGTCGGAAATAGCCACATTTAAAACACTCAGCATACCCGCCGTCAAAAATTGTACATGATAAAACAGGGGTTTATACTATGATTACTTCAAAAGAACAATTAACGAAAATGAGAATCCGATAGGGTAATTTGACTTGTAAGTGCCAAGACTTCACAAATTTGAAAAACGTTGTTAAAGGGAAAACAAAACATATTTAAGCAAAACAGAGAAGATTGATTTTCAAATTTTAATATCTTTTATCTTCAGTTTAAAATTTTATACAAACCACATGTCTGACTCAAACAATAGTATCATTTCAAAAAGCTAAACGTACAAAAATGTCAAAAATCAATAATGCTAAAGATATTTGAAAATTTAAATAGTTTGCGCAAAGACATAAATGTAACACTTAAAAGCATTATCTACAATACGACATTTTTTTCATGGTTTTAGGAAATTCAATACGTTATTTAAGTATGTCTATAAAACGTTTCAATAACATTTGTATTTTTGCGACTAAAATCATCAAGTTTTTAACATGCAAATGAAATAAAATATTTCTCGGTGACTTTATTCCAACAGTGAACAGTTTTTAAAAGTTTCTATAGTTTATACGAAGAAATACAAACACTGACAAAACACTAGTTATTTTTTCTCTTTTCCAGTGAGAGGTAGATATAGTGTTATGTTCTATAATGAAACACCAATAGAAAAAATACATTGTTTTTGTTCGCACTTTTACCTGTTTGCCACGTCCATTTTAAAATCGTTCTTCCAGGTTGAGAGAAATGGGTCGCTATCTACTTATGAATTCACCGAGTGTTTCTTGAACAAATAATAATATATGATCGCGGTGATCCGTTGTGATTAATTAAATATAAAATATCAATAAATTATTTGATAATACGATATGTTGGCGCCGAATACCCGAACGCAGGCGCCGAGTAACCCTTATTTATACGCTTTGATCCAAGTACAAAAAAGGTTCCAGCTAACCTTGCTGAATAATTGAAAAATGCTAATAAATAGTTTGCATACACGTCAAAGTAGGATCAATACTGTAACAAAACGTGATATGAACTTGACAGATGGAAAACACAATTACCTCCCTTGATGGTGATATGCTAATTTCAAACCATGCAGAATGACAACCATTGTGAGTATAGGCATACTTGAACTATTCTTGATAAGGGATGGTATTACTGTCTCTTGCATAGTTGGCTTTCAGGTTATCTATATTTATATGATATACACTTTTTAATTAATTTATTTAAAGACATTCCTTTGTGTTTTTTAATATTGAGAGATCATATATCTTAAGAATACGTCGGTTGTCGAAATTTTGGACGGATATTTGCTTGGTTTATGCGCGGCTGTGTTTTTTTACGAGTGAAATCTTATATTTGTTTAAATTTCATAGCGAAAATCAGAAAACTTTCGAAAAAGAAATCTAATCTTTTAAATCTGCTTAACTAGTTCCAGCGAAATGTGTAAAATTATTTTAGAATTAACCAATTTTCATACAAGCCACTCGTATTATCTCAAAGGACAACGAGAAACTATACCATAACTTACAAGCTTTAGGACAATTTTGTGGTCAACTCAATATGTAACCATTTAAGCAATAACATAGCGGACATTTACATTTCTATGTGTCCGTAATACACTGGTAAATGACGAATCTATGATGTCTGTAAGTTACATCATGTGTAATAATTCCAAATAAAACTGTGGTACCAGGGCATGCTTACTTTCAGTTATAGTTACAGAAAGAACAAAAAAGTCGAAAAAAAAAAATCCTGTTTAGTCTCTGCAGATGTAAGAAGTTCAACGTATTTTCAGAAATCCGGTGAATAACAGTAGTATTGGAAGAACACAGCAACAGAAACTAACTTCTCACAGAGTTTATATTTCCACTTACAGTCAAATAACCATTGCTATCATGAACCATTTTAACATATTTTTTGTATTTGTTTTCCCAACTTATATTTTTTTCAGTGATAACGTACCACCAGATTTTTTGGTATCTTTTTTCATAATAATCATAAAACTTTCCAAAATAGTATATATTAATATAAAATGATGAAAAGATATCGGTTTTAGCCCAAGTTATATTTATTATCATCGCTTGGTTCTTAACGCCACTTGTGATGGCAGGAATTTGAGACAATCAAATCGCTGCGAGGAGATTTCAGCATCAATAACAGACCACTAAAGTACACTTGTCTTGTATGAAGCAATTCCTAAAAAACTGTAAAAAATTTAAACAATGGCATATTTTCTCGTTCAATTTGTTTCAATACGTACATAAAGCATATCGTGTTAAACGAAAACAAGCAACTACATTAAACTTAAAGTTACAAAATATTCGTTGGAATGTTCATTGACTAGTTCCATCAGAATATACATATTTTTTCAGACTGATCGATGTTAAATGAAAATAAATGGGTTTCATGAGAAATTATAAAACAGATGACTTGTGTTACAGTACATGTACATTAATTCAATAATATCAGTACAAGCGCTTGAATGATTTATTTTTGTTGGCAAAAAATAAAAATGCATAATAATTCAAAAAGTGTCTGCATAATACGAATAAAGATATTTATATGTTGAAAGAATAGATTCGCTTAGAAACTATTGATTCAACATTTAATCAAGGTTGGAGAATTTTCGTCTGGCTCATTGACAAATCAAAGTTTCTGAAGAAAAAAAGGGATGTCTGATAACCATCGCAATGCAATAACATTAAAATAAATATTCATGGTACATCTATTGTGTTACAGAATTTATTTGAAAAAAAAAATATGATTCCGAGCCTAGAAATTTTTACAAGTTATGACATAAATGTATAACAAGTCTACTTGCTATTTCCCTGTGTGAATTTCAAAAAAGTGAAATATGCATATCAGGGATGGCCACATCCAGCAGACACAGCCTCCCCACACAGCCAAACAGTAGAGAGGAAAAGAGAGCATGGTATTACAATATTCAATTTCAATGTGGACGCCACAAACAATAAACTAAAGCTTTACCTTTAATGATTGTATTAATTATTCGTTCCTTTGCCTAGGGGAAATTGCAAGGTTACTTTAAACGTTTTTGTGCCTAACTTTGTCAAACTCATATAATGCTTATTTTGAATATCTAAATAGACAGCTCTACATATAAATGAAGGTCAGGGCAGCTTATTCATGTTCATTCTTCCGTTGGCTTTCTTGGTAATCGAAGTAATTTGCTCTTAACGAGATAACAAAAGGCGGAACCAAACCTTACGGAGTTGATAGAGGTCAAACAAAGGTTACTTACTAGAGATAAATAAGAAAAAACAACAAATCAAATGTGTGGTATTTTGTTTTATTTATTGTAGTAATCGCAACATGATAGAAAACGGAGACGAGTTCTTATTTATCTAGCAAGTAATGGTCTATACATTTAAAAAAAATATTTTGGTAAAAATGTGTGAATAATGTTCGTTAGGAGTATAACTGTGAGACTAATAAGGGAACCTTAACCAAAGTTAACAGTATCTTGATGGTTACATACAGCCATGTAGAAAGCCATATAATATATCTCGGATTTGTTATACTTAATCGGTTTATGAGCAATTTTATAAATAATGAATACTGCCTACAGCGGATCATGCGCAATGCAATTGAAAAACAGTGCAATGTTTGATCTGCTAAAATCGATGGTGTGCATATTTTTTGACATTCAAATCAATAGATTTCTGATTAAAATCATTTTTGTCCTCTATGAGTAAATAATGAAATAGCTGACGATATAATGTACTAGTATTCAAATGGGAATCTGAGAATCTAATGTTTATATCACAGCCGATAACAAAAGGAACCTCTTAAACATAAATATATTTTCATTCCAGTTTCTCGGACTACATGAAAACGCAGTTGTGTTTTTAATCTTTCTTAATATTTTCGTAAGTTGTCAAGCGACATGAGTCAAATAAGTTGTATATGTGTATTTTCTTCGACTAACTTCTTGATGATGCATGTAATAACATACAAACATATGCAGAATACTTTGATAATGGCACAGGAAGACGGGTTTGTACTCCATTAGCTTAGCTTTCTTAGAGATACATATCAATAATTATATGCCTATAAACATTGAATGCTAATAAATCTGAAATTACCGAATTGAAGGTTTCAAGTCCAGCGCCATATGCACACCATCGTTTGGGATAGATCTAAACTGTACTG
This sequence comes from Corbicula japonica, assembly GCA_038501625.1. NCBI lineage: Eukaryota > Metazoa > Mollusca > Bivalvia > Venerida > Cyrenidae > Corbicula > Corbicula japonica. The sequence continues at coordinate 7,019,869 of JAZAYU010000020.1, read as the reverse complement.
TTAATTGGTGTAAATATTGGGTTGCGCTCAACCCGGGACTAAGCGAGGTGGGCAGTAACATCCATTTCCATTACTCCTATGAACTTACTCAATCAAACCGAGCCTGTGATACTTTCATATTTTTATATTTTTAATTTTCGCCTATTATGCTCGCTTTTTAAATCTTTAGGGGAAGAGCCAAACTTGTGGCGCAACCCTGTTGCTGTGTGTTTCCCACGATATTTGTAATTATCTGCATCTATATTTGATTAACATGCAGTAACATATTACTAAACTATATTTGTCTTGTTCGACGGCTTTCAGGTTGCCCTTTTCATCTATTTCACTGACATAGGAATTGTGATTCAGCTAGGATTGTCTGCTTAAATAAATTTAAAAGTACGTCATAGGTCTATTGAATTTAGTGACGATCATCTTAAATACCAGCACCAGTATAACCGAATTATAGTTAATGCATCTTTACAATTTCGAGAATGATACAATTGGGCTAAGATTGTAATTTTGTTCTAGAAAATTAATACAAATACTTCATTAGTCATACAACTTTAACGTGTCTGTGAAGTTGGTTTTTAAGTGAAAACTAATCTTAGAAATTACTACACACTGACAACACAGCCTTCCCACATATCCAAATAGCAGAGAGGAAAAGAGAGCATGGATAAATTAAATGACAAACATGAAAAACAACGAAAGAGAGAACCTTAGGGGTAATCGCCTTGGAACGGTTAGTGGCAAAAAATTTGCTTACAATGTATTTGCATTTTGGGGTTTAAACCAGGTTCTAGGGTGCAACAACCTCACACTTGCGCTTTAAGATTTTTTTTTATGTCACCAGTAAACTGGACTTAAGTGAATTAAATATATGGGTTAAACTTAATGGGTTAAGTTGTATAGAGTCCCAGTCTATGGAATAAATGTTCACTAGTCATGACTTGAGTAACCGCCCTTTGGCTTTGCAATGCTATTGTCTTCTTATGTTTTGTATGTTTGTGTGCTTTTGCATGCAACATTGTTGAGCAAATAGGAGGGTTGGAGTTATTTCACCAAGACAATTTGTACTTGTTTTGTGATACGAGAACCTGTTGGGGGAAGTGTGAGGTTGTTGCACCCTAGAACCTGGTTTAAACCCCCATTGGCAATTTGTTTTGCCACTGACCCGTTCCAAGGCCGTAACCCATCTGGTTCTCACTTTCGTTATTTGTTTGTGGCGTCCATTTTGAAACTGATTATTGTAATACCATGCTCTCTTTTCCTCTCTACTTTTCGGCTGTGTGGAGAGGCTGTGTATGCTGGATGTGGCCATTCCTGATATGCATATTTCTTTTTTTTCTGCAATTACCTTTTGCGTGTTTGTTCAGATAAACAGGCTAGTTTCGAAAACAAACCATTTGTCACCATTGCAGACTGAATATCCCCTAAGCCTTCGTTTATAACGATTTTGGGGGTATCTGCAAGGGATGTTTCTATTATCTTTATTGCATTTGAGAGGAAAACGCATACATGTTAAGATTGATAAAGATTTGAGGTTTTCATAATTCACTTGATGAAAATTTCATGATACTTTCAGAAATGCGTCTTTTTCGTTAAAACGTCATTTCTAGATAATACAGACTTTTCAACGTTATATTTTTTCATTTTTCTGTCTTTATGCACTCATCTTAAAGACATGCTTTGCATTGCATGTAACCATTGAACTTGGTGATTTGTTGAACTGATTGGAATAATGTTTGTATCATATATGACTCCAGTAAACTAGATAAGACCTCAAACGCTGTAGACAGCAATCTATGTGTTTTATGGGCATGAATGTAATTGCGAGAATATGTTGTTTATTTTCAAAATTGATTTAAGTAAAGTACATGACAAACAGGGCTGATCAACATCATAGATGATGCAATCAGTATGTGATTTGGTTGGGGTTGATTCAGTAAAACAATAAATATTCATTTACAAATACATTTGTACTTGTTAGTTCTACGTATAAGAACTTGGTCAAACGTGTGTGAGGTTCACCAGGTGCATCCTTAGAACCTGTGTCCAATATAATAAAACTAAATCGAGAGACCAGTCTCATATCTAGTCGCCATTTCAGCCAATCAGATGCTTGAGATTTCAGACTTGTCTCCAATCTCACATATTTGATTTTCGATCCTCGTTTCAACCGCTAAACTGTTTGGCAATAGCTCCTTTGCAGTTAATAATCTTTATTGTATGTGACCCATTTTATTTGAATGTGTTACAAAGTTTGGTATGCAATCGTGTATGTGGCTCTCCTTGACCGTTTAAATCTTGTAGAGGCATACGATTTCTTGCTCTCTTTATTTCTAACAGAGAAGCAGAGCTATACACTAGACTTAGTAAATTACACTAAGTTAAACATGATTCCTTTTCATTTATAAAATACAAAAACAAAAACTCTAAATTAATTATTTACGTCTGTAATACTTTTGTTTCGGATTATTTTCTAGACAGCATTGCCCTGAAATCTATTTTCAGATGTTTAAACGCGACAGCACACATTAATTAAAAAGAATTAATGGCCTAAATATATCAATTGCGATCTTCCTCATTGTTTTAAATAAGATTATCTGTTTTCTCCGTGTTTTCGCAGGCCTTCAGTTTGCCATCTTAATGGTGACAAATTGTCTCTTTCTAACAGAAAAATGACAGCACATGCAATTACTGATTGTCAGACTCCAATAAAAGTATGTTTGCAAAAATAGAAGTTGGTCACAAAATGCATTTTTGATTTAATGAAGATCAATCAGTGCCTAACAGTGTCCGGTAATTTCATTAAGGACTCCGCAGAAGTAAATAAAAGTAATGATCTTCTAAAATTAAATTAAGGAGTTATATTACAAGTACTTTACAATTTAAGTGACCAAAAAGGTGCAATACCAGGAAATATGCATACCAGGAATCGCCACACTCACAAAACACAGCCTCTCAACGAAGCGAAATCGAAGAGAGGAAGAGAGAGTTATATAAAATCAAATAAGACGCCACAATCTATTAACGAAAAAGAGAACCCTTGGGGTTACCGCCTTGGAACGGTCAGTAGCAAAACAAATTGCTACTGGGGGTTTAAACCAGGTTCTAGAGCGCAACAACCTCACACTTGCCCCAACAGGTTCTCCTATCATAAAACAAGTACAAGTTGTCTTCATGAAATAACTCCAATCCAAGCATCAGCTCAATAGTGTTTCATGCAAAAGCACACAAACAAATAAATCATAAGAAGCTTATAGCATTGAAAAGCCAAAGGGGAGGTTACTCAATTACCAGACATTGTTAATGGGGATTGGTCCATTTTACAACAAGTTTTCTTCTAATTTTAATCTTATAAGAATTTAATACACATTTTATAATGTATGATGACTATGATATCGTTATAAGTTTAATGTTTTATTAGTTGATTGGATTACTATAAGAAGTACATTCCTACTATAAAATGACTATCCGGGTGTAGAATTCCAAGCTTCCCTTCTGTGTTTGAAAATGTATTCAGTTGCATTGTATAATTGGTCATCTGGGAATATCTCTCGACATTAGGTGGCTTATGAAAAATACGACTCCGAAAAGACTCAAAACTGCAGGCCGCCTAAAGTGCGAGGCTCCCCCTGTGAAAGTTTTATCATTATTGGGGCACCCCACGGGAAAAGTTTTCTTCAGTCATACATGTATGTTTGACATTAGTTTATACTTTATTTGGAAAGAAATTACAACTACATGTATATATTTTTGATAACTTATCGGAGTTTCTATTACACATTTTAGCAACAAAATTTTGTTTTACAGCAAATTGCATAATAAGAATTGTCGTCTTACCAACTTTATGATGTCATTTCAAGAATTGGCATCAATTGTCCGACGGTACCTTTTCCCGTGGCGCGCCCCAATTACATACACGTAGTGACTGTAACTGTTTCTTCGAAAACGGTAAAAATGTAATAAACATTTATTAAATAAAAGGGAAGTTAAAGAAGACAATCTAATCTATTAAATAGTAAAAACGAAGGTTATAAAAGCCTTTGCACTGTCCTCTCGAATGTATTTCTCTATGCTTATGTTTTATCTGGTTCCTTGAGAATGCGTTTTCTTGTTCCAAAGTCTTAAAATCCATTCGTAAACAAAATTTAAACACGTGTCTGGCAGTATTTTATGCCGTCCAAATTTTGTCGGCGGTAGATATATTGAGTGCACAAAGGGAGAAAAGTAATAAAGCAGATGTATTACTTCTGTCTGCTGCGTAAAAATGGTAATGAAACAAGAAGTATGTTATTTATTGATGATGATGAATTGTTTCTTCACACTCGGGTAAAGAACTTTATTTCACTTTGTACAATTTTACAGTTTCCATTTAGAAAAATGCGTTTAAATTTTGGCGTCATTCTAAAAAACAAATGAATGTAATCGTTCTATATAAATGTGAAACAATTAAAATTGATTTTATAAGTCTATTAAAATTATCACTCTTTATTTCCGAATTTCGAACGCCTGTGTTTATCAAGAAAAACATAAACAAATCTGTATTTTTCTTGATAAAGACCAGGCGTACAAAAAATTCGGAAATAAATTTTAATAGAGTTGAAACTGACTTCCCTTTTGGAAGACTATTTTATTGTACTTTAAATTTTCTCTTAAGGGCTTGCAAACATTTAAGCAATTCAAACGAGTATTTAGAGTACAAAGACAATCTTGTGTCGTTTGTATTATGACTGTGTTATAAATCCTCTTAAAGAGTGAATTAGGCCAAAGTATTAATACAAATATAGTCTCTGTAAACTATTAAGATAGATTCATAGCGCAAAAATAACAATTTATCTCGTCATGATTGCATAGATGAGATTATCCTCTATTTCTCAGTGATTTTGCTGGCTTCAATTGCCTACTTAATAGTGACAAATTGCATCAATTCAAAAACTGACAGCAAAAATATCAACCGCTGTTGTAAAGTGGAATCTAAAATTTTTTTTCATGATTTTATCACATAAGTTTTCGTTTTTTGATAATAACTCCATTGAAGGGCAATCTACGGTCACCATTGCACGTTCACCGATAAACAAAATTTAACAAAATCTATCTTACGGCAAAATGCAGTTTCATAAAACTTTGCACAAATAATAAGTTATAGCTGTATCTTTATTTTGCATATGACATGTTAAGAAAGTTAGAACAGTAAAGAAAAATAGCTTGATCTAAAATTTCCGTGACCTTCTATTTACATTCATAAACAAAAACTGAACAACACAATAACCATGTTAAATTCCCACATGAGTAATACGATACTGATAACAATATGTTGCGTCCAGACTATCTAAACATGATGTAAGCAATAGCAAACACAAATTGCAGAAGACACCTAACTAATTATGCAATATTTCATGTATTTTGCTTGAAAACCCTCACTTATTTCATTTCCGAAGTGGAGAACCTTAAATTGAAATGATCTTTTATATTGTGTAAAGATGAATAGACGCAATGCACCATTAAGAGACATTAATTTTGACAAAGAAGGTGGTATTGCAGAATCCATGGACTAGACCTGATTGTATCGCCTAATGATTAAATACTTCTTGTTTCTTAAAGGGGTGCCCGGTCTCGTATCAGGACGAATATTAAATGTTATTAAATGTCAAATAACATAATTTTAAGCTAAGTAAATCTCAGACGTATGCGTGAATTTACAGCTATCTAGTTCATGGCCATCTTTAACAGTGATTATGACCTCTTTGTCTCACCTATTATCGCATTTTCTTTGGTCCTCAATATAGTTATTATTTTTTAAATTGTTCTTTTTGTATTATCCAGAAAAAATGTTTTGTCCATCATTCATGTAGTTACACAATTCCCCATTAATATCTTTCTTCTACATAAATTTTGATTTAATTGAATTTGCTTATTAATAATGAACTGAACGAAAATCTTAACGAAAGTTCACGCTGCCTACAATCTGACCTAGCTGTTTATAAAAAATACATTAAATTTCAAATCTATTTTTCGCTTATTCCTAGTGAAGACGACTTTAGTTTTGAGAATCTTTCAAATATTAACAAAAACATGTTTAATACATTTTCCCATTGAATTTGTTGCAATTTTCAAAAACGCGATTTGTGAGGTTTTCATATTGTACAGACAACATGTATATGCTAGGTAATAACATATATCAGTGATCTTTTAAAACAAGATTATCGGTATCACAAATTAGGGAAAACCTTTTGCAGGTTTTTCCGCCGATACGCAGATATTATTAAAAAATACAGGTGCAGTTTATAATCACTATTGCAGCAAGGCATTTCATGGCCATTTTTTTATGGAGATTTAATTTATAAACCTAAGTAAATAAAAGGCGATGCTAATTTCGTTCGGTTATTCGTAAAAAAAAAACATCAGTTAATTTAAAAAAAAGGTTACCAACATGATATTCTACAGCGCTCTGTAGGCCTGGTGATTATTTGAATTTGACATTCTTATAAACACTTGCTCTCTTTTCCTCTCTTCTTTTTTCGCTGCATGGGGAGGGTTTGTTTTGTGAGTGTGGCAATTCCTGAATATTTCACTTTTTCAGATTTTTATTCTAAGCTATTTATTATACAATGTACAAGGAAGAAACATTTTATAATCGGTCAATTTAAGAAATGCAATAACGGAGTGTCATTGAAATTTGAACACAATTTATCAAAGAAAAGCTATAGATGGCGCAAAAAAACGAATTACAATTTATTTTGGTTTTAGATTCAATTTCGAAATTGTTCCTCAGGGATATGAAAGTTTACGTTTTTGAATTATTTTCAAGGAAAAAAAATAACATTAAAATTTTGTTCTAAGACAAACGTTTGAGAATGCTGTCCCACGTCGAAATTGTGACAAACTGTGATTGCTCTTAAATATATTATGTGTTGTTTCCTGGTCCCCAGTTTAGAATAATTGTTCTCTTATTTTTTACTCTTGTTTGCCCTTTTCCTGACATAATTAGCAAGAATGTTCTGTAATTTATTTTGTATTTTATGGTTTATGGCGAAGCAAACTTTTCCTGTAACTTAGTCTATGTGTTTCCTGGTTTCTGACATAGAAAGATTGCTCTTTAACTGATTGTTAGTGTCCTGGTTCTCGGCATAGCAAGAGGGTTCTTTAATTTATTGTGTTTTCCCTTGTTTATGGCTGTCATAACAAAATTGTAATTCTTTGTGTTTTTCCTTGTTCATAGCATTGCAAGATTGATCTGTAATTTAATTTGTTTCTCTTGCTCATGGCATAGCAACATGGTTTTGTTATAATTTAAAGTGGTTTCTTGTTCATGGCTGACATAACATTGTTCTGGTACCAGGCAGAGAACGATTGTTCTGTTGTTTTTTTCCTGGGCTTGGCGTACCAAAATTCTTCTGTAACTTAGTGTATGATTTCCTGGTATCTGGACGAGCAGAATTGTTTTGTGATTCATTGTGTTTTTTCAGGGCATACTGGCATAGCATGTCTCTCGCATGGTTGTCAAGGCGCTGCCACCGTATTTTAACAGCTTTTGGGTTATCTATTTTTCATGCATGTGGACTATTAAAATGCAATCGTATTGTAATAAAAATATAAAGTAAGTGAAATTTTGATGGGGTTAAGATAAATGTGACATGCTTAATGCATGTATTGTTAACAGGAGACATTAACACTTCTGACCCAATTTGAAGTGACATCAGTGTTGTATGTGTATATTTAGTGACGATTTATTCCCCCCCCCCCCGCCCTATGATATACATGTAGTGTAATTTGTTATGTCATCGCTTATCTGTTAAGACTAATATATTTTATCTCGTCTGGTAAAAAACAGCAGAACATTGATTCTTTTCGGAGAATTAACTCTCTTTCGGCCTCTAGAGTAACATAATATTATATAATACTTCTGTTAAAGCCCTATTGCATGACAGCTTCTCAGGCGTAACTTCCACAATTCTAGGAAAGACATTGAACCAATGTTTTATGATTCAGAGTAAAATATCCTCATATAAAACTATGACGGTAAGAAAACATTTTTATCCCAGGAATAATGAGCTGTGTGCAAGGTTATAAAACTGAGATTGGAAACCAGTCTCAAATCTCAAGCATCTGATTGGCTGGCATGGCGACTGGTCGCCATTTCAGCCAATCAGATGCTTGAGATTTGAGACTGGTTTCATGCTCAGTTTTATAACCTTGGGCACTTATTTAAGAAAAATCGCCACGAACTCACCCAGTTGGAACCAAAATAGGGCTTGCGTTTTCAAAGGAAGGAATAATAACAATAATATGCTAAACATTACTGTTACAATCAGTTTTTATTAGACACTTTTGCCACAAATAGTATACAGTTTCACACTAACTTACATTTAATTTTGTTGTTTAATTATTTTGTGCATAGTGTGTAGGTTAAAAATTGACGTTAGAAATACCTTAGACAAAAACTATCGTTGTTAGAAATTTAAAATTTTGTTATTGTAACGGTCGACTTTGATTGCAATAAATAACTTCATTCCAAACAAGATTTCAGGAAATCGTTTAATAAATAGTCGTTCTGCGCATAAGTTTTGATCTTCAACAATCCTTAATACAATACTGACTGCCAATGAAAACGGAACACTTTCTTTTTGGAATATTTTATGGATGTAAAAGTTTAATAAATTGGCAAAGGTAGAAATGGTCCACTGATTTTTCAAACTTCCTCTCCTGCAGTAACCCCGTACAAACGCACGAATGTTTCGTTGTGGTTTTAAGACATGCATGAAAAACCTCAAAACAAACCCAGTTCATTTAATAATAATGTAGCATTGTTATTTTATGCATATTTTACTAACAGTTATTGTTAACTATCGACATGTATTTAATAATATTGATAATTGTTTTGTTGTTAGAATTATTTTCCAAGGATATCGTTGTCGTTATTACTATGTCATTTTCTCACGCTATTTCTCTGAATGTGTAATTTGCCAAAGGCAATATGGTTGCCAATTAGCAAATAAAAGTTTTGTTGTTGTTGTTGTTGTTAACCTTCACTGACGGATTCACAACTCCCTTCTTCAGTTTTCAATTGTTTTTCTTTACAAATCTGATTATGTAAAGGCTTTTAGACAACAAGCCTCATGAGGTTTGGGCATGATCCAGTGAATTGGATGTCTCAACGTGAAATCGCTCGTCGGATGCATTCTTTATCGTCGACAATTACTCGCTTGGCCCAACGACATCTTATTGATTTTAAACACATCTATCAAATTTATTAAACGTTTACACATATAAAAATATTTTTAAAAAGTGTTGCGTTTTCATCGGCAATCAGTAGATAAAAGCTTCACCGCAACTTAATAATTGATTAATGTTCCATTAAATAAAATTAGGAATAAAAAATACATTTTAACTTATTCCTACTCTTGTAAGATTGATTCGAAAATGCAATTTTGCCATTGTTCACTGCTGAATTCTCTGAAGACAAATTGGTAATTTGTCGCTAGATCATATCTCTTTCGGAGATCCAGGTTTATTTAAAGATGTCAAGCTACAGCAGAGGCAAATGCTCATAATACGCGTACATTTTGTAAAAAGGCAGTGCTGAACGCGCACCTTGGAATTATTTTATGGTTGATATTAAATCAAGCCTCATCGAAACAATATAAACACCCATATAGGTATATTTTAAGGAGAAACCACAGCCGAACTATACAATAGTTTTCTTTGCGAACCTTACTTGCAAATATTTTTGGCACTCACTTTGGCGACTTTTCCCCTTACAGTCTCTTATTATGATATTGTAATTTTAGTTAATAATTGAAAGTAAATTAATAAAGCTCAAAGATTAATGTCTAACTCGATGTCATTAAATACAATTCATTCATATAAAACTGGTGTGCGCCGTTTTGAAAACTTCAGGGCACTTTATAGTTTAGATGATTGTTGGCCACCTTTGTTGGAGCATTTGTCAATGTTTATCGCGTATATGTCGCTCCAAGGTTTGTCTCACAAATCGGCCAGTTTGTACATGTCTGGCATTGCCTTTCAATGCAAACTAAAGTTTAAAGAGGACGTCACAAAACATTATGTTTTAAATAAATTATTGGAAGGAATGAGGAGAGATTAAAAAAAGCATTTAGCTAGGTTACCAATAACTGTAGATTTGCTAAATTCTATTATTGAAAAATTGCCGTTGGTATGCACTAATGAGTACGAAAGTAGCCTGTTTTCAGCGGCTTACAGTATTGCATTTTTTGGGTTCTTTAGAGTAGGGGAGATAACTGTTTCAGACCGGAAATGCATTGACAGAGTTGTTGGAATGCATGACATTCATTTAAATATGAAGGAAGGTCATTTGATTATACGTATAAGATACTCTAAAACAGACCAAATGGTGAATGGTTTAAGCATTAGGTTGAATAAATCTAGTACTAGGATATGTCCGGTTATCAACACAACACGTTTTTTAGGTTTCAGACCATCTATTCCTGGTCCATTTATATGTCATCTCAATGGAAAACCTTTAACGCGTTACCAGTTCACAGCTGTATTGAAGAAGGCCATTGGTTTTGACAATCCTCTTCTTGGTCATTATACGGCCCACTCGTTTAGAATAGGTGCTGCAACAACAGCAGCAAAACTTGGTTATCCTGTAGATAAGATCAAAGAAGCTTGTAGATGGAAATCTGATTCATATAAATCATATGTACAGTCAGGTGAAAGTTCATATTTGATGCCCAATTTGAACTGAGGAAGTAATATGCATGTATTCTAACGAATACAAAGTAATTTTAGGTGAACAGGTGTTAGTTTGGTGTGTTGGCTCATCAATTGTGAAGAGGGCGTTTCTAGGAGCCAGGCAATCGGAAGGCCTAAACCTGGGACTTCAGAACACAACTGTGTGGTGGCAAGGATATAGTGGCTTGTCTATTTTATCAGTTAAAAGTAAATTGGAAATTTTAAGTAAGGTTTCTGTTGACCCCAATTTTATAATTTTACATCGTGGCGGAAATGATTTAGGTGCAGTGGAATTAGAGCGTTTCCGGCTGCTTGTTAAACAGTTGTTTGAATTTATACATAGACAATTTCCTGGTGTTTCAATCATTTGGTCAGAAATTTTACCAAGGCAAGTTTGGCGTTTTTCTGAGAATTTACAAGCCATGGAATTAAGTAGAAAGCGTATGAATTCTTTTGCGGGAAATTTGGCTGTTAAAATGGGGGGTATGTATATTCGCCATTCAGAATTATCCAAGAATAGTCAGCTGTACATTGATGAAGATGGCGTTCATTTGAATTCTGTTGGTAATAAAATTTTTCTGAAGCAGTTAAAGAAGAGTATTCTAGAACACAGAAATGGTGGTTGGTACTGTAACTGGGTTGTAGGGGTGGCGCTGATGTACTTTTGTTGTTTTTGTCCGCTTCCGCAAAATATATATTTGGCGGTTGACAGTTTTCATTTCATTCCACCTGTCAGTTTGGCATTAAGCGTACATAAACAACAAATATTTGTGGTATATTTAGTAAGAAAATTGAAAAATTATTTTGATTATTAATTTAAAGATTCAATAAAACTGTTAAGTGAGATTCTGTTTTTCCCAGCTCTCACTTCAGTTGCTGAATGTTGAATTTAATTGTATTTAATTCAATTGCATTTTTACAATAGACGTTTCAAAGGGAGGTAACTCGTTGGCGAACTCCCAGCTTTTGGATTACATACTTATTAAATGGTACTTGGAATTTATTTCTGGCTTATGATTTATTAAATTTATTTCAAGTTAGGTTTGAAGCTAGCCCATAGTTACCAAGTTGGTCGGCAGCTTCTATAAGCCAGCATTTATTTGAATATTTTGGGCTTTCGATTCATCAATTTAAGTTAGGTCTGGAGCTAGCCATTATTTGCCAAGTTGGCCGGCAGCTTCCGGAAGCCTGTTCATTTATTTACGATTTATTTGAATTTGATATTGGATTGAATTGAATTTATTTTATTAGTTTCAATTTGGATTTATTTATATTGCATCAGTCGCGCCCATACATTGCCAAACGTAATATCGTAGTCACCATATCAAATTTAGCTATTCAGTACTTGTTGCTTACTTATTTACTTTGAAATATTAAAATAATTTATACAGTGAATTTGTTTGTTTGTTTGGTGTAAAGTTATCTGACAGTTAACAATGATTGTATGCATGCATCATATCTTTTCTCTATTTAGTGTCCGGTTGCAGGCAGACAATCATTGTTTATATTGGTTCTCCATGATAATACAGAATTAAATAAGTAAAATAAATAAGATTGAACGTCAGATTTTACCTTTCTATTGACTGCTTACAAAATCAGATGAAAAGGGATTTTGAAGCCACCGAACACGGAAAATAATGCAGGCCTTATTTGACTGCGCCTGTCGAGATCAGTAAAATCAAACTTCCCGTGGTTGAAATAGATGAGAAAGGAACTTTTAAAGCTGGCTTAAACATAACAGATATGAAAATATTGCAGACTCGGTTTTATTGAGCCTGTTCATAGGTAGTAATTGAAATGCGTATTTTTTTCCATGCCGCCAATCCCCGTGTTGAGCGCAACATAAAATATATACCATTAAACTGTACAATTTCGATCAATTCCCAAAGGCGATGTGAAAATGTACTCTCCAATGCCGTATTTTCATATGGAGGTTGTACTCGTTAGCTTTAATTTATTACTACATTAACTTTGTTTACTTACCAAACCATTGTCGTCAGTTAGACGGCAAAACAAGTTGTTTATTTGTTTCATATCAACTATGACATTATCTACATTTAAATGAAAGTATCTGTTGTTGATCATATAAATGATTTATTTATGTATCAGTAACTTGATGATTTTCTCTTTTATAGAATAGCTTGAGTAATAATTTCTATCTCAAAGAATAAAGTGTACATTTTTCCTGGAAATCTCTTCGTTTTCAAGGCTGAAGATATCGCTCTCAGTTGATAGATAATACAAAACGATGTAAAATACTTTAATCCATATATTTCAATGAAATATTTTATTGTCTGGTCTTTAAATAATGATTAAATATTACCAGACAAATACCAACACTGTATCAGTCTAAAATCTGTTATAGCATCGAAGTCATTTTTAATTTCTAAAATTTGGTATTACATTACATGACATTAAATACAATACGTTGCAACTACATTGAACTCCTTTTCACATCATTAAATTATGTTATGTCAGCATTTTAATTTTAATAACAGGATATTTTACACAGATCTAAGTTAAGAAACAAAACAATGAAACTGTTCAATTATAGTTCGGTCACCGTTGAAGGACAGAAATTCCATCATCATTATCAACGTTTCAATCGCTTTGTCGCAATAATGTTTAGTTATCCTTTTTTGTCACAAGGGGCTAATAACTCAACACGCGGAAACAAAATCATGAAGAAACGAGTGCAATGAAAGCCCGGGGCAACGTTTGAGATTCTAGAGCTTTGATTGCTTCGTGTAATCCATTAGATCTTATTAAAGAGTACAATTTGTTCTACAAAATTAATGAACTCTGAAGAAGTTTAAGTTTGGTTTCTCAAAAAAAGTAATATATGCATATCAGGAATCGCCACACTCACAAAACACAGCCTCCCCACGCAGCGAAACAGAAGAGAGGAAGAGAGAGAGAGAGAGAGCATGTTTGTTATAAATTTGTCAATTCAAATAGGACACCACAAACAACTAACGAAAACGAGAACCTATGGGGATACCACCTTGGAACGGTCAGTGGCAAAACAAATTGCCACTGGGGGTTTAAAGCAGGTTCTAGGGTGCACCAACCTCACACTTGCCCCAAGCTTCTCGTATCACAAAACAAGTACAAATTGTCTTGGTGAAATAACTCCAACCCACCCATCGGCTCAAAAATGTTGCATGCAAAAGCACACAAATATATAAAACATAAGAAGCTAATAGCAAGTGAAACATGCAAGCAAAGACTTCATCATGATTGAATATTGCTTGATCGTTCATTTGTTGAAACTCGGAGTGTGCAAACAGAGAGCTATTGCACTTCACATTCCTATTAAAATATTATGTTAAACCATGCTTTACTCCATTTTGGCTTTCTTGGGCGGCTGTGATAGCTGGATGTGGCCATTCCTGATATGCATATTTCATTTTTTTAATGACTATAAGTTGGTATTTTGTCTTTGCATTAAAAAATAACATTGTATTTAAAAGATTATAAACAAAAAACTTGTCGGTATAACGTTTGAAACTGACTACCATAGAAAAATGACCCTGGTCATTATTTTATATAAAATAATGACCACTTTCTATAAAATACTGACCCCCTTATAAAATTTCTGTGAATTACTGATTTCGTGAAATGATCTCTATTTAAACCCGATTTTCTAATGGATTACTAACGGAGTATTAACGATGTAACCTAAGAAATCGTTCTATATGTTTGTTGTTTGGAAGTTGTTGGCCTCATTAGTAGTAGACTATATGGACTCTGCATGAACAAGTTTCGAACCTGATTTAGATATCATCAACAAAAAATCTTCTGACCTAAGTTTGGTCAAGATTGCGTTGTTTTTATTCTGAACAACAAGGCATGTGTAGAAGTAATCTCTGAAAATTTAAATAATCTTCGTCCAATAGCGAAGAGTTGCGGTCACAATAATTGTTACACGTACTCACGCACGGGCTGACGCACGGACGGGTGCCATATTCTATAACGATGCCTATCGGTTGCGGTAATTTTGTTGTACATGAACCTTAGATGGGTAAGGATTGCCTAAGGGGGTCGTTATTCTAAAGGGGGTCACAATTCTATTTTCTTACTTTTTGGGTGTGACTATTCTATAGCAAATAATGACCGGGGGTTCATTATTCTATGTGGGTCGGTTTACAAAGTTACACCGGCTAAAGTTGGCAATTATTTCCCTTATGAAAATATCTTGTCTTTTAAATGATGACAAACTAAATTGTATATATAATAAATAAAGGCAATACTATGAAATTTAAGCTGAAAGATGTGTGAATTATACAAATGTAAATAGAACATTTAACAAACTAAACATTTTCAACACGTTTTATAATAATTTATAAATTATGAAATGTGTTTGATCATTTTACTCAAAGTTATGAAAATGATAATATAAACCAATCTCAAATGTAAAGAATCTGATTGGCCGAAATAGCAACTGGTTAACAGTTCAATTTTGATCCATCCCAAACGATGGTATGCATATAGCGGAGTACATGAATCATTCAATGCGGTATGTTCAGAATAATACCATTCCATGTTCAGCGGAGAATAATTCCGAAATAAAAGATAAACATGGGTTTGCCCTAAATGAGAAAACAATGGGCGGAACTAAACCAAATAGAATTTTGACAGGTGATCTAAGAATATAAATCCTGCATATGACATACAACGCAAAAGGCCAAATTTAAAAAGCAGTCTTGAAGTGGGTGAATGAACAATGTCCGAATCAATATTATCTGGGATATTGAAACCACCCACGAATACACCGGCCGAAATATTTAAACAACAGTAATTTAAGAAGTACTATTAACATATTACATAAATATCGTGCTCAAAGACCATCAAAGGACGTAACTGATAACAGCACTGATTGAAATTACGTTGAGACTTTATACAGCCGCCAAACGGCATAAACAACGTTACTGTTATATTGAAATTTATGAAGAGGGAACTTCGAAAGCCTCCGAACACGAACCAAAAGTGCATTTTATCTGTTACGTTGATCATTTTGAACTCTACAAACTGTTGCTCAAATCAAAAGATCCTGTGATATTGAAATTTATGAAAAGGGAACTTCGAAAGCCTCCGAACACGAACCAAAAGTGCATTTTATCTGTTACGTTTATCATTTTGAACTCTACAAACCGTTGCCCAGATAAAAAGAAACGATTTAGTATGATAAATGTTGTGTTTTTTTTCAGTCTGATATACTAGCCGTTCTGATCAAACCTGAAGTGGCATCAGCTGACAGAAGCCATGATCGTGAGTGAACATAAATGGATAAGTAAGTGACAATTTATTTCTACCGCTATATAAGCAGACCAAATTAATTAGCTGGTTCAAACATATTTGGCTAAAATGATTGTATTTAATCTTGTCTGTGAGTTTAATTTATTGCCTGCAGACGGTGAATGAACTAAGGTTTTGTCTTTCATCGTTATTGTAGGAAAAGTGAAATAAACATATCAGGAAACGCCACACTCCCCACGCGAGGAAAAAGTAGAGTGAGGAAAAGAAAGAATGTGTTTTAAAGATTATCAGTTTCAAATAAGACACCACAAATAATTAACCATTAAATAACATAATATATAAGAAGGAGTTTGAATTGCAATGAATCTCTGTTATATGCACGCTCTAATCGTTCCCAGTGTCAGCAAATTAACCTGGTTAACTGAAATAATCACAGCAATATTCCAAAATGATGAAGTCGTTGCAGGCAAGTTTCAGTTGCATATTTCACTTTTTGTTTGAGAAACTAAACTGACACTTTTTCAGAGTTCATTAATTTTGTAGAACCAATTGTACTCTTTAATAAGATCTAATGGATTACACAAAGCAATCAAAGCTCTAGAATTTTAAACGTAGCCCCGGGCTTCCATTGAACTCATTTCTTCACGATTTTGTTTCTGTGTGATGAGTTATTAACCCCCTGAGACAATACATGGCTTACACAAATTTATTTGCACAGAAAACAGTTGAAACGTTCGTAATGGCGGAAATTCTGTCCTTCCACAGTGAACGACCTACATTTAACAAGGTTTTTTTTGCCTAGATCTGTGTAAAATAATCTGTTATTTATTCAGAATATTGACTTAATATGAGGAAATGTAGTACAATGTAGTGCGATGTAGTTGTAATGTTATGTAATATATACTCAACAAAAATAAAAAGTATCCACTTCCCTATTATAAATTTTGAATAATTTGAAAATAAAACTCTTAATTATATATGCGAACAAATTTGCTTTTCTGTAATGAATACAAAGGGATAAAGTGTTCTTGAAAATCTGCAGTAACAACTTAGTTATCTTTCCCTTTGTTATAATTGGGGTTTCAGTAAAATATCAGTGATTCTTAGAATTATTCACATTTATTTGAATTGAATCAATATCTCTACCTCTTGTGATTGATAAAATCACAAAACATGTATCAATAAAACAACTTGTCCTCGATAAACAACGCTAGCAATTCCAACCATTTCCAATTACCTCCCTTTAAATTGAATATGTAGTGTTTTGTAATCCATGATTAATTGTTATTCGACTGGCAGTTCCTCAGGTCTTGGTGTGAAAGATTTTATTCATGAACAATTAAACTTAAAAACAGCTGAGATTAATTTACAAAACACCATTCAAAGCGTTCCTGATTAAATGAAAATACGTTAATGAGAATATAAACATAAAGAGTGGATACTTTTTATTTTTGTTCAGTATATAATGTAATACATACTATTAGAAAATGACTTCGATGCTTTAGCAGATTTAAGACTGATACAGTGCAGGTATTTGTTTCTGTAATGTTTAATAAATATCTCAAAACCAAACAATAAATATTTAATTGAAATATATCAATAAAATATTTCACATCGTATTGTATTATCTGTCAACTTAAATTGGTATCTTTAGCTTGAAAACGAATAGGTTTTCATTAATAGATACAATTTATGCTTTGATAGAGAAATTCAAGCTATTCTATAAAAGAGAAATAAATAATTTATAAGATCAACAACAAAACTTTTATTCATTTGAAATGAAGATAATATCAGAGTTTAAAATGAAACATATAAATAACTTGTTTTTGTCGTCAAACTGACGGCTTTTGTTTTGCCGACAAACTGATGACTATTGTTTTCTGAACAACCAATTTTTTCGTAGTAATACATTTCAGCTCATGAGAACAACCTCCATTTAAAAAACCCGCATTGGAGATTACATGTACATGTTAACATCGCCTTTTAAAGAAATCGAAATAATCGAAATTGTACTGTTTACTGGGGTAAATGTTGCGTTGAGCTAAAACCGGCGCTTGGCGGCATGTGAAAAATATGCATTTCAATAATGCCCATGAACAGGCTCAATCAAATCGAGCTTGCAATATTTTTTCATATTTGTCATGTTGGTGGCTTTCAAAGTTCCCTTTCATCTATTTCAGCTAGGGGCAGTTTGTTTTTACTGACCTTGACAGGCGCAATCAAATTGGGTCAGCAATATTTGCCGTGTTCAGTTGATCCATAATCCCGTCTCCTGTTTTTAAGCAGTCAATAGAAAGGTAAAATATGAAATTCAATCTTAATAATATATACGCCTTTCCAATAAACAGTTTCGCAGTCCTGTACGAGTTACTTCCCGCGACCGAAAATCAATCCAAAACGAGGCTCTGCAGGATAGCTGAACGATCGGGCTAATGGCTTAAGCACATAATAGCTAACCTTATCCGCTATATTGCAGGTCTGCGTTCGTCGCCGGCGGTGAAAAAATAAGTTGCTGGTCTGTTATTCTAGCCAGACTTTTTTATGTTTACTATTTGTTAGATATTTAGATTTTTAATGATTTAAGAACATGTACCATTCTTGTTGATAGTAGGCAGTATGAAACGCAATTTGGACAAACATAAGCATTAATTTTACCAATTATGTACAACAATTTCTTCTTAATATCTTTTCTGCTGAAAATATATTTTACTGGTGTAAATGTTGCAAATTGCTAAGGCTAGTAATGCACTATTACCCTGAAATCGTGATATGTCAACATCTGGTTACATGATCTGTAGACAAAAAAATACAATCTGAATTTGTTGATACTTACACATACAGAATTGTCCTAAAAATTTAAGGCGTTTATGGTCAACGAATTAATAATTTGAATATTTAAAATGTTACGTATACTTCACAAGCAAATATGATTGATTCTGTCTTGAAATAAAACAGGATCGGTAATCTGTTGTTTGTTGTAGAAGTATCATTCGTAGAATAAAATCCAAGGATTTAGATGCCGGCTTCCAAAAAGATGGGAATATTTATATCACAATATGGTTGCATATCCAATTTAGATTTCTTAGGTTTGACAGATTGTAATTTTGGCATAAAAGCCCAAACTCTTAATATTAAACATATATAAAATGTTTTGACAAGATTTGTTTCTTATTGACGGCTTTTGTTTCTAAAATGTGTCGTAATGTTGATTAAGAATCCATTTAAGTGCTAAATCAAATACATTTGCTGGCACATCCAGTAGTTAAAGGACTCCGAAAGGGGAGGTGTAGATACCTTGCAAATAGAAATTACACGATCTCTATTGGTCAATGATATCTGCCCCTTTAAGTTATTGACAGATGACCCCGTATGCGAGACAGTTTGACATGTTTATGGCATGCCGCCTTCAAAATCAATCGCCGCCGACATAATCACAACATGATGTCAGTAGTTGAATAGACACGCTAATCCGGAAACGAGACTCAATTAAGCCGTGAAGAGAACACTGCGACTGTCTGTTAGTTCAAGTCGTTTAGTGTTTAATGCGAGGAATAATGAATTGACACTTTTAGCCAGAAACCTGATTGTTTTATAAATTATTTTCAAAAATACCATGACGCTGATGTATTATTACTGATTCAAAGAGAAAATATATTTTTCAAAAAAGAATTTAATGATAAAAAAGAAAGTTGTAGGTACATTTTCCCTATTACGTTATTACAGCGAGCAATCATTTTTCCTGTAGAGCAGTCACGTGACTGGACAGGGGAGGTAACCAAATAAATTCATCGAATTATTGGAAAGGCGTATACCCAACAAAAAAAGTTCTGCATACAAGTGTTCTTTTGTGTAAATTTTATAATATACCAAATAACTTGTATAAATTCTTACATGTACATCACGATTGATTATTTGCGGAGTTAAAGACAAAAACGAAATTGGTTGGTAAATAAGCGAGAAATGTCATTTTGAGTATGATAGGGGTCAACAGTGAAAAGTTGCAAAATTTGTCGTATCAACGTAGTGGTGTGAAATCCATGAAATCCCTCAACATTTCACCAGTGTCTGTTTTATGCAATTATGAGCATGCACTGTGATGCTAGTAACAGTTATCAAAATTTGATACCAAACAATTTCCAGAATTACGATCAAACAAAAGTTTTTATTATTAAAGTATCACGTTGTCTCACTCATTGACCTAAAGGTATGACAAAACAGTTTAGTGATGATTCGAACACCATTCTGTATTAATAAATCAAAGCATCCAGTTTATTAAGTGTATAAAAGCAACCATCCGATGCAATCCACACCTTATCTTATTTGAGAAAAACACATTTTCGTTGTTTTTCAAATTAATTTATTTCTCATGGTGAACAAGGAAGGTTTCTGTTAATTTGACCGTCATGGCAAATGTCGGACCACACCGGCCACCTAGACGTCTTTCTAAACAAGACAGAACACGTGAAATTGGTCAAGCTAGTTGATCTACCCGGTTTTCTTGTTCACGAATGGAACCAAATTCCACAAATGAAATTTCGTCGGCTGTTAAATTCCGTGCGAAGCCACTTGAAAGAATGCCGGATTAATCGTGGTGAATTTACTCAGTATAAGTCTAGCAATTTTTGCAACTTTTGTGTAGTAACCCCCAGATGCTTAAACGATGAATTGCTTACAAAGTATTGATCGGATTTTATTTCTGACTTTTGTACATTGTTGACTTTGAATAGCTGATTTATTTGGTACGTATCATTTTGTTGTGTTTGGTGAAATTAAAAAGATATTTTATAAAACGTCCAAGTGTGCAGAACTTTTTTTGCCGAGTATATATTTATCATTTAATTTATTTATTTCACATCATTTACTGATTATACAATATCCAAATAAGAGACTCTACAAGTAGAAATGTTGCGCATTTTATGTGAAACATAAGGTTTTGATCCGCTAAAGTGCGTGTCAAAATATTTGCAAGTAAGTTTCGAAAGAAAACTTTTGTATAGTTCGGCTGTGGTTTCTCTATATATATTATATTCAATAATTTTATATGAGTGTTTACTTCATATTGTTTCGATGAGGCTGGAGTTGATATCTCCCTTAAAATAATTCAGCATTGCCTTGCTATTCTGAGTGTTTGCTTTCTGCTATTACATCTTAAATCTGTTTCGCCGAAAGAGGTAAGATCTAGCGATAAATTAGGTATATTATCGACTTGTCTGCAGAGAATTCGGCAGTGTACACTCGCAAAATTGCATTTTCGAAAAAGTTTAAATGTACTTTTAATTCGAAAGTTGAGGAGAAGCTGTTATATGGGACACACCATGTGAAAAGGTGTCTAAAGCCATATTTTTTACATTATAGTTACTAATATATGTGGAAAATACTTACACTTTCTTTTGTTTCTCCATAAGTAATTGAAGATTTGGTTATGCACTGAAAATAAAAACTAATTGTTACCGCTAAATGCAAAATAATTAATATCGTCTGCTCAGCATTATGACTTTATTTTAGTAATTGGCGTCAACTGTCCGAAGGTACCTTTCTTGACACGTGCACCATATTATTTAAGATTGTTGGAGATCAAAACCCGTGCACAGAACGACCCCTTATGAAACAATTTCCTATAAAAAAAACCTTGGTTGGAAATAAGTTTTTTATCGCGAAAAATGTCATCGATTCAAATAACGCCCGTTCTGCTAGAAAAATAAATTTGATATTTATTTATAACAAATAGAGTTTTCTTCTTCAAGTACTTCTAACGTCAAATTTTTAACTACATACTACGTACATAATAATTAAACAAGAAGAAGCGCCGCCATGCGACGAAACCAGGTTTTCATCGACCAAGTATAGATGTCTGACTAGAATCCAGAGTTTCACCATGGTATAAGCTACCCACACACCAAGTAAATTACAGATATTGCTATGCCAGGAACCAGATAACACACACCATAAATTACAGAAACATTCTGCTATGCCAAGAACCAGGAAACTAACAATAAATTACAGAACAATATTGATATGCCAGGAACCAGATAACACACACAATACATTACAGAAACATTCTGCTAAGCCAAGAACCAGGAAACTAACAATAAGTTACAGAACAATATTGCTATGCCAGGAACCAGATAACACACAATAAATTACAGAAACATTATGCTATGCCAAGAACCAGGAAACTAACAATAAATTACAGAACAATATTGCTATGCCAGGAACCAGACAACACACACAATAAATTACAGGAACACTATTGCTATGCCAGAAACCAGAAAGTTACAAAAATAATTTTGCAACGCAAGGAACCAGAAAATAAAAAAAAAATCCTTATCTTAAAGCCAGGAACCAGAAAACACAAATTCAATAAAATTAATTAGTGAACAATTATTCCATGCTGAGAACCAGACAACAAATAATATATTAAAAAACAATCTATCACAATTTGTAACAATCTCGCAGTAGGACATCATTCTTAAAAGTTTAGCTTAGAAATAAATGGGATTTTCTTTCTTGAAGAAACGTAAAAAGTTTTTTCCCCGAGGAACAGATTAAAACTTGAATGTAAGAAAAAAACTAAAGACATTTAAATTCGTTTTTTGCAACAGCTTTTCTTTGATAAATTGTGTTCAAATTTCAATGACACTCCATTATTATAAAGCTAAGATTGATCGATTATAAAATGTACTTCTTTGATGAATAAATAACTAAGAAAAACTGAAAGATCACTGATTAATGTTATCACATAGCATGTACATGTAGTCTGTACGATATGAAAATCTGACAAATCGTGAGTTTCGTATAAAACTAAAACTTTGAAAATGCAACTTATGTTATGGAAAATGTATTAAACAAGTAAAGATAAATATTGCAAAGATTCTCAAAACTAATTGTCGTATAGACTTGGAAAAGCGAAATGAAGTTTTGAAAACTATTGAATTAATTTTTTAAAAGCGAAATGCAGTTTTGAGAATGTGAAAACTTTTGCATTTTTAGCGAAATGAAGTTTTAAACACTAGCGTATTTTATAAGCGAAATGAATTTTTTAAACTATTGAATTTTTTTAAGCGAAATGAAGTTTTGAAAACTATTGTATTTTCAAAAGCGAAATAAAGTTTTGAAAACTATTGTTGTTTTGTTTATACGTAAAATGAGGTTTTGAAAAATATTGCATATTTATAAGCAAAATGAAGTTTTGAAAACTAATGTATTTGTATAAGCGAATTTAAGTTTGAAAACTAGTGCATTTTTATAAGCGAAATGAAGTTAAATTTGAAAACTATTGCATTTTATGTTATTAGAGAAGTGATGTTTTGAAAACTATTGTATTTCTTTTAAGCAAATTGAGGTTTTAAAAAGGATTGTATTTAAATAAGCAAAATAAGGCCTTGAAAACGATTGCAATTTTATAGGCGAAATAAGGTTGTGAAAACTATTATTGTATTTTAATAAGCGAAATGAAGTTTTAAAATCTTATGTCATATTATTAGTGGAATGATGTTTTGAAGACTATTTTATTTTTATGACCGAAATGAGGTCTTGAAAACGACTGCATTTCTGTAAGCGAAATGGGGTCGTGAAACGGTTGAATTTTTATAAGCGAAATGAGGTTTTGAAAATTATTGTATTTTAAAAAGCGGTGTGAAGCGTTGAAAACTAATGTGCATTATAAGCGAAATGAAGTTTTGGAAACTAATAAGGACGCCTTAACGATTTCCAATGTAAAGGCATATAAAGTAGATTTCACAATGATGTAAGATTTACTTGGTGCTAAGCAAACTTTGAATAGTATAAACATATGCTCTCTTTTCCTTTCTAGTTTTTCGGAGAGGCTGCGTTTTCTGAGTGTGGCGATTCCTGATATTCATATTTCACTTTTTTGTAAACTATATTCCAAATATATAACTTTATACAACATGTAATTTTTTAATAGCCATGGATGACAGGAATAAAAATAACAGATCGATTTTCAAAGTTTCCGGTGAATTGTGATTGGAGAGTAAATAAATGATGCAATCGGGATATTTCAGTTAATATAAAAATAGAGATCGAATGCCGACACGAGTATAATGGTACTGACAGCAATATGTTGTGTCCTTAATAGAACTTTGATTTTAAGAAGAGAGTAATTAAGAAGAGAGTAATCAAAGTTTGTCGCCATGACTAGGAAATTTAAGGCGAAACACACTTTTACAACAACCGTCAACTGTTTCCATAAGTAAGACAAAAGAACGCAACGTATTGATATCAGTATCGTACTACTCATGGTTATTGTATTGTTCAGTTTTTGTGTATGGATGTAATAAAATGTTACGGAAATTTTAGACCTTGCTATTTCTCTTTAATGTTCCAACTTTCTTATTAATAACATGTCATATGCAAAATAAAGATACATTGATATCATTTTGTTTGTGCAAAGTTTTAGGAAACTGCATTTTGCCGTGAAATAGGTTTTGTTAAATTGTGTCTATCAGTGAACGCGCAATGATGAATTTAGATTGCCCTTAAATTTCGTTATCTTCAACAAACGAAGACGTATGTGATAAAATCATTAAAATCGTATTTTAGATTCCACTTTACAACAACGATTGATTTTTTGCTGTGAGTTTTTGAATTGGTGCAATTTGTCACTATTAAATAGACAGTTGAAGCCAGCAAAAATACTGAGAAACAGTGGATAATCTCATCAAAACAATCATGACGAGATAAATTGTTGTCTTTGCGCTATTATTCTTACTATCTTCATAGTTTACAGAGCCTATATTTCTATTACTACTTTGACCTAATTCACTCGTTAAGAGGATTTTTAACGCAGTCATAATACAAATGACAAAAGATTGCCTTTGTGCTCTTAATATGAATTGCTAAAATATTTTCTTTCTCTTATCAAATCAGTTTTAATAGTTTTACATTTCTACAGAACGTTTACATTGTTTTTTTTAGCTTGATGACAAAAGTTTAACGCACACTGTTTTTCTAGATGCAAACTGTAAAAATGTACAAAGTAAAATAGAGTTCTTTACCCGAGTGTGAAGAAACGATTGCAACATCAATAAATAACATATTTCTTGTTTCATTAGCATTTTAACGCAGCAGACAGAAGTAATACATTTACTTTATTACATTTCTTCCTTTGTGCACTCAATATATCTACCGCCGACAAAATTTAGCCAGCTATAAATACTGCCAGACACGTGTTTAAATTGTGTCTACAAATGGATTTCAAGATTTTTGGGCAAGAAAACGCGTTCTCAAAGAACCAACTAAAACATAAGCCTTAAGAAACACATTCGAGAGGACAGTGCAACGCTTTTATTTCATTCGTTTTTTAATTATTTAATAGACCTGATTGTCGTCTTTAACTTCCCTTTAATTTAATAATTGTTTTGTACAAATTAAGTATCAATTAAATGTCAAAAATATGACCGAAGACACCTTTTCCAGTGGCGTGCCCCAATTATGATAAAACTTTCTCAGAGGAATCCTCGCACTTCAGGTGTACTGCAGTTTTGAGTCTTTTCGGAATCGTAATTTTTCATAAGCCACATAGCGTAATGTCGAGAGATATTCCCAGATGTACAATGAAACAATGCAACTAAATACTTTTCCAACAAAGAAAGGATAATTGGAATTCCACACCCAGACCAGATAATCATTCATAGTAGGCGTGAACTTCTTACAGTACTCCAATCAACTAATGAAATATTATAATGGAAATTATAACGGTATCTTAATCATCATACATTTTATAACTATGTATTAACATTTTATAAGATTATAGTTATAAGAAATATTGTTGTAAAATGCAGGTGAATCACTATTCCCCATCATCAGTGTCTTATCACTTGAAATGTAAAGTACTTTTAATTTTCGTAAATCGTAATTTTAATTTTTGAAGATCATTATTTTAATTTCTTCTGCACTGTACAGAGTCCGCAAAGAAATTTCCGAACACAGTTAGGCACTGACTGAACTTCACTAAAACTAAAATGCATTTTGTGACCAACTTCTATTCAAAGCAAATATACTTATAATGGAATCTGGCAATCAGTAATTACCTGTGCTGTCATTTTCTGTTAGAAAGCGGCAATGTGTCACTATTAAGTTGGCAAAGTGAAGGCCTGCGAAAACACGGAGAAATCAGATAATCTTATTTAAAACGATGAGGAAGATCGCAAATGATATCTTAAGGACACTAATTCATTTGAATAAATGTGTTTTGTCGCGTTTAAACAACTGCAAATAGATTACAGCGGAATGCTGTCGAGAAAATTATCCGAATCAAAAGTATTACAGACCTAGAAATAATTATGTTTGAGTCCTTAATTAATCAAACTTCAGTACAAATTAAGAATCGATTTTATTTTTATATTTGTTTTATTTGGACTTAATATAAATGGAAAGAATAATATAAGTGAAATGTACTTATACCATTGCCTCAACTAGGGAGCGAGGCCGTACGACGATGGCGCCTAGCCATGCAATGCAAATGATGCTACTTGTTGAGCTAACCGGACAACCCAAAAAGGTTGATCGGATAACCCTGAAAAACGTATAATAATTATCACTGCATGACAACGGAAACCGACAGGTCTAGTGTATAGCTCTTGTTTTCTGTCACTGTTAGAAAAAAGTGGGCTAGAAAAAAGAGCTAGAAAATTGTTTTTCTCCCTTAGATAGAAAATGAGTAAGGGTAGCCACATACTCCCGAAAATACCTTACTATATAAGATGACACATTTTGAAAATGTATCACATTAGGTAATAAGGGTTTTTACCAGCGAAGCGTCAGTTGCCATATTGTTTTGCCGTTAGCGGTTGAAACCAGGGTCCAAAATAATAAAACTGAGATTGGAGACCAGTCTCAAATATCAAGAATCTGATTGGCTGAAATTGCGACCAGAGTTGAGATTGGTCGCCCGATTTAGGTTTATGCTCTTGAACACAGGTTCTAGGATGCACCCACCTCACACGTTTGACCAAGTTCTTATAGTAGCACTAACAAGTACAAATATATTTTGTAAATAAATATTTATTGTTCTACAGAATTAACTCCAACCAAAACACCTACAAGTTGCATCATCTATTATGTTGATTAGCTCTGCCCGTCATGTTATAGACTTACAACAATTCCGAAAATAAACAACATATTTTTCGCAATTAAAATTTCTGCACATACAGCACTTTACATAGATTGCTGTTTGAGCTCTTTACTACATGTAGTTTACTGAAGACAGTTATTATACAAACTGTTAGCTTATTGCATTAAAATACGGCTGGGAAAAGTGTGAATTTTTATGAATTTAATTATGAAAACTCTAAATCTTTATTAGACTTAACATGTATGCGTTTTCCTCTCAAATGCAATATAGACGATAAATATATCACTTACAAAAACCCCCAAAATCGTTTCAAACGAAGGCTTTGGGGATATTTAGTCTGCAAAAGTGACAAAGCTTAAGTACAAAATGATTTGTTTTCGAAACAAGCCTGTTTATCTAAAAACATGTTAAACTGTTTTGCGTTACATTATTGCGTCAAACACGCAAATGTTAAATGCAGGATTCATTGACCCCGTGAACATTTATTTCAAATACTGGCGCTCTACAACTTAACCACTTTAGCATTACCCTTTAAGTAAATGCACTTAAGTCCAGTTTACTGTCAACATTAGTTCATGAAATAAACATTGAGTAAGGTTTCAGTTTGTTTTCTTTTCATTTATACAACATTAAGTAACAAAAAAGTAAGAAATAAAAAACCTATGCTTTCAAAAGAGTCTCACCAGCCTTTTACTATAGAAGGTGATAAATAGATTTCGCCAATAGATTTGGCGAATTAATAAAAATAGAACGTTGAAAGCCACCAAACACCAACAATATGTCAATTTTTTAAGTCTTGGTTTGATTGAGCCTGTTCGTGGCAAGTAATATAAATTCGTATTACTGTCCACGCCGCCTAGCCCGGGTTGAGCGCAACTCAATATTTCCTCAAGTAGACAGTACAATTTTGATCCACTCAAACAATGGTGTGCATATTTGGTGAAACCATCATAAAACGCTGGTAGAGAAACACCCAAATGCAGACGAGTATTTATGCATTTCTTTCTTTCGCTTATTCTATTGTTCGATTAAATAGGATCGGTCTAACACAATTCTTTGTGATCATTTCAATAACCGCATAGATCTATCAAACTGATTTTTCCAGGTAAACTACAGTGAAAAATGCCTAATCATATCTATTGAAATCTGCTTTCAAAATACATTTCAAGTGAAATTTCAGTAGGCAACCTTCCTTTGTCATTTCGTATAGTTTTTTTTGCGTATTCTTGCAAACCAGATCAGGTCATCCGGTGTTTTCACCCGTATAGGAAATTTCGATCCTACACCCCCCATGTAGAATAAGTCACGTGAGTGATGTCACGTCTTTAAGTATCTGACGTAATAAATTCAAGTGAGTGACGTCATTTAATGTCAATGTCAATATTTCAGTATAAGGAAAACATTAGTTTGTATACATACACACAAATGTGATGAATAATAATAGGTATGCAAGAAAAAGTATCTTGCATGAGACATTCGGTATAGATAGAAAAATATGTCACCTCGGGTGAACTGTTTTGGCTTGGACTCGGCAGAGCCTCGTTCCCGCAAAACAATTAACTCTCGGTGACAGATTTTTCCATCTTCTCATGCATGATACTTATGACCCAATCTTCATTTATTTCCACCGTCTTTAATTTGCCAGGTCAGGACGAAATAGTTAAGTGTTTCCAAACATCAAAAAATATAAATTAACAGACTGTCAAAGATCTGTAACAAAGTTAAAGCCCCAGCCCTAAACTTAAGTAAGAATATACTATTGAAAAATCATATTTGTCCATATAGACTCCAATATATAAACTCTCTAACAGAACACAAAAGGTCCGATCGAATTCTTTCTTATAGACGGGATTTTTAATTATATTGTTAAATTATAGTTAACGAACTTTTAAGAAGCTAAATAAAGTGGAGGTATCTTAAGCAACCTATTTTTAAGAGACCACTTCATGCACGATCTCGATTTCTCTGACGTTTCGGAAATCCTACTTTCGCTTTTAGTCGCGCGGACCAAATTTATTTTAGTAAATTAAAATTTTATTAGCCCGAAGTAATGCTGCAAATTTGTGCTTATAGTTCCAAACGCATGTTATATTTCATACAAGAGCGGGTTAAATTGAAGTAATGCCGCTTTAATGTAATGTAATATTCTTTCACAGTCAACGAACGAGTACATATATTTAAAGCCAAAGTTGTTACAGGGAAAGGTACAGCCTTCTCAATTTAAACATGCTTTTCATGTGCAAATCCTTCTGATTGTTTAACCGCATCCGTGTATAAAGAAAAATTATATTTTCACCATCAATCTTTACAAATTATCAACTAACCATAACGAACATTTCTTTTGCTGTTAAAATCCCCATTGTCATGCTTAAAGCGTTACTGACGCAGTTTTTTACAGTCTACATAAGTATCTTAAATGTGCTGATTGGTCTAAAATTTTGCGATTTTCGCTTCAGTCAATTGTAGGCATTATATAGAGGTATAATTATAATACTATTATATTACCACAACATAGCGGAGACATGAAAAAATTCTATCCCGAACTGTGAATATACAGCTTTGAATATTTAGATTGTTGATAGGATAGTGTTAATCATGGGTTAAGATTGATGGTGATACATGTACTGAAGTCAAGTATAAAAATTTGAAAATAGCTTTCAATTGATAAGTTGAAAAAACGGTTGGGAAAAGGGTGAGGTTGGTGCATCTAGAACTTGGTTTAAACCCCAAGTTGGCAAATGTTTTGCCACTAACCATTCCAAGGCGGTTTCTCCTCGGTTTCCTCTTTACTATTTGGCTACGTGAGAAGGTTGTGTATTCAGTGCGTAGTAATTTCCTAATTTCACTTAAATACCAACTTTACAGCCATATTTAAGACCTATGACTAATGAAAATTGTGTATTAATTTTCTAGAACAAAATTCCAATCTTAACCAAATTGAATTATGCTCGAAAATTGTGAAGATGCATTAACTATAATTCGATAATACTGGTGAAAGTATTTAAGATAACTTCACAAAATTCAATAGACCTATGACCTACTTTTTTATTTAAGCAGACAATCACTAGCTGAATAACACTGTCTCTTTTCATTGAATCACTGAAAATATTGATAATGTATATCACAGCTCATAAGAAAGCTCATGGAGTTACAACACTCCCTCCGCACCATGTGCCATTCAATGGAATTATTTTTAGTATTATTACAACAACAACCATATCAGCAATATTGGTAATTAAGCCGCAATATTGCAGCAATGTCAGTAATAGATCAGCAATACAGCGGCAACATCTGCAATACATCAGCAATACCAGCATTTTAGCAAACATATCATCAATACATCAACAATATATTGCCAATGTCAGTAACTGATCAGCAATACAGCGACAACGTCTGCAGTACATCAGCAATATAAGCATTTTAATAGCAGAAATATCCGCAATACATCAGCAATATATCGCAAATATTAATTCAATTAAAATATTAATAACAATAAAATACTATTATGATCAGTTCATAATCTTTGTGTCAGGATTTCATTTTCAGAAAACAACATTTAAATCGCATGTTCGTTGTTCCAGTCATGACCTTCAAACTATTTTAATGCAATATAGCAGACATGCTATGCTTTCAAGGTTGTTTTCTCTTTCTATATCTAGTCACAATAAACTGGATGAAAAAAGCCGATTAGTTTGTTATAAGAACTCATATACTTTATGAAGTTGAATGTCTTATTCACTGTTACACTCAGTATGTTCTCAGGCAACATATTGACTGAGAATCTGTTCATCAAAGACTTCCTGTAATTTCTTTTATGAAAAAAGGAATATATTTTTATTGACCTTCCAAGTATATTTAAAGATAAAACGGTTGAAATAGCTGTAAATACAATGTAACTGTTTTAAGAATACTGAAACACTTTTCGTTTGTTATGAATACAATAAGCAAACAAGAAATACAATGTTCATTTGAAATAAAATTACTTCTGATATACAGATTACTAAACATACACCAAAATCTCGAGTGTTCTAATTCAAAATATCGCTATCAGCATGCCGGTCACATCATTACATTACTTCAGGTTATCAAAGACTACAGAATCCGTAATTTAATTTCTAAATGTCCTAAATACATAATTACTTCGGAATTTAATTTTTATGCCTGTTGAACTTGTGCAGAAATTGCCGAGTCTTTTAACTTATTTTGCAATAAATGGTGCAAAGGAGAACGTGTTGAGCCTAATGAGTTTTCTAATTGGAAAATAAAAACAAATGTTCAAAATAATTGGCGTTCGTACATGTACCAATGAAGAGCTCATTTGTCACCATGACACAAATTTACTGTGGTACATATATCACCATATTTAGCTTGTGTATATTTTTGCGCTAGGAAACGTGCACGAAATCAAATCAGAGTAATGTAAATATGTAATATCTTTTATTGTGAGAGTAAAACAACAGCGAGAATTCGTGATCGCGCGAAAATATAATTTAGGGCATCCTCGCTAAAATTCGTCCCCGATATAGTAAACACTACCACAGTACTGAAGAGCGCACTTCATGGAATCGTATCAATTAGTTGTATTATTGACATTTACGCAGTCAGAATTGCGCTATCTCATTTGTTATTGTTACACACTGATGTTTTATGGCCAATCTTCTACGTTTAATGTCACTCTTGTAGTGAAAAAATAACAGTGTGTCAACATTTAATTGGCAGAAAGAAAACAAATAATCTGTTATGAAACGACAATGATGGGTCGATTGTTTGTTATCTTTAGGCCAATTTCAGATCATGATAGACTTACTGCGGATAGAAAAATCAATGCGCATGCGCTTTGTTATGACTTCAAAATGAAAATGGTTTTGAGAGGAATTACAATCCTGCAATAATTCCAAACAAAAACACTCATTCCCAGAAGCATTTTCAGTCTGTTCAGTAACAAACGTTTACGTATAAATCTTTATTGATAAAGAGCTTCATTCATTATTGATATAACTGTATAATTTAGAATGTATCAATGAAGCTGATTCTGGCGATTTAAACATATTTACAGCTTACATAAATCCTTTTAAACATGTCTGACGAAGATCACGTAGTTAATAAATGCCAACAAACAAATGAACAAATAAATTGAAGACTAAATATTTGTAGACATCACGTTTTAAAAATACCCATTTCCCAAGCTCCTACGAGAAAAGTTAGAAAAAAAATCATATGAAAGATTAACTGCCTGAAAAAAAGACACAAACAGTTTCCTCATTTCGAGAAAGGGGGCTGACGGTTAGGCCGGAGTAAGAAATTTGGCTTAATTTTACCTCAAAAATAGGCTTAATATACACGGAAGAAGACATTTTTTATTAGTCAGACACCTATAATTAGAACGCTGTTTAGGAAGGGTATTAAGACATTCTAAATGTATATCGATACTCAGAATGGAAACAAACAATTTCCAACCACATTTTTGTGAATAACTGTCTACGGGTAGTGCAGTTTTGAATTTTGCACGCTTAGTCTAGTCGGAACAAGTTCTAATTAGGTAATAATTACACTTAAAACTAAATTGTTTTTTACATTTAATTTAGAATTTATAGAATTGTTCGCGACAAGTCAAAAATACCAATTTGGGTTTTATTATTGGCAACATAAAATGGTGCTATTTTTCGCGGACATCATTCTTACATTCAAGAATATTCTTTACTTAATCTACCACTTTTTCCTCATACCACATGTAACAAAATTCAGGATATCCACCGCTCTTATTGGTTACTTGTGTTTAGCAACAATAATCGGAAGTTAGAGGTAATGTAACAACTGGGTCCCCACTCTTTTTGTATCGAAATAAAAACAAGCGAGTGACGTTAGACCGTGGAAAGAGTTTCATAGATGAACTCTCGGAATATTGCGTTTAAAATGATTTAAAATACTTTCCTTCAAAACACTGATAGTTTGTCTTCACCTGATACTAGCATATCTGTTTGTTCTTTTCTATAGTTGCAAGAAAATAACATTTAAAAATAATATGAATTTGAATTAAAAAAATCAATTTATACGAAGCGCGAGATTTCAGAAACTGTTGTCTTGAAAGAAAATGCACGTTTCAAACAACATGATGATGAAAAAAATTCTTAAAGTAAACGTATAGTATTTCGAGGCTTGAAATTGTAATTTTTGTAGTCATTTCGTTAAAAAAGTAAAGAAAATCTTGCATTATAGCAATAATTTGTATAATAAATTGGAATTACATCCTGATATACAACATGATGAAATAAAGTCTTTAAGTACTAAAGGCTGTTGTTGTTGTTTGTAGTTAAGTATTACATAAGTTAGGAAAAGCAAGAATGTATAGCAATAATCTCTACAATAAATTATAAGAATGACATTTTAAATCACAATGTTTTAATCAGTCACCTGCTACATGTAGAAGCCGCCACGTGCCTGCGGCTGCTTATAACAATATAAACTGTATCGAAAAATAGTTTTTTTTTGTTCTAACGTGTCTTACCATCTGCAAAATAAAGATACGTTAATAACATACATTTGTGCAAAGTTTCATTGAACGGCATTTTGCCATTATTGAGATTTTGATAATTTTCTTTTTATCGATGAACGTGGTTGGGAGGAGTGTCGTAAGCCCTTAACCTGATCATTACACAAATCCTAAGGTGCTCCGAAGTTTTGTACATTGTTTATAGCGGGGCTCCCACCAACAGTCCATTCCCTTTAGATACGCACGTAAAATAACATCATATTATTGATTTTAGGCGTAATGCATTAGTGTGTGTAGTGAGGAGTTGGGTTATAGGATTTAGTCAAGAAACTGTGATGTTGTAAAGGTGTAAGGTAACATTACTTATGCAAACGTAGAAGATACCTGAATGTCTTCCTTTTTAAAACAATTATGTATTTTCACGATAGAAGATGCTCCCTGTTGTATTAAAATTCTTGGAAAATGTTCATTTTTCTTATAAGCTAAATACGTTTTTCATGAACCTGAAAATTTGATAAATGATTACATTGTTCATATGCCACATGGCTCCTTTGCCGGAAAACATGGCAGCTGTCACAGAGACGTTGCCATGGTTTCAAACACGGTTCAGGTGAACATCTAAGAAGAAGAATTTGGTGTTCTAGTAAGCGATTTTTGTGTAGCTTACTAATATATGAAAAGTATGAAGGTTTTCAAACCTGGAATTAAAACATAAATTTTGTTTGTAGGCAATCGTCATATATTTGACACGCATATTTGTTGAACACTTGTCAATCACCGATGGCTGTTTACACACAAAACCAGAAATAAAATAACGCATGTCAAACGATCAAAACAGCGAGTAACTTAAAATAAAATAACCGATTTGAGTTACTCGCTGCTTTGTCGTGTGTTATTTTATTTTTGGTTTTCAGTGTTAACAGCCATCGGTGATTGACAAGTGTTCAGACGATTAAACAAATATTTCATGGGTTGCTGGTACACTTTAATTCTCATCTTTTTTCTATCGTTGGTAAGTATTACATGTTGTTGATCCGGTTGTTTTTCGGTAGCACATCGGCTGTAGAAATGTTGTCGATCGATGATATCGGTTGTAGACAGGTAACCGATCAGTGATGACTGGTTTTAGACAGGTAGTCTATCGGTTGTTTATAAAAATATTTCAACGATCGAGAATATTAAACATCTTAAAAAATCAAAATCGGTAATTTTTACCAAAAAAACTCATCTTTCTCCAATAGCTGTTGATATGTCGAAAACAGGTGACCAATATGTGGTACCGATGGTAAATTCGTTGTCTTCGGTTTATTCCATAATGTCGCTAAAATCTAGCGATAAATCACCGTTGGCTCTTTGGTATATACTATGAACGTGAATTTATCATGCTAATGATATTATTGAAAACTTTCCAAAAGACCGAAAATTCCGATTTTATCATTCATTACTTATCTAGTAAATTAATTGTTGGCGAGATTCGACGGAATAGTCTTTTCCTGAATCTTTCAAAAAGAGATTTATTACATTTATATTGTCATGAACTGTATTTTTCTGTAATTAGGCCAAATTTAATGATGTCAGTCCCTTAATAGGGACATAAATTGCTAACAATTTACTCCAAACCGAACGTCTTTCTACGAATAATTGCTCTTGCTGCACAACACGATTTTTTAAACATTGCGACCATAATTTAGAGAGATTCTGATTTAATAGTTATAATTTCCCCGAGAAAGGCACAATTTAGATGAACATTTTATCCTTTCAAAAGTTGACATGAATTGTTATCTCCATATGATTTATGATATTGAAACATTATTTCATGATTTTCCGTAGAGATCCAAATTTTAGAAAAGCAATTCTATAAAATTTCCGCATAAAATGGTATGTTGTTCATTTGATTTGCCTCGAGGAAATTATTATTTTATTTCTTGAAGGAATCTGAATATTTGTATAATTGTGATTGTACAATTGTGAGTATTTGCGAACCCCCCTCTCTCTCTCTCTCTCTCTCTCTCTCTCTCTCTCTCTCTCTCTCTCTCTCTCTCTCTCTCTCTCTCTCTCTCTCTCTCTCTCTCTGTTACTGTTGTTTCTTTTTAAAACATAAATTTTAAAGCGAACTTTAAGATAATTCTATAAAAAAAATCTGCTGACTGTTGGGGGTTTACAAATGTTTTACAGTAAATATAAGAGCACGTTTACCGCAACTAGTTTTCAGTCAGTAAAAAAACACACAAAACTTCAGACGTAAAAAAAAAACCTTATTACAAAGATGAGCTGAGAATGTCCATAAATAAATAATACGCCATTTGCTTAATTACCGTTTTAATGCCACAGACGAAATTGATTTATGTACTTAATTAGATTTTTCTTTCTGTGCACCGAATATGTGGTGTACTTAATCACATTTTCGCCCTCTGAACGCCAAACACATGGTGAGGGTTGTTAAAGAGTTTATGAAAGTTTATAAAAAAGTGATTTATGCCACTCTAGAACCTGGCTCAACTCCCAAACCCAGTGACAAATTGTTTGCCACTGGCGGTATCCCCTTGGGTACCGGTTTTCCACAATCTATTTATTTTTTTCTAATGAACGCGATGAAATATCAATTTAATCCTTAATTAAATAAATATTTACACTCGTCTTGCACATCGCTTTGATAAAAGTCTTTCTTCAGACTGTTGCCATTTCGGAAAATATATGGTCCCGGTGTGGCTACAACAAAAGCCGCACTCAAACTATTGCAACATTTTGAACTATTGCAACATTTTGTTTTGTGATGTTAGCGAGCATGCACGGTTTACTACGAGTAACTGCGAAAAAGCGTGCCTTCACCATCTTTGACATGAAAGTGGCTGTTCAAGGTGAACCCGAGTGCAAACTGGTGTCAGTGGAACTTAGTTGTAATAGATTTCAAGATTCAAGATTAAACTTCATGCGGATTTTTCATGCAACTATTAAAAAACAATATATTTGATGCAATTCATTTCATATTCTGAGAGTTATTTTCAATCAAACATTTTACTCCACAATTTTTAAATTAAGCCCCCAAATCACGACAAAGTAATGATCCTTAAATATTTACATTCCTATTGATTTTTTCGTTTAAAAAAAAATGCGGTTCATTTTGCATGAACCGCATGACCCGTAATGACGTAATGGCTGTTAATATCCCACGTATTACTCAGTGACACGCTTTTCACTTAATACTAATTTTTGAAAGCGTTCGACATAAGTTTATTTAAAGAAATAATGAATAAAATTTAAATATAAGGAATGATTCTTATTTTGGTGCGGTTCATGCAGATTGGACGTGCACGCGAGAGCTAGCAAATCCATAAAGCGCGCTACGGTTCATGCAGATTGGACGTACACGCGAGAGCTGGCAAATCCATAAAGCGCGCTAGCGCTTTATGGATTTGCCAGCTCTCCCGTGCACGTCTAATATGCATGAACCGCACCAAAATAAGAGTCATTCCTCAAATGATGCACGAAGAAACTCTGCAGAAATATACTGAAAGACATTACAACGAATCCCATATTTTTCAGGAATTTTCTTAAAGTGGTCTATATGAAGAAAATCACCCTATTAATTAATTTTTTAACAAACAATTTGTCATTGTCCACAACATTTCTTGAAATTGGTTCACATGGTATCCCACACTGCATGCACGTGCAACAAATGCAAATCATGTGAAATAACGCCAACCAAGGTCTATAGGTGTGTTCTTAATGACATTTATATAGCCATAAAGACACACTTACTTTAAGACTCGGAGTTGTTTTATTCCACTCATTAATTAAAAAATATCAAGACTTCGACAAGATTTACGTAACAAAATTGTTAGATTATCGCAAGCAGGCACGAGCCAAAGGGAGTGTGCAAGGCGTTTTCATGTACACCAAACGATAATATGACGCTTCCACCAGCGTTGCTTGAATACGGGTAATGTTGATGAGTGCTATTACCAATAAAATATTGATAAGTACTTGAAATTTATTTAGATGCATTAAAATGATTAAATCTTACATCACAGTTTACAAATTAAGATAATCATATATTTCAGTGATGCGTTTCTAAAGTCCGTCAGTATACACCTTTCTCTGTTAATGATTATTTTAAAGCGAAATACGAAATTGATTAATTTTCTTAATTAGCCAAAGGTTTCCTCTTTATGCACTAGCATGTGGACTGAATTGAATATTATGGGTTGAGAGCAAAACTGTTGCAGCTGCCTTCTTTATTTTTACGAAGCTACAACTGTTTTGCACTCAAAGATATGTTACAGACAGAAGCCTATTATGTGCTAGTTCTCGTATAAAGCGACTTAGGGCATGCGATTAGTCTAAAGATGTTAGGAAAAAAATTAAAGTTTA
This sequence comes from Corbicula japonica, assembly GCA_038501625.1. Taxonomy (NCBI): domain Eukaryota; kingdom Metazoa; phylum Mollusca; class Bivalvia; order Venerida; family Cyrenidae; genus Corbicula; species Corbicula japonica. Next base: position 6,981,950 of record JAZAYU010000020.1, on the reverse strand, counting down.
ATTAAGGTTACATTCGTGAATTAAGTTCGAATCCTCTTTACATCCAAACACAAACACTAATAAAACTAAAAAATATTAAATATTAAAATTAATAAAATTAATAAATAAAAAATAATTTAAATTATTTAAGGGCTTACCACACTCCTCCTAATCACGTTCATCGATAAAAAGAAAAATATCAAAATCTCAAAAACGGCAAAATGCTAATAAATGAAACTTTGCACAAATGTATGTTATTAAAGTATCTTCATTTTGAAGATGGTAAGACACGTTAGAACAGAAAAGAAAAATAGCGAGATATAAAAATTCCTTCAGCTTCAATTTACAAAAATTCACAAAAACTAACCAACACAAAACATCATTTTTGATGCCTACATGAGTAATATAATGTTACTACAAAAATTTATTGTGTCCTCGTGATTTACATATGTAAACGTTATGAGATATTAGTAAAAGTGTGTTTGACCTTCAATTTCTGGTCGCGTAAACGGATGACAATCACTGATTTCTCTTTTAGTAGTTGAAAGTTTCTTTTTACAAAGTACACGACATTTTCTTGTCAGTATCATTGCACTCACGTGGGAATTTAAAATTATGTTTTGAATCGCTTAGTTGTTGTGAATTTATGTAAATAGAATTTAAAGGAATACGTAGATCTAGCTTTTTTTAAATACATTAGTAACATTCATTTGTGCAAAGTTCATTGAACGGTATTTTGGCACTTATACATAAAATTATTAAATGTGTTAAAGTGTTGTGCATATGATGGTGAAAACATAGTGTTCGTCATTACAAAATCATACATGTAGTTCGTCATTACTGTCAAAACCAGAAACCGATTATTAATAATAAATTTATTCTGATAAAAGTACCGATTGATACATTAGACTAAAAAGTAAACTGTCAAATACTAAAAACAAAAATTATACAATAAGTATACGAGATAAGATAACGTCAAAGAGGTACAATCATGAATCAACAAAAATAAAATATTAACATAGCTACCTCCCTTGAGAAGGGTTCGAAATGTAATAAAAGTCAGTTTCTCTGAATATATCATATATTTAGTATATATTATTATGTAACTATGATAATCAAGTTTAAAAATAACGCATCGCAAGAATCTTTTTGAATCAAACCTAGTTCAAGTTTGTCAGTGAAGAAACTTGGGGTATTCATAATTTTTAAATAGATAAAAAGAAAACTTTAAAAGCTACCTAACAAGATATATTTGAAAATACTGCAGGCTCTGTTTGATTGATCCTCTTCATGAATTCAAAGTAATAGAAATGAATATTACTGCACACGTCGGCTAGCACCGGGTTGAGCGCAACTCAATATTTACACCATTTAACAGAACATGTACACTTTTGATTCATCCTAAAAGATGGTATGCATGTGACGGTGGACATACGAGGGTTGTCGCAGAAGTTAAAGGACTTTCTTTATAACAAGTTTATTTTTTGCCGTTTTATAGAATACTTTTACAATAATAAACGCCGGCGCATATGCAACACAAACATAATGTAAAAATTGGAATATGCATAACGACTACTCGGTACTCAAGTGTTTCCATAGCAACCTAAGCGACGAGCGGCGCACGCCATATTAACGTTTGCGTTAAACAGAACATACTCTTTTTAACCATACCGTTGATCAGGCAAATAAAGTGACAATGGCGCGAAATATCGTCTGCTTTACACGTGACGTTATAACCTCATTTCCTGTAAGTTTGGTCGGCGTAACATCTGCAGTAACTCAGTTACAATGTTTTTCATCAAGACACTGTTCTCCAAAGGAAAAAGGTTATGACGTCCACCGGTGATGTGAAACTGCGCGCGGTTATACAGTTTTGCCAGGCACTCGGGAAAACGCCAACTCAAACATTTAAAGAAGTGCAAAATGCCGGTAAATACAAGTGCTGCCGGTCATAAGTGTTCCGATGGCATAAGGAGTTCCGGGAAGGTCGGGAGTCTGTAGAGGATGAGGCGCGCAGTGGAAGACTGGCGACCAAGCGAATATCACTTGTACAGAAGGTGAAGGACCGGATCGCTATGGACCGCAGGTTCACAGTACGGACATTAGCGGCAGACATGGACTCCTCTAAGGACACTGTGCTACGAGTTCTTCATGATCTCAACATGCGAAAGGTGTGCGCAAGATGGGTCCCGCGGCTGCTGACGGACTATATTGAGAAGGTTTAGATGATGACGTCTTGTGTGACGTTAAATGACGCTCGTTTGTGCGCCAGATCACCGTTATGTGTGTTGATTGTTTGTTTATTTTTTAATTCCTGTTCTATGTATGTTTTCGAAATTTTACATATTGATAAGGAAGATTTTATTCTATTTAACAGTGTTTTTATTTTTTGTCTACTATAAGAAATCTTTAATCTACAGTGTTAGTCCTTTAACTTCTGCGACAACCCTCGTAGAACCTTCAATGTGGTATTTTCAGATAAATACCATTCAATTTTCAGCGGCGTATGGTTCGCAGATAAAAGAATGGGTTTACCCTAAACGAGATACGACCTTAAACATATCTAATAATGGTATGGCGGTATTTTGTGGCTTAAATTTTTTGCATTTAAGCAGTAATTAAAATTATGTATCGTCTGTCTATGAACGGATATTATCGTGAACGTTCGCAAATTCCAGAAAATAAATAAATAGACCAACAATTACGTAAATTTATTACAATTTAAGTGTTAACACAAGTTAAATAAGTGATTTAATTGACAACATTTTTGACTTTTTTAAATTACTTGAATGAAAGATATTAACTGCAGATTTCCAAAGAACAAGCAAACAGATTCCATTTTCTTAAGAATTACTGTACTCGTAATAACGAGAAATAGGCTATACATATCCTATGTCAAAAAGGACCAACATTGTATTAAAATACATGTTATTGAATTTAAAATAATCCATTCAATCTTAAGAAATGTTTCTGCAACTTTAATTGAAGTATTTGTCGTTTAAAATGAAGACGACATAATAAAAAAAGGTAACTAAATTGTTCATCACAGTCCACAATCCTTACGAACAAACTGTTCTATTACTTTGCATTGTCAATTATCACAGTAAGCACTCCGTATAAAAAGTTATTGTATCACATGTTTTATTCCGAAAAGCTCTTACACCTAAGCTGGGAACAATAAAGCAATTAAATGACCCGGTGTTGTACCACCCAGTACTATGTAGTTAAGTCAGATCAGAATCATCCAAATTAACTTCAGTTGAGGTACTTTTATTCGTGGGTATATTAATTTTGTAGCTTTCCTTTTGCCACCATTTTCGTAGGAATCGTATTTCGTGAAATCAATTTTCGAAAACATGTTAACCTAATGTTAAAATCTTAAGATTTAGTTTCGTGGTGTTTTTAAATTTTTGGATCCATCTGCCCACGAAATCCAAAATTAAGAACTCTACGAAAATGAATATTATTACAGTATTGTAAGAAGACAGTATTGTAAGACAATTACCACTGCATGTAGATGTATTTTGAAAAGTAATTTATCACAACAAATTACGCATTCCACATATTCGATATTCACAAGATAAATATGCAAAGGCTGTAATCTTATCGTCTTACATATTTCACAAAAGGCATCATTTCACTATGAACAGCTTTTTCCTATACGTTCTGTTAAGTTATCGTCACTGGGTTGTAAAATCTTCCGACCACATATTTGATTTTGTAATCACTTGACATATTCTGCACATTCCGTGAAGTTAAGACGAGTATGAGAAATAATCTGAATTCCTCGGAAATGGACAAGTGCAGCTGCAATCACACATATGTGGAATATCTGATGACTCTGAAACTGCAAAAGGATCAGGTTAAAGACATCTATCAAATAAATTTAAAGTGAATAATAATTTTGTTGTAATATTGTTTTCATATTGCAGGAAGAAAAATTGAATATCTATGACGTAAAGAGATTGTGGGTTCCAATCCCACTCCAATCCAAATTCGGTATGAGTACTTGTTTCAACCCCAAAACCAGTCATCAAGCTTAACTAATATACATGTAAGTTGGAATATTAAGTTGTTTCACAATCGATGTAAAATAAATAAATATGTTCAAACTAAAACCATAGCCTAGTAAATTATTAAATATTTTATATTAACCCCTATACTGTTTGGATATGTTGGAAAATTATGTTTGGCTATCCTGGTTCGTATATATCACTTTTGTCACTGTTGCTTTTAACATGATTCCAATTTACCATTGCGTCTCAAATGCAAACGACACAATACCTATGCATGTTATTTTTACAATCCACCTAATAAGGCAGTCAACCTCAATGTTAAGACTTAATTATTTAATTGCTCTGATCTATGTGTTAGCTACGACAGGGCGTCTAGCTGAGTAAAACTTTCACACTTGGTCTATAAGACCTTATAAATACAAACCCAAATATCGAATTTTCCCGGGTAGATGCTTTCTGGAACTCTGAACGCATACATCAGAGCGCCCCCTATGTACAAGAACGCCATCGCAATCAGGTGGAGAAAACCGTAGTCGTAAACAGCCGAGTGAAATCCCTCAATTGTTACAAAATGTATTGCTGGAATTACTCCTGTCAACCCGAGGGCAATAAAAAGACCTGTAATGAATGTAACTTTGCTTATAATTCAGATATAAAACTGCAATAGTACCCATCCATCTTTAGCAAACCTGAAAGTTAAACGAATGCAGAATACAAGGCCTCAAATATGATAAACACTTTAAAATGTTATGGAATTTTATTACATTTTATCTAGTATCTGCAAGGCTACCTAAATTATGAAATGTTTTCAACCAATAATAACCAACAGTAAATGAGTACCTTCTATTATTCAATTTAGAGCAATCAGGACTATCTAACTTTTAGGATATTTGAAATGACCGTTACAAAGCGCTGTGACTGTCCTGTTTCTGTTTGCGATTTCAATTCAGAAATGAGTGATGGCATTCTCCTCTCTTGTGTTTGTTTTCGGTGGCTGTACAACTGCTAACTTAATTTGACTCCGGCATTGTGAAACTTACGTCTTCAGTTTAGTATTATAATATTGAATGCAATCTTTTAACGCTATTGTTTTGTTTTCAACTTAAGCGTTTCAGAACTGGATTAACATGGTTTTCCAAATAGACCAGTTTTAATAATCTAAGTTAAAAGTAATTATGAAAAATCGTGATTACTGGCTACCTGCTCTAAGTGGTCTATACGCTGGAGTGGCAAATTGGTCAAAGAGGGAGACCACTATACAACTTGTTCCAAGCCCGATGATGGAGATCAGGTATATCATATGGGCCATAGGATGACAGAAGAACCCGTAATATAACCAGGGCACGAAGGAACCCACCGTTAACAGAGCTATTCCACAGTAATCCAATCTGTAAGATAATAAGCAAAATCATCTACTAAGCTCAAGGTGTTAAACATAAATGACGGGCTATTCCCAGTTTAACTTTCTGAATGTTGGATTTCAGCACGGCCTGCGCTTTCCTGCTTTCCCTTTTCATCTACTTTTATCCAAGCTGTTACATATTTAGACATATAATAAAAGTATAAAAAGACAGTAAGGGCAAATTAAATTACCTTTATCGAGTAACATATTTTAGAATATTGTGAAAGGTAAACAGCTTTATAAAAAAACACATTTCAATCAAACATTTTCAAAATTAAAATACCTGCAGTATTAACATATAAAAAAAACTTCTCCAGACATACACACAAATGAGGATGTACTAATGCTAAGAATGTACTATAATAATGTAATTTAAACTTGCGCTCCTCGCTAAAATATGTAACGTCAACGATGTCAACGTTATTGATTATACTTGTTTTTTTTTACTATAACGAGTGAGTTGCTCAGTAAAATCTAAAACGTTCACAACGTCTTGCTCCTTCTTACGAATATAAACACATTCACGTCAATAATGGTGCCGTGACCAGGATAACCGTGAACCTAAATAAGCTACAAACACAACTACTTACTTGCTAAAGAGTTTACTGACACTTTCTGAATGGCAAAACACGGCGTGATACAGCCAGGAAAATGTAAGGCATATGATAGCTCCAACAAAGAAAATACTGTGAACAGTGATGTCCTGCCACATCCAATCAATATACCGGCTACTTAGGGTATATGTGGCAATACAGATGAACGCTATCATACCTGAATCAAAGCATTTGATAATTTGGAAAAAATTGAAAAGTAACTCATACACAACTAAAGACTTTTTTATAAAAAACAAGGCAAATAAAAATCACAGCAATTATCACAATCAAGTGAAGTTTCACATTGTTTTGATCCTCTATATGCATCAGTATCGGCTTTACAAAGAAAACAGAAGACTACTCTGTTTACTACAATAATGGCAATAAATAAGATTGTGTTCATGTGTTGAGGGTATTTTCAAATTAACATGAAGGTTCCATGTTTACCGCCAATGATCTTTTTGGATTGATCAAAATTCACTGTTTACTGGTCCTAGTATAAATATTGAGTTGCACTCAACTAAGGGCTAAGTGGCTTGAGCAGAAATATGCATTTACACTACGTGAATATGTTCCATCAGTGTGTCTGCAATATTTATATATTTTTAATGATATCTTTTTCACTAACATGGATAGAGGGGGTTTGACTAAATTACCCGTGCATCATTCAGTCAGAAAAATTAAGATGAACTTTTACAAACAATTATTAAGAGAAATCGAGATAGAACTAATGTGAATACCAGTGGTTATTCTTACCGTTTGCAAACGCTGTAGTGACGACAACGTCGACACGGTTACAATATTAAGTCGGCGAGGTAAGTACATACCTATCAAGTGAGTCCATATATTCCCCGTTTCTGTATGAATTTTAAACACGGATTTGAAACAAGCTTTAAATGAGTTCAAGCTTGGTCTGTGACCAAAGACAAGATATTCATTGTCTTTTAACCAATCAGGAAGGTGATGGTGATGCATGAGTTCCCATCCAGCGACAATCACGTTCTTCACAAAATCTTCTGCACTGGTAACCATACGGCGGGACTCGGCAAGAAACCCAGCGAGTCGGCCTATATCTGGTGCAGAGTTGCATCTTTCTAGTACGCTGTGCTGATGAGGAAAACGAGAAAATATACAATGAATTGTTTCTAGTATGGTGTGCTGATAAAAAATACAAATTGAAATAGTAATGGATGGTTTCTTGTTTAGCATATTTTGTGATAATATAATTATATCATTGTATGTTTTAATTAATGTTAATGTCTTTGTTCAATTTTAATGTTTTCACCCGGCAGAAGAAAGTATAACTTTTATTTGATGAAATGGAAACTTGAAGTTCGACAACATTTCACGACAAGACTAACAACTCTGTTAGTAACTTCTTCTTTAAGTCCCAAAACTTTACGTCTTGTGGGTGCGACTCCATTATTTTTTCTCTAACTGCAGTGGTAGTTCGTGGCTTGCGTGGGGAGGCTGTGTTTTTTGAGTGTGGCGATTCCTGATATGCATATGTTGCTTTTTTTGGAATTTAATTCTTAACTGTTGTTCAGTGTATGTGACGTCCTTTTGTTTCAATGGAAACAAGAGCCGTCGACGCCGCCGTTAAAAACGTATGTTGAACACAAGGTTGGCGTTTCAGAACGTCTTGACTTGAAGTCGACACTGTTGTTTGAACTCCTGCGACCAGCAATGGCCCAGTATATTGATAGTTTGAGAGGTTTTTTGCGGTGAAGGCGGAGTAAAACATTTTGATTTTTAAATATACATGTAATTAAAGCCTCCTTGTAATAAGCAATTTAGTCGGTGGAATATTTTTATTTTTTTAATGTTTTTTAGACTTTAAACATGTGTTTTTATAAAAAGATAATTTTCAGTTTATGTGGTGAATTTCGTGAAAAGAACTTTCAATATACATACAATTAAAAGCGGCCTTTCTATATAATTGCAGTATGTCATTTTTTCATGGGAGTTATTTTACCAATACATCCTTTACTTGTTCGTTCATATGAGAACCTGTTGGGGAAGGTGTGAGGCTGGTGCACCCTAGAATCTCGTTTTAAACCCCCCCCCCCTTAGTTTTGCCACTGATGATCCCAATGCCATAACCCCACGGGTTCTCTCGTTAATTGTTTGTGGGGTCTAGTTTTAATCTGATCATTGTATAACCATTCTCCTCTCTACTTTGTGGCTGTATGGGGAGGCTGTGTCTGCTGGATGTGGCAATTCCTGATATGCCTATTTCACTTTCTTACAGAGAACTGAACCATCATGTGGAAGCGACTTACATTTACATGATAAAATATTACATAATGTTATTATCGTTTAACTGAAAAATAGGAAATAAAATGATGTGGTAATAAATACGAATATGACTTAAATATAGTAAAGATATTGATATGTTCTTTTGTAGGCACTATTTCGTTTACTTTTAATCAGTTCGTTAAGCAAAGGAAACCAGTTGCAATAACAAACAGTCCTACCATTTACATTAATTTTTCGAAAATTCAAATAATATATTTAAACAATTAACAACAAATAAATTTCTTATGGAATACAATATATGTTACCAGTTGGAAATCTCAACTTATACTGTCTATTCAAATCCGTCAATGATATATGTCAAGATCACCATCATGACCATAGTTACCAAATATTTAACCACGTCCACATGGCAATTTTACAACCTCTTAATTGTTATAATAAGATACTACGTCTTTGTTATTTTATCTGGATTTATATCTATTTACTGGTTTTGAAATACTGACATTGATAATTATTGATCAATATTTACACTGATAATTATTGATTAATATATTTAACAACATCAGGGAAATTTATAACATTTTTAAAACGATTTTTTTCTGCAAAACAATGTAAACAATTTTGAAAAAATCTATTTACCTTTGGTTTTGGGTGATATCCGGATAAACTCCTTCTAGGAACCTTGTGTCTCGGTGATTCGCTTTCCCTCTCACTGTCTGTGTTACTTGATGAAACAGATTCACGAGTGACACGATGCGATTCGCTTTCTTTTTCACAACGCTCTTTTGTAAAATGTTGCGTATCGTCTTCCGTAGGAGATAGAGAATCTAATGTAAATGGCTGCCTCGTATTGGATTTTGGATTTATCCTATTCCGAATGTTATTTTCCATGGCTGTCTATACCAATTACGTTTTATCCAATATACACATTAAAAATTAAAGTTCATAATCGAATTCACTTTATATAAACTATTAAACGAAACTCGCGTATGGACTTTGATTCAGTTAAGGCTATTTTTAAACGTTTGCTACATTGTATAATGAAGGTCATAAAGTATATCGTTACAAAAGGAAAACAATACCGATATCAAGGATGGTTCGACAATCGATATGAATAGTGATATAAATAGTGCACGAAAAGGTTATGTGTTTATGTATTCATGTCATGTTTTGATATCAGTTAAAATGAGTAAAAAATAAACCAATTATTGGAGTTCAATAAAAATGCATTTATCTATATGCACCTAAAATAAGCCATTTTAGGCCTATATTAGTTTCTTTCACCCTGTTTAAATTATTGTTTTCGTGATTTAATCTCAATATATTTATGAATGTCTAAACACTTACTCTAACTGTTACACACTTAATCGACACTTTTAAAGGTGAATGACGAAATCCTGCTAAAAATGAATTAAGCGGATGCAAACGTGCAAATTGGATGGGGTGATGCACAAACTTTGAAGGATTATATCTTGTTAATATATTCATGTTCTAATTACTAAGCACATACTAAAACAAAAGAAAAACCGTTTGCATGAGAACTCTGAAATTCATGAACAATATACCAAAGCAACTCGTACCTGAAATAAGTATATGCTGGTCTACAATGTTTAGTGCCAATTCTTCAAAATAATGTTAGGGTTTTTAAGAAATTCAAGGAAATCTTACTTCCTGGTTCTTTTGTTTTAGCATGTGCTTAGAACATGAATTAGACTAAATTAAACTTGCAAACATTTACTACGTCCATAGCTAAATACATTTATTTACTAAAATCTAGGTGGCAATAAGTATTTCCCCCAAAATTCAATTTTGAAAATTTAGCCACCTTTCGCCATTTGCAATCTTTGCGGAACCTTAAGCCAGGTTAATTTCAAAATAAGAATTATACCATAACTGACATTGCATGCACTAAGTTAATAGAGTAATTGGATGGATATTTTAAAATAGCAAACTTCTCTAACGATAAATAATAGTGAATTTTACAGGTAAAAGCGCATCAATTCACTATTCTGGAGAACATATAAGCGAAAGTAACATGTGAAAAAAAGCTAATTAATATATCCAACAACAATATTTTGTTGGGAAAATACTGAAAATGAAAAATCAACTCTAGGAAATTCGGGAAAGACTCTCATTATGTCTACTTCAGGGCTGAAGGTTATAAAGCTGAGATTGGAAACCAGTCTCAAATCTGAAGCATCTGATTGGTTAAAATGGCGACTAGTCGCCATTTCAGCCAATCAGATGCTTGAAATTTGAGACTGGTTTCCAAGCTCAGTTTTATCACCTTGGGCACAGGGTTCGATGTCAAAATAGTTTGCATTATCTTTTTTAGACTTTGACCTATATACAATTCCCTTGTTTTTGCTTTTTTTTTGTATGTGAGCTATTTTCAATATATGCAACATATCATTCAGACAAGTTTTAGCTTTCTAAAAAGCTAGTCGGTCATTAGCACAACATTTTAACAAGACGGCAGAAACGTTTGAATTTTAAGCCACTTTTATTGGATGCCATACACAAATGTAAGTTTACTTATAGGTATTTCCTCTTTCGAATAAGATGTATTTAAGCTGGTGATAAATCTAACCCTGTTTGCAAACAAGTTAATAATTTACTTGGAAGTAAACCAAAATGGAAAAGTTGTTCAAACAATATTTTTGTGTCAGAAAGTGTTAGAAAGCAACGATTATCAAGCTGTAAATATATATCAAACGCTACAGAGTATGTTAAAAATAAAGTTTTTTCACAGTCATAGGATGGGAGAGAAAAACGTGAACAGTCTGTCAGGGACTCACAGGTATGATAAAATTGTTCTTTCTGATCTAGAACAATATCGTTAGAATGTTGGTATGTCTCATGACTTCGAATAACAACCAAACGCATTGATTTCAAATTCGCTAAATGTATGCACTAAAGCGCCGTCTTTGTTTGTAAAACGGTAATACTAATGGCCGACTAGCTTTTTGGAAAGCAAAATTTTGTATTGTCTATTATTGACAGTTTCATGACCCGATTTGATACTTCTGCAAAAGTATGAGTTTTCGCATGTTCCAAAGATTATTTTGTTGATTCAAAACCAAATTACAACTAAGTAAAGCTTAAACTTGTAGTGTCTATTTTTTTCAGTTTCATTACCCGATTTAAGATTTCTGCAAAACTGTGTGTTCCAAAGATAATTTTAACATTCAAAACCTTATAAAGCTTTAGCAACCAGTTGATTAGTGGCAAAATGCAAGATAACAGTTAAGCAAAATTATCAAGAAAGTAGCAACGGATGTATCTATATCGAGCTAGCTAAACCATGTAAAACATTCCCTGGGATACCTCTGATCCACGAGTTTCACAAAATGCTGCACACGTTCGTAGATTCGTGGTCAGCAAAATAAGTAGCTCATCTATGTTCAGTGTTCTCTATTTATTTTATTTGCTTTAGTTTAATAAATTTATAAGCTGTACATCTTTTGTTTATCATACAGTGTACATATTTACTAGACAAAATCCACGTACATGTATATGTTTATTGTTCGTTGTCGGAAATATATTTATGAGTAATAAGCCTAGCTGATAAGAAGCTGGAGAGGATTTAACAATCGGTACGGACTCCAAATATGACGTTCTTCAACAGCCAATAAGAGGCCTCTATGTTTTTATAGATAACGACTGAGTAAGAGTCTAATTATTGTCGGCGTTCCGTCTGGAATGTGATCTTTGCTTTACATCACTGTTGACCGGTGTTCAGGTAGAAAGCTCAAGTTTGGTCGATTATAATATGTCGGTCGATGACCGACAAAAAGTGTTTATAATGATAGGGTCTCATTTTTATTTTGATAATAACTCAATCTTTTTTAGAAAAAAGTTCTAAAGTTTGTGCATTACCCCACCCAAAAAGCATGTTTGGGCCTCTTAATGAAAAATACTCATTGCAAGCTAGAAATTAGTGAATAAATGTATTTATCTCAGCACGCTGAGTTCAGTCTATTTCAGTTCCTACTAGTATTAGATCTATATGTGTTTATGCGGTTGGAATGGTATCTGGAAATGGTGTTCTACTTTTAGTTAGTGTTCTTCAGTAGCACAACTATTTGTGCACGACAAGGACTTTTCTATATATGTGATGATCGTCCTTCGCGCACAACCCAGTTACTATTCAAATCAATGCGGAAATTTTTTCTTCTATTTCTATATGCCGCCGATCGGAATTCGAATAGCAACTTAGGCGGCTCCATAAAGCATCTTAAACCATATGTATCTTTAAACAAATTTACATATCTGAAAAGCCACATTCAAGTAGAATCAATATATGTAATCCTTTATAAATAACGGTTTCGTTTTTTATGCAAAACTCTTTTAATCCTCCACCCATGTCAACAAATTTCGATTTCGGCGCTTAAAGTTTACCTGACTCACTTTTGTCGATAAATAACAGAATTTAAATCGGGTCGATTTCCACCACAATTTTGATCGTAACTGCTTGAGACGTAAATGACAAACGTCTGTAAAAAGTCAGTATGATAATGGGTCTGTGCTTGCAGTCATATTATTAAGACTATGTTCTTCAGCAGCATCAGCTGTAGCTGTCTTATACTCCATAAGAAGATTTTATATTTTGTTTGAGCTTAAGAACAGGTTATTAAGTTATGTTTGTGTTTTTGCGAACAGATAATATGTTGCTTCAATTTCTTTAAAGCAGCATTTTTACGGTTAAATCAGTCTGTTCACACAAGATCTAGAGATTGTTGCACTTACACGTATACTGCCTCTGAAAGCGCCAATATATCAGTGATGTAAAATGTTTTCATGACTAGCTTTGTGTTTTGTTTTTTTTTTGCTTTTTCGCGAGTCGTGCGCTTTTCCATTTCTAAGAATGAATGCATGGATGTAATTTTACAACATGTTTTGTTTCATTTTTAATTAGCACACTTTTTGTCAAAACTATGTATTTACTTCTGCGAAATGTATAATAACGATGTTATTGTCGTCTATTTCACCTTTTGACGTCATTTCAATTCCTTCAATTTCCCGAAGACACATTTGCACATGGCGCGGTGATACGCATTTGTCCTGTTTTTATATCATTCTTACCAATGAATTTTATTTTTATAAATAGTATTATAAAACAAGTGAATGTAAATAAAAGTAAATAAGATAAGTTTAAAACATTGCACTCGTGTGGGGAGCTCACCAGTTAAATTGGAATCTCGTTGTATTGTTGTTGGTGTTTATTTTCTCATTCCTTTTTGTTAAAACGAAATAGCAAATATTTTCGTTTAGGTCCAAAGTTCCGTGATTACCGTAATATGTACAATATTGTCTATGATGGATCAAATATATGACCATTTACCTGTGTAGTTATTCCACTACGCCCGTCGTCTAGACTGTATAAATGGAAACATGCATTTCCATACTGCCTGTGAACAGGCTCAATCAAACTGAGTAAGCAATATTTTAACATTTTCGAATCGTGTTCGGTTTCTTTGAAAAGATTCTTTTAATTTATTATGATATAAAACCTTGCTTTTTTAAGCATCAAACTTCTCTAAAGAATTCATTACACTTCTCGGAGCACATTTGCGTACATCAGTAGACAAGCTATTTATGATATGGCTGTATGAAAGTCTATAAACCGCATGGGTTCGTCTTAATGACGGCGTTTATCTGTATCATAAATGTCAATCGTTATAGTTCCTTCCCTTTTATTTGAAATCCATTTTGCTTCCAAAACGCATTAGAAGAAAAAGATTAATTTCAAAAGTGGTAAGGCCATTTTAGGATTTGTAGTTTTTGGCTAAAGTTCAGTGTTTTTTTGCTTTAGTCTATGACATATCGTTCTGTTAAAAAAAATAAAAGAAAAAAAACTGAAGTTATTTTCATTTTAAAAGCAAAATAACCATGACCATATTTTTAGTAATTGTGAGATTCGGATTTATTGTTTTTTCCCCAGTTAAAAAGACACTAGCAGTAAAATTATTTTTTTACAAAATCGCTGATTAGAAACCATAGCTATTGTGAAGTAGTATTCAAGTCGGGCAGCCTTGGTATCTTAGTATGTAACATCACCATGATAAGCAGGATTAAGAGAGCTTTTGGTAAATAGTAATATCAGTAAATTGATTATATAAAATGAATGGTTAGGATGTTTCAGTAAATGACAAGTTCTGTTAATAAATTTTCGGTAAATTGGAATATTAATAACATAAAAATAATATGGATTAGGCTATGCCTAGGTACGGCAAAAGCATTTTCCAAATAAAACAACTTACTTAATTGACATAGTTCACTTTCCTTGAGTTCTGATTGAAGAATTCATCTTTTCAACCTATCTTTGAGCCTTTGTTGACTGGACTTAGGGATCCATTTGGTACAAGTAGCAATTAACAAACAAATTGTTCACAATTACAAAACATAATATGGTCGACTAAAGAGTTTTCGTGGTATAAACAGTTTTCGTGGTATTTAACATTAACACCGTTTACATCGAAGCGCGTGCAGATGTACCGGATATTTTAATTAATACTTTTGACAGATAAAACTTTTTCACAAAATATGCGGTTGAAACAGGTTAAAAGATGCCTACATCATTAAACAAGTGTAAAACTATTTTCAAAACTCAAATAACTTTATTATCAAGAAACTTCATTCTTGATATCTCTTCTAAAATGAGCTCTCGGAAAGCTTATTTTAATTTAATGCAAGATGTAAGCGATCATCACATGATAGGGAGCTTCTCAAAGTAATAAAGAAATGAAAACAATTCTGTAAGGCTGATTAAACTAGTCTACTTGTATTATTGTTTTGAGATGACCCCCGAAAACTTGTTAATCACGTCATGGATAACATGGCTGATAGTTGGGTTTGGAAAGTCTTCGTTGAACAAATCTCATTGAAGTGAATAGATTAGCATCAGTTTAACAAAACTTGTTTTCTTTTCTCAACCAGCATGATTACTGATTATGGCAGTAAGCAGTTAAAATTTTTGTACCACGAAAACTTGTTGGACCATCATACTTGGTGCAGTCAGTAGTGCTGGGACCAATCTGAAATAAAGTCGTACCACCAGTCTTTATATTGTTTTATTTAAGGCCGAGTCTATTGCCACATACGTGTCACAATGTAAAAGCTGTCTATTGCCACGTAAGTGTCAATAAGTGTACTTGTTATTACCACATAATTCCGATTAAAATTGAAAGTTGATAATTAGCACTGTACTGTGTGCTGGCATCAAATTAAATGATAAATTATGATCTTATATAATAAATAAAATAATTCCAATTTACTTTATTTATAAAAAAAATTTCATTATATTATGAAAATTTAATTTAATGCCATTCGATAGTTATTTCTGTATTATTTTCAGATTATTCACAACATTTAAACCCTCCTCCTATCTCATCCTGGACTTGGGACCAAGCAATGGCGGAGTTAGAACATTGGAGTATTGTCAATACGAAATTATAGACAAAATTATGTTAATAAATGTAGTAAGAAAAATAATGCCATTGCTAATTGTCAACGAAAATAAAAAGAAGATAATAGTCAAGTGTGACTGAGACGACATACGATGTCAGGGATCACGAATCAAGGCGATTCGGGCGAAGAAGGCGCCCAGACCGGCCTAATTTCGCTTTATTTGCATAGAAAAGCGAAGTTCACTTCGCCCTCGATTTCCTGTTGAATTTGCCTGAGGGAACAATCAAACACCTGCCAATTATCCCCCAAATGTTCACTTACTCAATCATAAACATTGACAAACACGTGTCGTAAACATATTCGACCTGATTACCTAATCAGCCTTCACAAAATGAGATTTTTATTGGCTGGTGTATACAGAATAAACCAATAAAATCGCTCGTTAGTCTAAAGCATTTTCTTATTGTAAATGACATAAGCGATAATGATGCAAGTCACCCGGATGTTGAAATGACAGCTTGTTAATTTGACAGTTAATTGCGAGTTTTATGGCACTTTGAGAACCTGTAGGAGGTGATAATTGGATTAAGATGATTATCTATGATCAGACTGGGAGAAATTAATAATACAATGGACCTTTTGTGTGATTTGTTTGCCGACTCGATACTCCATTGAAGGAAGACATCTCCAGATGATGTCGGCTAGTAAAATAATTACAGAAAGGCGAGTATTGATTTTTATGAGAAAATATTACAAAATAATCACACAGGAGTAATTTTAATTATAAAAAACCTTATAATGCCCTAAAACACCAAAATACTTTCAGGAAAAATGACAGACTGAATTTCCATTTATGAATTATGATGCTAAAATAAAATAAATGAATTGTGATTTGTATCTGATAGTTAGGCCTCCAATATATTTACAACTTTTTTTTTATATTGTAGAACACAAGACCTCTGTTGATGATGCAAGTACCAGCAACAGATGCAGACTGCTAGACAGGTTTCAGTGGAAAAAAGTGGGGTTGCTGTCCAAAGTGCCAAGGCAAATTTACATTTTCTGCCACAGGAATACCTTGCCATATTTATTATTGTCATTTTTTTGTAGAATAAAATAGATTAAATAACCAGTATTGTTGTTTTATAATATGTACGGGTGTATAAGAGAAAATAAGAGCTATTTGTTTAAAACCAGACCGGCCGCGTTGGTCACTTCTCCCTGTTTCTGAAAACTTCTCCCTAAATTTCCAGGAGGGAGAAGTCACTTCTCCCTAAAATTTGCTCCTAGCTTAATCCCTGGATGTAGATACGATGTAGATAATAATGAAATAATAAACATTGCGATAGGCAAGGTATTTATCTTTAAATACCTTGTTTGTTCAAACTTTGTCATGATATTCTCACTTTCATTGTATTGATATGGTATTAATCCAATTTACCGAAACATCCAAACCATTCATACTATAAAATCAAATTACTGATATTGTTATTTATGTTATCAGTTGATTTGAAAGTATTCAGCAGAAATTGGGCACCAAAAAGTCTGTGTGGGACTGGCACGATGTAAGACGTCATACAAACATTACTCTTTACTTCCTGTATGTGTGTTATGATAATAAGAAAATGTAAACTTGTTGTGGCAATATCAACTGAAGAAGGCCGATGGCCGAAATGTTTTGAAATAGAAGAGTTAAAATAGATCTGTGATTGTTAATTATAGTACCTGTGTGCTGTTTGTTGCTTTCCTGTAAGAGTGATACATATATTCATCTTAACAACTGACTGATGATTATTAGATATAAATGAATTTCATAGTTGGCATTTACAATATACGCAAACAATAACAAACCAAGTCAACTAAAATCTTAACATTTGTAATAAACCTACAATTAATTGCCTAAACAAAACTTATTTCAGCTTCATATTTATTGACATGGATGGCAAAATGCCGGAAAATATGAGTTTTTTTTATGCCAGCAGTATTAATTGGTAAATACTGTTATATGCAGTTAAACCTGTATTAAGCAGCCACCCAAGGGAGTATAAGACAGGTGGTTGCTGAATGCAGGTGGCAGAAAAGGCAATTCATCTGTACTGGCTAATAGTGGTCGAATGAAAATGAATCATTGTTAATGCATTTTCTGTCTTTTCTCTATTACAGAAGCGCTCATGTAGTAGTTATCTGTCATTATGGGTAAAGAGAAGGGAGGTTTCCTCACACCAAAGGCTATTGCCAATAGAATCAAAGCAAAAGGTCTTCAGAAGTTACGATGGTATTGTCAGATGTGTCAAAAACAGTGCCGAGATGAGGTCAGTGTTTGTGTCATTCTATTTCAAATATGGGCCCTTAGATCATAAAACTAAATCGGGAGACCAGATTCATACCTCAAGCATCTGATTTGCTGACTGGTTGTTATTTTAGATGCTTGAGATTAGAGACTGGTCTCCAATCTCAGTTTCATGATCCTTGGCCATCATTGAAATTTTTTGATAGAGGCTCTTGAAAATTACTGATTTGGAAACACTACAGTTAAACCTGTATTGAGCAGCCAAGTAAACACTATAGGTAAACCTGTATTGAGCAGCCAAGTAAACACTTCAGTTAAACCTGTATTGAGCAGCCAAGTAAACACTTCAGTTAAACCTGTATTAAGCAGCCAAGTAAACACTACAGTTAAACCTGTATTAAGCAGCCAAGTAAACACTTCAGTTAAACCTGTATTAAGCAGCCAAGTAAACACTACAGTTAAACCTGCATTAAGCAGCCAAGTAAACACTACAGTTAAACCTGTATTGAGCAGCCAAGTAAACACTTCAGTTAAACCTGTATTAAGCAGCCAAGTAAACACTACAGTTAAACCTGTATTAAGCAGCCAAGTAAACACTACAGTTAAACCTGCATTAAGCAGCCAAGCATGGGATTGGCAAAAAGTGGCTGCTTGACAAAGGTTGCTGTTTAAGGCAGGTAAAAATGTCAGTTTAGGACATATTCAAACTGGCTTAAGACAGGTGGTTGAATGCAGGTGGCTGCAAAAGCAGGTTCAATTGTATATTATTGTGCAGCCTGCAATAGCCATAGCCATAGAGACCCTGTTGTTTGGCATTTTTTCGGTGTTTTCCAAACTTTAACATGAAACTTAGTGTTGCCTATATCGTTTAAAGTACTTTTCCTAATCACTTAGTTGTTATAAGAATATAATTCTGCATGAAAAAAACAACACCAATGATCTTAAAGAATGCAAGAATGATAACTCCTGTTTCACTATTTTTTTGAGTTTTGCCCCTTTCAAATGCAATTTTAGCCAACATCTGTTCTTTGGAACACCAAATTCTAGTTATTAACGGAGAAAGGTATACAGAGGTACATCTTTCAGCAGATGTGGACTGTCTTGGCTTATCTCATTATTGACATATTTATTTAAAAACACAGCAGGTACAAATATTTTCAATTATTAGAAAAGGTATTGCATGCAAGAGCCACACCCCTAAATCCGAGGTCAAGGATGTTTATACAGATTGTAGGTGTCATGTCCGAGATACAGCTTACCACTGACTCTACTTTTTGGCTGCGATTTGAGGCTGTGTTTTCTAAATGTGAATATTCTTGATATGTACATGTATACTACTTCACTTTGTTCAAAATGCTTCAATTGAACTCAAAAGAACACAGCATATATTATTACAGAATATTTAAACCATCATGCAAGTAACTGTCATTAAATAATTGCAGAATGGATTTAAATGTCACATGACATCAGAGTCCCATCAAAGACAGCTGTTGTTGTTTGCTGAGAATCCAGACGAATATGTTGACTCATTCTCCAAGTAAGAATTTTTCAGTTGATAACTATAGATCTCAGCTGGTAGAAATGATTTTCAAAGAAAACCATATTTTTATCCCATTCAATGTAATGTTTTTTTTTTAATCTTAAAAAATACCATCATTGAAATTTTATGTAACATAATTTCTTTTGATTTGTTGTGCATCCTACGTTAATACTGGTAGATTTCAAACATTCTGAATAAAGGAACATAAACATTATTATTTAATTGAATTTAAATCTAATTTTTCTTAAATATTTAAAGCAAGAACAAAATATTTCTGCAGCAGTGAAAAATTCCATTTTAACCTGAATTAACTTTTCTCCATATATACTCCTTATCCATGCCATATAAACTAAATTGATAAAGTTATAAATAAATGCCAGTTTCCAAGCAGAAGAAAATTAAGTTAAGTCAAAGAATGAAAACACTTTGGTGCTGAAGTTTTAATAGCATGCATGTGTTACACTCAGTCTGGTTCTTTGTTATGACTCGGTAAATTTCTTCTACAGAGCGTAATTGTTTACAATTCGTGCGTAACAACAACATGTTAATCTCAAATTCAACTGAAACTGTCTGTTTTTAGAGATTTTAGTGATGGGTATGTGGAACTGTTACGGAGGAGGTTTGGCACAAAGAGAGTTCAGTGTAATGTGGTTTACCAGGAGTACATAGCACAGCGAGACCACACCCACATGAATTCTACACAGTGGGAAACACTCACTGACTTTGTAAAATGGCTTGGAAAAGAAGGTAATATTTATGTGGAAATGTTTTAAGATAAAACATGTTTGTAACAATGTTCCTTTAAATGTTTCTCTTTTATTTGTATCTGGAAGCATAATCAGCCAGGAGTAAAATTATTACAAATTGCCAAAATCAATATATAAAACTGGTATATATTCCTTTCAAAAACAGTTTTATAATGGTTCTATTAACCCTTTACTAAATGGGATATACATGTATCTCCTGTATCTATTATTCTGGTCTTAACAGTGTAAATCTGGATCATTTGTGTGATCAGGATCTATACTACTTTTTTATTAATTAAGTTATTTATGACCAAGATGCAGACAGTGTATATCCTGATCAGATGACATAAATATGGCAGCTTTTCTGGATCTACACTGTTTGCATCTGCAATAAAATGCTTATATATTGAATGAAAATACCATTGCTCAAACCAATCTATATTTCACTTAAAAGTCTTAAATATACATGTAGGATATGTGGGTACTAAAATGTTCTTGAAAAACAACAAAAAATACTATAATGTGAACTTAACACACTTTTTCTAGGTATCTGTGAGGTGGATTGTACTGAGAAAGGCTGGTTTGTCAAGTACATAGACAGAGATCCAGAGACGATTCGTAGACAAGAACAAGGTATATGTCTGTATCTTTTAAGTTTTAAAATATAGCATAAGCTTTCTTTAAAACTGCAAACATAAAAATTATGTAACTACAAAAATATTGGAATATGTATTATGGACACCTATCTTGCCGGCTTTTGACAACAATCATTACTAAGTTATCTGTGAAGTTTGGTCATTAAGTACCTTCCCTTTTGCTTTACAATGCTGTTAGCTTCTTATGTTTTATATGTTTGTGCACTTTTGCATGTAACAGTTTTGAGTTGAAGCGTTGGCAACTCATACTGTCTGGTTTGTTTTTAGCTCGACTATTCAAAGAATATGTCAAGCTATTGTACTCACTTGGGCGTCGCGGCGCGGTCGCCGTCCCGCTTTGGTTAAAGTTTACGTGCAACCTACCTATATCTTAAAAACTACTATAGCTACAGCTTTTAAACTTGGCACACTTGTTCATCATCATGTCCCAAGTGTGTTTGCCAAGAACCATAACTCTAACTTTCATTTTGATCAAATTATGGCCCTTTTTTGACTTAAAATTTCAGGTTAAAGTTTGCGTGCAAGCTACTGTACAAACTCATAACTTCAATACTACCTATACTACAGCTTTAAAACTTGGCACACTTGTTCATCATCATGTCCCGTGTGTGTATGCCAAGAACCATAACTCTAACTTTCATTTTGATCAAATTATTGCCCTTTTTCGACTTAGAATTTCAGGTTAAAGTTTGCGTGCAAGCTACTGTACAGACTCATAACTTCAATACTACTTATACTACAGCTTTGAAACATTCAACACTTGTTAATCATCATATCCCAAGTGTGTATGCCAAGAACCATAACTCTAACTTTCATTTTTATCAAATTATGCCCCTTTTTCGACTTAGAATTTCAGGTTAAAGTTTGCGTGCAAGCTACTGTACAAACCCATAACTTCCATACTACTCATACTACAGCTTTGAAACTTTCAACACTTCTTCATCATCATTATTCAAGTTTGTCTGCCAAGAACCATGACTCTAATTTTCATTTTGTACAAATTACTGCCCTTTTTCGACTTAGAATTTCAGGTTAAAGTTTGCGTGCAAGCTAGTTACTTTCATACTTCTTTTACTATAGCTTTGAAACTTAAGACACTTGTTTACCATCATGACCCTGACTATGTATGCCAAGATCCATAACTCTTTCTTTCATGATAATCAAATTATGGCCCTTTTTCGACTTAGAATTTCAGGTAAAAGTTTGCGTGCAAGCTACTGTACAAACCCATAACTTCCATACTACTTATACTACAGCTTTGAAACTTTCAACACTTGTTCATCATCATAAATCAAGTTTGTATGCCAAGAACCATAACTCTAATTTCCATTTTGTTTAAATTATTGCCCTTTTTTGACTTAGAATTTCAGGTTAAAGTTTGCGTGCAAGGTAGTTACTTAAATACTTCTTGTACTATAGCTTTGAAACTTAACACACTTGTTTACCATCATGACCCTGACTATGTGTGCCAAGAACCATAACTCTTTCTTTAATTTTTAATCAAATTATGGCCCTTTTTCGACTTAGAATTTCAGGTTAAAGTTTGCGTGCAAGATAGTTACTTTCATACTTCTTGTACTATAGCTTTGAAACTTAAGACACTTGTTTACCATCATGACCCTGACTATGTATGCCAAGAACCATAACTCTTTCTTTCATTTTTAATCAAATTATGCCCCTTTTTTGACTTAGAATTTCAGGTTAAAGTTTGCGTGCAAGCTAGTTACTTTCATACTTCTTGTACTATAGCTTTGAAACTTATCCATCATCATGACCCTGACTATGTATGCCAAGAACCATAACTCTTTGATTTATTATTGAAAAATTAAGGTTTAAAACTTTGTATACCTTTATTTTATCTTACATCAGGTTTATTTTCAAAGGCCCATAACTCATCCTTGCTTTTTTATATTTGATTTTTGCCCTTTTCACTTGAAATTAGAATTAAGACTTATAAATAATTGTTAAAGGTTCAATGTAAGTGTTTTTCATATGTAATGCTATAGAAAATGTTTACAACAGATGTACTTAACATACTTTGGTTGAAAGTGTTAAGTAATTGTGGGGTGGGTGGGGGCATAGACTATACTATACTATACTATACTATACTATACTATACTATACTATACTATACTTTACTATACTATATTATACTATACTATACTATACTATACTATACTATACTATATACTATATACTATACCATACCATACCATACCATACCATACCATTACTATATTATTACTATACTATACTATACTATTACTATACTATTACTATACTTTTACTATACTATTACTATACTATTACTATACGCCTTTCCAATAAACAGTTTCGCAGTCCTGTACGAGTTACTTCCCGCGACAGAAAATCAATCAAAAACGAGGCTCTGCAGGATAGCTGAACGATCGGGCTAATGGCTTAAGCACATAATAGCTAACCTTATCCGCTATTTTGCAGGTCTGCGTTCGTCGCCGGCGTTGAAAAAAATAAGTTGCTGGTCTGTTATTCTAGCCAGACTTTTTTATGTTTACTATTTGTTAGATAATTAGATTTTTAATGATTTAAGAACATGTACCATTCTTGTTGATAGTAGGCAGTATAAAACGCAATTTGGACAAACATAAGCATTAATTTTACCAATTATGTACAACAATTTCTTCTTAATATCTTTTCTGCTGAAAATATATTTTACTGGTGTAAATGTTGCAAATTGCTAAGGCTAGTATTGCGCTATTATCCGGAAATCGTGATATGTCAACATCTGGTTACATGATCTGTAGACAAAAAATACAATCTGAATTTGTTCATACTTACACATTTGAACAATAGAATTGTCCTAAAAATTTAAGGCGTTTATGGTCAACGAATAAATAATTTGAATATTTAAAATGTTACGTATACTTCACAAGCAAATATGATTGATTCTGTCTTGAAATAAAACAGGATCGGTAAACTGATTGTTTGTTGTAGAAGTATCATTCGTAGAATAAAATCCAAGGATTTAGATGCCGGCTTCCAAAAAGATGGGAATATTTATATCACAATATGGTTGAATATCCAATTTAGATTTCTTAGGTTTGACAGATTGTAATTTTGGCATAAAAGCCCAAACTCTTAATTAAACATATATAAAATGTTTTGACAAGATTTGTTTCTTATTGACGGCTTTTGTTTCTATAACGTGTCGTAATGTTGATTAAGAATCCATTTAAGTGCTAAATCAAATACATTTGCTGGCACATCCAGTAGTTAAAGGACTCAGAAATACTTAAGAATTGGGAGGTGTAGATACCTTGCAAACAGAAATTACACGATCTCTATTGGTCAATGATATCTGCCCCTTTAAGTAATTGACAGATGACCCCGTGTGCGAGACAGTTTGACATGTTTATGGCATGCCGCCTTCAAAATCAATCGCCGCCGACATAATCACAACATGATGTCAGTAGTTGAATAGACACGCTAATCCGGAAACGAGACTCAATTAAGCCGTGAAGAGAACACTGCGACTATTTGTTAGTTCAAGTCGTTTAGTGTTTAATGCGAGGAATAATGAATTGACACTTTTAGTCAGAAACCTGATTGTAACTTAATCAATTATTTTCAAAAATATCATGACGCTGATGTATTATTACTAATTCAAAAAGAAAATACATTTTTCAAAAAATAATTTTATGATAAAAATGAAAGTTGTAGGAACATATTCCCTATTACGTTATTACAGCGCGCAATCATTTTTCCTGTAAAGCAGTCACGTGACTGGACAGGGGAGGTAACCAAATAAATTCATCGAATTATTGGAAAGGCGTATACTATACTATACTATACTATACTATACTATACTATACTATACTATACTATACTATACTATACTATACTATACTATTACTATTACTATTACTATACTATTACTATACTATTACTATACTATACTATACTATTACTATACTATTACTATACTATACTATACTAAACTATACTATACTATACTATTACTATACTATCATATTACTATACTATACTATACTATACTATACTATACTATACTATACTAGCCTATACTATACTATACTATACTTTACTATTACTATACTATACTATACTATACTATTACTATTACTATTACTACACCAGCAACACCAACACCACCACCAACAACATCAACACCACCACCAACAACAACATCAGCAACAACACCAACAACCAACACCACCACTACCACCACCAACAACAACACCAACAATGACAACACCAGCAACCAGCATACCATACTGTACTACACCACGCCACACCACTATAGGTGGGCAGGGATAGTACATTGATGGGTGTGGGATCAGTGGTTTATGGGCTGGGTTGTGTAAACCCTAAAAAAAATCTACAAGAATAAATTAAGTGTAATTTATTGATTTCCTAACTTGGATTAAGAAACTTTTGTTCATGTGTGTTTGTTGGAGGCGTCATAAACTCCTGAATCACTCCCCAGTTTAAATGAAGCCCAGTTACAATGTACTTAATAATTCTGACTTTTCGAATAGTCGAGCTTGCAGTCGTTTCCGACTGGCTCTTGTTATAAGAACCTGTTTGGGCAAGTGTGAGGTTGGTGCACCCTAGAACCTGTTTTATATCCCCAGTTGCTATTTATTTTGCCAGTGACTATTCCAAGGCAGTAACCCCTCGTGTTCTCTTTATTGTTAATTAGTTTGTGGTGTCTAAGTATTTAAAATTGATACTGGTATTACCCACGCTATTTTTCCTATCTTATTGTTGGCTGTGTGGGGAGGCTGTGTCTTCTATATGTGGCAATTCTTGCTATGCATATTTCACTCTTTTTTTTAACGCCTCAAAGACGGGTCATATTATGGGAACACCGGGCAGCTGGGCTGGCAGACAGCATCCACAGCGATGTCTGCTCAGTAACTCAAACATCTGTTATCCGATCTATCTTTATGAGATTTGGGGAAAATGTTTATGGGCATAATATCTTGGCCATCTTCCATAATCAGCCAAATCGATTTAGCCACTTCAGTGTTATGGCCCTTTATTGATAAAAAATAGCATGTTCATCTTGTCCGCTATGGCAAACATTTCTTGTTGGATGTTCATGAAACTTTAGGAAAATGTAAACAAACTTAATACCTCAAGTTTGAAAACCATCCGAATTGCTTCAGCAACCAAAGTGATGGCCCTTTATTTATACAAAAAATGTTCAATTTGCCTGTCTGCTATCTTACTCAATCAATTCTTGTTTGATGTTCATGAAACCTAAGGAAAATCTTTATGGGCATATTATCTCTGCAAATTTCTATAACCAGTTGAATCTCTTCAGCCACTTCAGAGTTATTGCCCTTTACTAAAATCACAAGTTTGCCTTGTCAGCTGTCTAACTCACTGTTGTTGTCAGGTCTTCATCGCTGATAAACAGCTAGCATTGACATTAATTATTTAATATTTACATTATTTCCACTGCTTCAATATCCTTTACCGGACGAGTGAAGTTCAATCTTCAATGAATACCGTTAGCCTTATCACCGCGCAATGAGTACAACTAGGGTCGGATGTAAAGGAATGCCCTGGTGACGTCATGAAATCCCCGCTATTTTTATAATTGTTGCTAATTTTAGATAGCTCTTCCTGGAATGTTGCTATTTTTAGATTACTTTTATTTTTAGTTGCTTTTATACCCCTCAAACCGGAAGTAAACAAGTTTACTTATATGACATAAATCCAGTTGTTTCTTTCGTTTCGTGTTCCTGTTTTATGTTATATCTGGGGCTACCGCCCCCGAACCTCCGTTTTTATGTTTTAAGCGAGAAAGAAAATGGCCGCCAAAAATCCGATTCAGTGAGGGTCGGATGTAAACTCGTACCGTTCCATTTTCTAGAATTATCATTGGTTGAAAATTTAACGCTTTAGTCTTTTCTAACATCCCGCCAAAATAACGGTTTTTACTTAGACTATCATTTACTCGCATAGATAGTACTTGCTGTGATACAAATTTGATGTTTTTGTGAAATATTAGGTTTTTCTGTATATAAATGTTTGAAAAAACGGATGAATGTGTTCAATAAACATGGAACTATTTTTGGTCGTAGTATGATTTTTTTTATTTGAGTAAATAGGCGGACCAGTCCAAATGCCAAACCCGGGGTAAGAAATGTTTTAAACAACATTTCGAAATTAGTAAAAAGTATATATTTTATATTAAATTTAGAAACAAAATGATAAAATGAGGTGTAAATATAAGGAATAAATTTCGTGTTTGATAAGTTCATCGAGTCTTGAACGTCATTAGGGCTGGTTAAAGCACGCGTGGAGTCCTTCGGACTCCACACACTTTAACCAGCCCTAATGACGTTCAAGACTCGATGAACTTATCAAACACGAAATTTATTCCTTAAAGCCACAATAAACTTGCCAAAACGTTTTTTTTTTCATTGTGAAAATTAATTAACCACGTTGACCCTTTTCAAAAGAAAGTATAAATGACCAACTATTTATATCCTCAAATAATCCCCAATCATTGAGACCCGGTCCGAATAGTATTTTTGTAGCCCACAAAATTACTAACCAATGTTTACAATCACTCGGCGAAAAGTTATCGGTTTTTTCCGTAAGTGGGCCGTAAGAACGAAGTGACGTCATTCTGTATAATTAGCGACCTTCGCCTGCCGAGAGTTGCCGAAAATCAGCTCGGAAAGATTCGCTGTTTGTTTTGTAAACAAAATAAACGATCCGAAAAACGCCCAAAACATGCTGTAAATCAATAAGATAATACCCTTTTCTTATTGTAAGGTTTATTTTTTGTGTTATTATTCATACAGGTGAAATCTAAAATGTTTTGGTTAATAAAAAATATGCTGTTTGGCAAGTTTATTGTGGCTTTAAATGTGGCTGGTTATAAAATCCATTATAGTAGTACTGTACATAGTTTCTGTGATGTCATTGACATATCTGCAAATACCCCATAATTCTGGTATTAAATTGGCTGGTTATGAAATTCATTTTGGTTTTAAGTATTTCTGCAGCTTAATACATGACACCTTTCTGTCAAATTTTTCAACCATTTAACAAAATTTTCGATGGATGTATTTTGTGATACTTTGTCACTCTTGTTTAAAGTATATGAAATATTATTCCATAGAAAGTTGAAACCATTTACATGTATTGAACTAAGCAGGTCAAATATTGAGTTTTATGGCAAGTTTTAGTAACTTTAATGTTTATGTTTAGCACGTAACAAGGAACGTATGGACATGGATGATAATGAGAGAATGGCTAAAATGATTCAGGAGCAGGTGGAACGAGGGGCCAAAACTGAGAAAAATGTGAAGGAAACAGAATTTACAGAACTCGTTAGAGAAAACGAAGACGAAAAAGGTATGGTTTCAAGAATAAACTGATTATTTGGGACACGTTTCTTCAGGTATAGATTTGATGTCTTATGCTTAAGTGGACAATATAGTTTGGTGAGACATGAATAGTTTTCACTACATGACTTTGTGTGAAGACTTTGAAAATCTTTTTTGATAAACCACTAACTAATTTCAATTAATTTTTTTCACATAAATGTTACTTTGGTGGCCCTTTTTGCATTCCTAAAGCCATATTGGTTCTTTAAAAGCTTAACCAACAGGGGTGAGGTTTGCACTACTTTTCACTATAAGACTGTGCGGAAAACTTTGAAAATCTTCCTGTTAAATGCCACTTAAAGATTCTTTATCAAATTCCTTTAAGCCATGTAAAACACATGGTATGGCAAACAAGTGGCGGTGCAATTTTTCACCATGTGACTACATGGAAACTTTGAAATCTCCTCCTTAAAGAGTCGCTGGCTAGAAAGATTCTACACCTTCAGTATTCTATCTTTTTCATTTCTTTTCGTTATTTTCATGTGTTTATGTCATGCATACAAGAACTATATGGGTGTTATTTGGCTGTTTGACCTACTAGTTTTAATCCTTGGGCCAGAAAAATCAGGTTCACATTTGGTGGAAGACAGTAGTTTGATTATATTTTTGGCATGTATTGTGGTATCATTTAATTTTGCATTGGTTTAATTTTTGTGTAATTCATGATTTAGAAAATGCACAAAATCAAACGCTAGCAAAATCAAACCATTGAATATATTATTTTACCACAAAAATTAAGTGTGCAAATTTATAGTCCCATGAAATTGTAATTTGTGTATTATGTGCGAAATTTAATCTCTGCAAAAATTAAATGATACCACAGTAACTGACACGAGTTCACGAGTTAGTGCAATACCATATGCTTTCATTAGCACAATACATGTAACTTCCGAAAGGCAAAGCATCTTAAAATAAATCAATGCTTATTTTGTGTAACCATGATAATAGGCAAAAAACAGTATGATGATGGTAATAAGCATTTTGTAAACCGAGTCTTTTGTTTATTATTCATTTTTCTGGTGTCTTTTTTCAGTTGTGGTATCTTTAGGCGCAGCTAAAAAGGCAGATATCAAGTAAGTATGAAACCAAACTTCATCTTACCAAGTCATGGAGCCAAGGCATGGCTGTAAAAGTCAGGATCTTTTTTTCTGGTTTAAAGGTTAAAAAACGTTTAAAACTTAAGTTAGAAATATAGATGAAAAGGGAACTTTGAAAGCCACCGAACATGATAAATATGAAAATATTTCAGGCTCGGTTTGAAAAATATCAGTGTACTGCATTTTATTTGACAATATTTACCATGGTTTACCAGCATATATGCTTCTTGAAAGAGGCTGTATGATTTATTTGATTATTATTGATCTTTTATCAAGTTCTCTTCCAGTCTGCACAAGTTATTAACATGAACATAGAAATTCTTAATGACAACATTTTTGTGAACTTAAAGTAAAGAGCATTATTCAGTCACATTTTTATCATAAATTTTTCAAACCTCTTACTGCCCATAAACAGGCTCAATCAAACCGAGCCTGCAGTATTTTTAAATTTGTCGTGTTCGGTGGCTTTCAAAGTTCTCTTTTCATCTTTTATTTTACCAGTGATAGAAAATGTCTGCAGGGATGGTTTTATTTATGAGGATTGTATTTCAACATATTGAGAGAATTAGAAAAGCATGTTACATTTAATATTTGTCCTTTCATATGGAATAAATTATGTGTACATTCAAAATTTCCTGTATCGGTAAAATAGTTTGAGAACTTTGAACTATTTACTTCCAGTATTAAATTAAATATTTTCGCCCCATACATTCAATAAGTTCTGTTTTTATTTCTTAATTGAAAATACTTTACTTAAACTGTTCGTAAATCAATATTGTTATTGTTTAACGTGTATTGCTGGATCTTCTTTCACTCAAGCATTTGCTAACCACGTTTCGTAAAACTCATAAATACAAATGTACGAGTATTTCATTAGTATGCATGCACAACGGTAATATGTTTTGGTTAAAATTTTAATGAATTTTTTGTTGTTGTCTTTAGACCTTTATCGGTGGAAAACCCTTTCAAGAAACCATTAGTGAAAGAAGAAAAGGCAAAAACAGCAGATAAGCCCGGTACAAGTAAGGACAGTGCTAGTGGCAAGTCTAAAGCTGGGGAGAAGAGAAAATCTGCTCTTGATGAAATCATGGAATTCGAAGAGAAAAAGAGAGAAAAAATGAACAGAAAAGACTACTGGCTGCATGAAGATATTGTTGTCAAAGTGATCTCAAAAAAGCTTGGGGACAAATATTATAAAAAGAAAGGTTATGTAAAAGTAAGTGTTTGTGTGTAATGTTGTGTATATATTACACAAATAATTGTGTATATACAACAACAAAAGTGTATTGAGCATTAAAAGAAAAGTCGTGATTTGACATAGAATTCATTTATTTAATCGGGGAAAATTTCAACAATTTATGAAATCATTTTTATTTTTATGGATTAATTTCTTTGCGGAATTAGTGATTGAGCTGGTCCATGCATTCAAAATTTTCAATGAAAAACATATGAACACATTATACTCTGTAGTTAGTAGAAATACGTATTTAAACAATGGATGATGTTTTTCAAGTATAATTAATAATAATTAGTAGTTCTTCATAACAGGTCCAAATCGGCTTATGAAGAGTGTAAGGAATTATTTTTCAAAATGTATATTAATGGACCAAAAAAAGTCAAATGCATATGAGCTTGTGATATTTGGGCTAGATCTTTTTGGCTTCTGTGAAAAACATTATTGTGTTTCTGTGTGAGGGGGTGGGGGGAGAAGGGAGCTTTGAAGAACGGAAATCCGATAAATCACAATCCCATAAATTAACCAACAGTATGGAAAATAATTACTTTACTGACCGTATACAGAGTTCACTCTAATAGTGACAGTTTATTAATGTTTCTTACAGGCTGTCGAGGATGTGTATGGAGGGGTTATCAAGATGTTAGATAGTGGAGATAAACTTAAAGTTGATCAGTCACACTTAGAAACCGTCATACCTGCAATAGGTAAGAAATCTGACATATAACTGAATTGTCATATCAGCTTAGACCAATCTCACTTAAGATACATTTAACAAAATGTTAGATCTAATGATGGCAATACAATATGAAATGCACAAATTTCTGTAAGAAATGTCTCATGCCTGTTGTCAGCACTTTCCGGGGTTTAAAACAACGTGTATACGTGGGTTTAATATACAATATAACAATTTGGAACATTTCAATATATTAAGGGCGGTCATCATGTACTTTTGCGATTTTGTAGAAGACAATCTGATTGGTTATTGAAAAAAGCATGTTTAATTGACTCGGCATCACATACTTTGGTGTTAGTACTCTATCAAATGTCCAGGTCCCAAGGTTATAAAACTGAGCATGGAAACCAGTCTCAAATCTCAAGCATCTGATTGGCTGAAATGGCGACCAGTCGCCATTTCAGCCAATCAGATGCTTGAGATTTGAGACTGGTTTCCATGCTCAGTTTTATAACCTTCAGTCCAGATTGAAAAGAACAAACAAGTACAAGTTGTCTTGGTGAAATAACTCCAACCTAAACATCAAACAATGTTGCTTGCAAATGCACACAAACATATAAAACATAATAAACATATACTGAACAAAAATAAAAAGTATCCACTTTTTATGCTTATATTCTCATTAACATATTTTCATTTAATCAGGTACGCTTTGAATGGTTTTTAATTGGTTAATCTCAGTTGTTTTAATTTCAATTGTTCATAAACATAATCTTCCACACCAGGTCCTAAGCAACGGTCAGTCGAATAACAATTAATAATGGATTACAAAACACTACATATTCAATTTAAAGGGAGGTAATTGGAAATGGTTGGACTTTCTAGCGTAGTTTATCGAGGACAACTTGTTTTATTGATGAATGTTTTGTGATTTTATTGATCACAAGAGGTGGAAAGATTGATCTAATTCAAATCAATGTGAATACTTCAAAGAATCACTGACTTTTTCCTAGAACCCTCATTACAACAAAGGTAAAGATAACTAAGTTGTGGCTGCAGATTTTCAAAAACACTTTTTCTCTTTGCATTGATAACAGAAATGCAAAGTTGTCCACATACAGAATTCTAAGTTTCCGTTTTCAAATTTTACAAAATTTAAGATAGGAAAGTGGATACTTTTTATTTTTGTTGAGTATATAAATAGCACTGTAAAGCAAAGGCACGAGTTGACATCTTAAGAAGCTTGGCTTATACTTACAGTTTTTAAGTGTAAGATTCTCACTAAGAAAACTTGTATTTGTTTGTTCATATAAGACATGTCAATTTTAAGATTGATCATTTTGTAATCCAATTGTCTCTTTTCCTTTCTGCATCTTGGCTGCATGTGAAGGCTGTGTTTTTTAATGTGGTTATTTTTAATGTGCAGAATTTACTTTTTTGTCCTGGAATGTTGATTATAATTAAATCTGTTGCGGTTTCAGGTAAAACTGTCTTAATTGTAAATGGTGCCTACAGAGGGCAAACTGCCAGGCTGGAGAATATAGAAGAAAAGAAATTCTGTTGTACAGTATCTTTAAGCACGGTATGTTATAAAATAACAGCTATTGAATCCCAGGCTTTGGTTTTTTCTTTTCCTCCATATACACGCCTTTATGGCATAGGCGAACAGTATAGATCTGTGCACATAGATGATTTACTAATAATTTGTTTTCATTAAAAAGCATTTTATTTGAATATTTTCTATTTAAAATAGAAATAACAAATGAGTTTTTGTTCATCCCTTAATCAGTTGCTTTAAGGGATGGAAATGCCCATAAAATCACTTGATTAAGATTTCTTTTTTTTACTTTTGACTTTTAAATGTTGTATAAAATTGAACTCGAGATTAATAGTTTGCCACATGTTTGATATAATTGGTTAGGGTTTTTTCAGGGTCCACTGAAGGGTCGAATTTTGGACAATATACCATATGAAGATATTTGTAAAGTATATCAGCCATCTTGACGAAATGCGTACTGCAATCTTTCGGACATTCTACCGTATGAAGACTTGAGGTTATATGTAAAGTTTATCAACCGTCTGGAGGAAATTTTAACATATCTGCTGGCCAGTTGAACCTCAAAAGTGTTCAGCAACGTTTGACGATATAACAACATTGGCTACAATGTTTCTGTGAAGTGAACTGCACGAAAGAAAAACAGCTCATCAGATTCTTCTGAAATCTGATACAATTTTGTGAATCGGTTTTCAGATTAGTCCAGTACGCAAGTTAGAACATGTGTTGGTAATTTAGAAATAAAAAAAACATGCTTAGCCTTACTATCAGACATTGATGTCATATCACGCAGTCTTTGTTTATAGTTTGATGTAAACTCACTCAAGCGAAAGAAACTTATGTAATGTTTTAACATGAGTACATATATATATTATGTCTGTTGAAATTATTTGCAGTGATTTCATGATTTTCTGCTATGAATACATAACTTTAGGGTGTTTATGGTAAAATTAGTGCTCGTTGATCATTCAGTTAGAAATGACTCTAATGTAGATATCTATTTGCAAATGTCTTTCAGTTTTTATACATTTTAACATCACATTATTTTTTAAAACAAAGCAGTATCTCATTTCACAACATTTTAATTAATCACGACATAAAATGCCATATTAATTCTACAGTATTAGACAGAGCTGTGTTATGATGACGCTGTCAAATGTCCAAGTTCTGTAAATAATAAAAGGAAAAAAGAGGGTTAGTTATAAGTATACAGCCATGTACAAGACTGTTGCTACTATTTCAAAGGATAAATTCACAATGTTACACGAAAAAAGGTGAAACTAGACAAAGGTGAAACTACTCAAACTAGACACGAACATGTTCAATTTCCCCCAAATTTCCACAGAAATTATATTTAACAATCTTAGGTTCACAAGGATTATATACCAACTGTCTAAAAGATAAAATAGTGTTGCAACATAACAAGTTCGTTGTTTGTTAGCTGACCTCTTATATAATGGGATAGTATTGGATAAAAACAATTATAGGTTATTTTAAAAATAATAAATATAATAAAACAATTATAGGTTAAGTCTTGGATAAAACAATTATTTTTATATTAATAATAGTTATTTATATATCATAATTTTTACTTAATATTTTTCTGGAATAATGTTTCGCATTCATAAACATAAGTAAGGCCGCAGAGTTATATCTGAGGAGCTACCATCTAAAACACATTTCTAAGACACTTAAGTCAAGTGTGGGGTTGATGCATTCCAGGACATTGTGTAACCCCCTTCCAGCTAAAAATGTTTTTTCCACAGACCCTTCCAGGGTTGTTATTCTTCATGTTCTTGATTACGTAAATTGTTTATGGTACCGATGGACCCAATACGTGTTTTTGCAAGTCCTCAATGTTATATTTGAGTTATTCCCCTTTTTTAATTGGATTTTTGGCTAGAAAATTTGACGTTCCAGTTCTATGTGGCCATGTTTTCATAAAAATTTATTTTAGAATGTATGGGTGAACAGCCCATCAAATTCTCGCTCAAATGATTGTCATAAGTTAAATCATAAATTAAACATATTTCGGGGCGAGTGTGGGTCAGCGAACCATCCTTGAAATTCTTCCTTAAACGACTATCATAGGTTTTTCATAAAAATGCATATTTCTGGGTATGTTGGGTCTATGAACACCAAATTCTTACCTGATAAAAGTCTATCATATGTATATCATTTGATGAACAATCGCTTGTTTGAACTGCCCTTGAAACTAACTCTAGCTCAAGTGACAAGCATATGTTTATAATGAAATAATATACATTTTTCAGTGTGTGGGGTGTCTGTGAGCATCCCTTTTGAAATTCATGCTCAAATGATAATATTACAATGTAAAGGCTGAGTCTGATAAATATAAAATGACGATGTTTTTTTTTTGTCCAGATATCACAGTGGTGGAATAAGAAATGCAAAATGTAATCTGGAGTCAAGAATGCAGAGTAAACACAAGAATCCAACTGCCAGATCTAGAGATATTTTTATGTTTTATAGACCGACAATAAAAATGATTTTTAACTAATTAACGTTTTCTTATTACCTTACACAGTTGATATTGTTACGAACATGCGATTGCCGAGACGTGATCACATGTCTTGTATTCAATGCTGTCACCGGTGCAGTTTTTTCCATGTGGAGCTCCAGGGACGGGAAATGCACATAACCTGGATCTGGTCATATTGCCGGACCCACATGTTGTGGAACACTGACTCCATTGTGTCCATGCCGACCATATTCCGTCGACTGGTAAAGAATGATCATTTAATTAGAAAAATATTTAGAAGGATGCACCGAGTAAAAACTATGATAATATTTTTCAGATAAAACACATCGGCAAGTCTAATTTCTTTATTTCAGATTGTAAATACGTTGTATCTACTAAATAATACCCGCTTTACAATCAAAACCGTTTTTATTCGAATCATTTTATGTAAATGTTTAAAATAATTTTTTATTGTTTTATTACAATTTAGTACTATCATACTACGATTACTTAACGAATAAATCTGAAAGTAAAGAAAACCCGAATTCTTATCATTTATTTAGTGTTTAAGATTATCAGACAAATAGAGAAATATAGTAAACATTATGTATAGTTTAATTGTTAAATCGTCGTGGATGCCTTTAAAATTCATTATATGTCGCAAATGCCGTAATAACGAATCGGCAGCATACTTTTGAAAACGAATATTAAAAATGACATTGATAATTATAGCTTGTACCAAATTTTAAATTTAAAAATAGATGAAAAGGGAACTTTGGAAGCCACCGAACAAAAAAAAATCAAAACGAGAAATATGAAAATATAGCAGGCTCGGTTTGATTAAGCCTGTTCATAGGCAGTCATGTTAATGCATATTACTGCCCACGCCGCCTAGCCCCGGATTTAGCGCAACTCAATACATGCATTTTCATCAATAAACAGTACATTTTTTATACCATCCTAAACGATGGAGTGCATATGGAGATAAACTTTTATTATCTATTTTATTTATTTGTTAGTAAACTTCTTAGGCCACAATTGCGCCAAAACGTATTCATCCCTTTCAATTAATTAACGTTTTCGGATCACATTAGTACGCAGTTGATGATGCAGAGACCTGAAGAAATAGATTTTACAGTTGTTTACTGACAACTTGAAATTAGCGCGATGCTAATTTATCCGGCGTTTGCGTTCTTACCTTGTTTTAGCCTTGATTTTTTTCACCAAACTTTGTAAATAAAGCTTGGTTAATAAGTCTTACAATCAAATTAAATAAATTATTTCGGTTTGTTGCTATTAAACGGGAGGGGCATCCTATGAGTGTTTACTTGTTAATGTTATAAATATTAGGTCGGATAAGGAAAATGCTTTGCGCGTTGAACGTGTGTCTTCCAACCCGCAACCTTTCCCTCTCCCGGCCCCAGTGGCATACCTGTATTTCCACTTAGGCGATGCCCTTTCCTATTTTTATTTTATTTTATTTTGTTAGCTTTGACTGTTATGTCAATATAGTGATATTATTGTCAATTATTTTAAACATTTGAATTCACTTTGCTTTCTAAATGGTCTGTTGTGTATATTGATAACCCAAGCCATTTTTACTCTCAAATTATTTCATGATGCACGTGCAACTTATCGCTGACCATGTACATATTGTTCGCTTGTATAAAAACGCTTGCCACTGTATGCACGCGCGCAATGCGTATCAAATTCCAAGCACCTCTGTTTAATATAATTGCTTTACGAAACAATGGCTATAAGGGTTATGAAATTATATTTTGATAAACAAGGATTCACCTACCAATACACAAAGCAACTCTACACCAAGAGGACTCTTCATTTTTTCCTTTACATGTCTCTCCATGCGGGGCAATGTCAACGAATGCGCAGTCCCGATGACGATACCTGTGTCCAAGGTCACATGTTGTACTGCAAGCACCCCAACTGGACCAATGTGTCCACACGCCGTCCACTAATTCAACAAGAAAACATCATTGCACATTGCTTTCGAAGAAAAATGTACAACAAAATCAATTAAATTGGTTCTACAGTTGCTACGTAAATATATCTTTAACCACATTACTTATCCATATATCATCAACCTTGACCAGAAAGTTTATGACTGTAATACCTTGACAAATTTAATAACAAGCTAGATTTTTCACTGTAATACCTTGACAAATTTAATAACAAGCTAGATTTTTCACTGTAATACCTTGACAAATTTAATAACAAGCTAGATTTTTCACTGCAATACCTTGACAAATTTAATAACAAGCTAGATTTTTCACTGCAATACCTTGACAAATTTAATAACAAGCTAGATTTTGACGTCATTTTCGTTCTCCTCTTAAAGATCTTAAAGAAACTGTCCATCAAACGTGTTCTCTACGTTTATGGGTTTAATTATATTACAAATAAATTTGATAATCAGCCAGATCGCATCAGCCGAGGAAAATCATTCGTTAATTCCCAAAGAGCAGAAAAAATTGTACAATCCAAACGTTTCTAAGTAAAAATTATTCAAATTGCCCCTTTTATTGAACTGGCCGACATAAAATCTGTTTTAATTATCTTACAACAAATTACAAAGCTATAAAACTAGTTGTGAAATTATTGCATGAGATTCTGCACTTAAATGAAGGACATTTTGTCTGTAATGTATTTTAAACGAAATTTCTGTGGCCTTTAATATTCTTTCATTTATTATTAAGCTTCTAGAAATAAAATATCAGCAGTTCAACAAACAAGGATAACAATTGGTTGTGATACGCTTCGAATAACTAACAGATTTTTTTTAAGCATTCAGTACTGCCGACGCCTTGTACTTTCAAGCAACGTCTCATTTCAAAAAAGTAAATGTGCCGATTCATATCAAATTTACTAAATTATATTATTACATGTAATACATCTCTATTACAATAACTAAGGTCAGGAAAACTGTGAAAATAATCTAAAACTACCTACATAACTAACTTTGTCCCTTCATTGAGGGTAGGGAAACAAACCTGGACACAGATTATTATTACAACTGTCCGTTTCCTTATGATCCCCTACACATCCTTTACCGTGTGGTGCCACTGGCGTAAAAACACATACTCTCGAACGAATTCTAGTGCCCCCACCACAAGAAACGTTACACGCGGAGAACTGTGTCCACTCAGACCATGTTCCATCCACTATAATATACATTTGTGATTCATTAAACAAAACATTAATATCGCATCCTTTTTTCATTAATTAAGTTGATGACGTGATATGATCTGATACGAATGCTATAAGCCTGTGACCAGAAACCTGACTGCGTTCATCGACTTGCGCTTTCGGTGTCATGCCAATTGACATAGCGCCTTCGTCAACATGCCAGTCGATGCTGTGCCTTTAATCACATGCCAGGCTGCCTTCCGCATTCGGTGCTATGCCAAGCGACGTTTAGCATTCGGTGACTTTCAGCCAACTTTACGCCTTCGGCTTCATATCAATCGACGTTGCGTAAAACACAGATCACGATTTAAGACATGACCTGTTTACTTTGGCGCTAGGAACTCGGGGATAGGAACTACTTTAAAAAGTGCAATATGCATATCAGGAATCGCCACACTCACCAAACACACTGTCCCCACGAAGCGAAAAAAAAGACGAGGTAAAGAGAGCATGTTGTTATAAGTATGTCAATTCAAATAACAGGCCACAAACAATTCACGAAAGTGAGAACCCGAGAGGTAACCGCCTTGGAATTGTCAGGGTGGAGTTACGACGCTTCTGGACTGAATTTAAGAATCGGGTTTGCAAAAAGAAAAAAAAAACTTTACAGAACCAATGAATGTTATGACCTTGGGAACTGAAGGCACGACCGCAAGATTTAAATGTGACGTCATTAAAAGAACGACCAATACGACTGGTGCTACAGACGACTGTATTTTAAGTAACTATTGTCCTATTAACTATAACCAATCAAATATCTTTTTACAGGCTTCTTTCGCGAAATTTAGTTAATCACCCAACGCTTTGTTCACCTTGCATCACTTTGTGTGCAGATGAAGCGAATGAATTTAACAAGACACCTACCCATAAACCAAATAACAACAAAATTATACTTTTTAAAAATCTTTCTGAGTAGTTTCAACAGTTGGACCATTGTAACATGATGTAAAAAATACCAATTTTCAATTTGCAATATGATACATCGCAATAATAAAGAATTAACAGGAGAAACAAAAGTCAGTTCGTTACTTTCCTGGACATGGTGTTCCTGCACAATGTTTGGTTTCTTCAAAGCTCCCAGAGCAGTACAATCCTCCATTTGATGGCGTGGGGTTTGTGCATGTTCTGAACCTTGTGATTACACCACCACCGCAGGTTACACTGCACTTTGAGTCCCATGCTTGCCATTCTGCCCAACCTCCGTTTACTAGATGATAAGATTATAAAAATAAACCTGTACAATGCCAAAGTTTTTTTTATATAAAAATATTCAAATTAAACATTTCCTTGAAATGATTGATATTAAAACATTTTAAATTCTATTACATGTACAACAAATGACACAGGCAAATACTAGCTGTTAAATTGTTGCATGGAATTTTGCACTAATGACATATATGTTACCGTGGTACGATTGGTGTAAACAAATTCTATAACATAATTCCGGTACAAACCGGAACACGCTCGGGTGTTACAGTCGTGGACTTCGCTACTATATCCGGGACATCTTCTTCCGTGGGGAATTCCTGCTGCATAGGTGCAGGTTCTCGTGCGGTTTTGAGTGCCCCCACCACAGGTAACAGTACAGTCAGTGTACTGTGACCATGCTGACCAGATACCATCCACTGCAAGTAAACATTATGGACAAAAGTTATACTGTTACTGTGTGGGATAGCATTCCATCGTTTGGGTTGAATCAAAATTGTACTGTTTATTGGTGTAAATATTGAATTGCGCTCACCCGGGCTAGGCGATGTGGACAGTAATATGCATTTCCATTGCTGTTTATGAAGAGGCAAAAGTTAAACCGAGCCTGAAATATTTTGACGTTTTCGGTGGCTTTCAAAGTTCCCTATTCATCTATTATATTACTAAGAAGTCGATACAAAAGACTTTCTATTAACACTAAAGAAACTATAAGGTTGAGGTGATATTTTTTATAATTCCTAAAATTATGAAACAACAGCATAATTGGTAACTGCCACATTAAAGGCACAGTAAAGCTCTTTACCTGTACATGTCCCAATGTAAGGTCTGAGAGTGTCCCAAGGGAGGTAATAACATATCCGGTTGTTACCCGTGTCACAACACTCTTTTGTTTGTGTTTCATAACCTTTCACACAAGTTGTAGAACAAGCTGCAAACTGTTCCCACGATGCCCAACCTATAAAAGTTTATACAATGTATAGATAACCTAAAGCTATTCTATTTCTAAGTTTACCTGATGTCAGAAAACATTTAGGAATGTTTCTAGGAGATTTATGACATTAAAAGTGAAATAAGCATAATACGAATCGCCACACTCATAAGACACATCCTCCCCAAGCAGCGAAAAAGAAGACAGATAAGATACTAGCATGTTTTTATAAGTTTGTTAAATTAAAAAAAGACGCCATAAACAGATGACGAAAATGAGACCCATTTGGGTTACCGTATTGGAACGGTCAGTGGGGAAACAATTTGCCAGTGGGGGTATAAACCAGGTTCTAGGATAGGCAACCTCACACTTGCCCCAACACCTTCTTCATTGCAAAACAAGTACAAGTTGAGTTGGTGAAATGACTCATATCGACCCATGCGTTTAATAATGTTGCATGCAAAAAAGCACACAAACTTAAAAGCTGGATCAGTTTCTTGTTTATTACTGCATAAATTGTACTTTTGCTGACAAAGCACTGGTGCTATGGATTTGGTACGGTCAACGAGCATCTGGTATCTAATTATATTTGTTTCGGTGTCTGGGTAAGCTGAAGTTAACTTGTACATGTTTGTTCCCGAGAACTTCAAGGGGAAAGTGTGAAAGCTTACGACAAAGCCTTATGAATAATGACACTAAGACCGACAATAAATCCTCAACCATTCATGTTACTTTAAACGATAAGCAAAATGGTGTAATAATTAACTTACCTGTAAACTGTCTGCTGTCGTCAAGCAAGAATCTTTGATTCAGTCCAACTACGTGGGTTTCCTCTAAAAAATCAAAATGTCTACTTCTTATTTCACTAGTAAGTACATTTGTTTTTATCCAGATTTTCAACGAAAAAAGGTTATTGTAATGCTGAAGTCGACGGGCGTCAACCTTTAGTTTCCGCTCAAGAAATTCAGTTTCTGCTCAATAACTTGAGTTTGCTTTGGCCTATTGATGCCAAGTTTAGTGTGTGGGTAGTTTATATCAAGAGGTCGCTTGGGATTGCTACCCAGATGCATGTGGTCAAGGTCACTGTTGCTAAAAATAGAAATTCAGTTTCCGCTAAATAACTTAAGTTTGCTTTGCCTATTGATACCAAACTTGGTGTGTGGGTAGATTATATCAAGAGGTAGCGTGGGATTGCTACCACATGTCTGTGGTCAATGGCAAGGTCATTGTTGCTTAAAATAGAAATTAAGTTTCCGCTCAATAACTTGAGTTTGCTTTGGCCGTTTGATACCAAACTTGGTGTGTGGGTAGCTTATATCAAGAGGTAACTTGGGATTGCTACCCAGGTGTATGTGATTAAGGTCAAGGTCACTGTTGCTAAAAATAGAAATTCAGTTTCTGCTCAATAACTTGAGTTTACTTTGCCCTATCGATGAAAAACATGGTGTGTGAGTAGCTTATATCAAGAGGTAACTTGGGATTGCTACCCAGGTGTATGTGATTAAGGTCAAGGTCACTGTTGCTAAAAATAGAAATTCAGTTT
Organism: Corbicula japonica; assembly: GCA_038501625.1. Classification (NCBI taxonomy): domain Eukaryota; kingdom Metazoa; phylum Mollusca; class Bivalvia; order Venerida; family Cyrenidae; genus Corbicula; species Corbicula japonica. The sequence goes on along the minus strand of JAZAYU010000020.1, from coordinate 6,939,719 downwards.
CTGCTCAATAACTTGAGTTTACTTTGGCCTATTGATGCAAAACTTTGTGTATTGGTACCCTATATCAAGAGGCAGCTTCAGATTGCTACACAGGTATATGTGATCAAGGTCAAGGTCAATATTGATAAAAAAGAAATTCAGTTTCTGCTCAATACCTCGAGTTTACTTTGGCCTAGTAATGCAATACTTGGTGTATTGGTACCTTATATCAAGAGGCAGCTTCGAATTGCCACCTAGGTGACTGTTATTAAGGTAAAAGCCACTGTTTCTAAAAATAGAAATTCAGTTTCCATGTAATTACTTGAACATCTAAATCTATTTTCAGACATAATTTGCGTACAATGTCCATTCTGGATTCAAGCTAGTAGAAAGTGGTATGTTGAAATTAGTTAATTATGTTTTGTTTATGTCACTGTCATCTTTTCTTCATAATTCCTGTCACATCAATACTCGGTCGTTGAAAACCTGGTTTCGTCGCATTTCGGCGCTTCTTGATTTTCAATATATCATCGAATAAAAAAAGGTATTGGTCAACACAATAATATTATATAAGTATTAAAAGGGTGAAATATGCATATCTGGAATGGTCACAATCAGAAAAAAACAGCCTCACCACACAGTAAAGAAGAAGGGAGAGAGAGCATGGTTAATAAAATGATCAGTTTCCACACCACAAACAATTACCACACCACAAACAATTAACCAAAATGAGAACCCCATCCATCAAATTGCCACTGGGGGTTTAAACCAGGTGCTAGGGTGCACCCATCTCACATTTGCCCCAACAGGCTCCCATATTAAGACAATAGTTGTCATGGTGAAATAACTCCAAACCACCCATCAGCTCAACAATGTTGAATGCAAAAACACACAAACATATAAAACATAAGAAGCTCATAGCATTGTAAAGCCAAAGGGGCGGGTACTCAATGATCTTACCGAGACCAGAGCACCTGGAGTAAAATCAGCTAGAACACGATGACAGGGATAAAAGAAGCAGTATTATAATGCATATAAATGTATTAACGGGATCAAATGTCGACAAAATTATCAGCAAATTTAAAGATTTTTTAGTATCGCTTTAACAATTTTTATCTTCAAATATATACACGCGTACGCTGTCTGTATAACACCGGCTAGCCTAAATATTTAATAAATATGCATTTAAACAGATATAAGCATCGCTCTCAACGTCCATTAAAGAGCGTTTGTATGGGGATACATTTCACTACAGGCACAGAACAGAATCTGTACAAGTTAAGTTTGTATTGGTCGTAATTTAATTTATTTTCACTTTTAGTTTTGAGTAAGTTAATATGTGTAACATTTAATGACAGATATGTTACAAAATGTATATTGCTATTACCATTTTCCCAAGTCATCACCACATGGTACCATACAGATGCCATAAAAACAGTTCGCAAAGCCAGATTATTTCCTACAAAACAGATTTCAATATTTATTCCAAGCTTACTTGGTATGATGGTTGGTTAAAATCGCAAGAGACTGCATTAAGCTTGATAACTATTATGGTTGGATAAAAGCGCAAGAGACTTCAAGCTTACTAAATTTTATGGCTGGATAAAGGCGCACGAGGCTGCACACTTACAAGTTATGATGGCTGGATAAAAGCGCAATATGCTGCACGCTGACTAGGTATGATGGCTTTAAAAAAAGCGCAATAGGCTGCAAGCTAACTAGGTATGATGGTTGGATAAAATCGCGAGAGGTTGCAAGCTTACTAGGTATGATGACTTGATTAAAGTGCGAGATGCTGCAAGCTAACTAGTTATGATGGCTTAATAATAGCACAAGAGGCTGCAAGCTTACTAAATATTATGGCTGGATAAATGCGCAAGAGGCTGCACACTTACAAGTTATGATGGCTGGATAAAAGGGCAATATGCTGCAAGCTAACTAGGTATGATGGCTGGATGAAAGCCCAAGAGGTTGCACGCTGACTAGGTAAGATGATGAATAGAAGCGCAAGAGGCTGCAAGCATACTAGGTGTGATGGCTGGATGAAAGCGCAAGAGACTGCATTAAGCTTAATAACTATTATGTCTTTTTTGTCTACCCTAATTGATCATTCTCCCTGCCAGTGCAGATTCATTTTTTAAACATGAATGTAACAAATGTGTGTAAGTTTAAATCGGCATAAAGTGAAATATGCAAAACACGAATCGCCACTCTCAAACATTAAAAAAATGTTATTACCAGTGATTAAATTTGAAAAGGAAAGGTCCAGCACATGTTTTGCTCAAATTGTTTGTAAACAGTAATGGGGCGGACAAATAAGAGTATGAATACAATGGTAATAACAAATGCATGTGCCATGCCAAAACAATATGATGGCCGTAGCACATTTCTAACTCGATTTTAAATAATTTGACCTACATATCGCGTATGTACAGTTGATTGACAGTTGGAAATAGGTACATATGCCATCACGGTTTCATGACTTCAAATAATGTGCGATTTATTTTACAATTTATGATTAGTAAGGACAATGCTGAGACTTTCCACTCAAACTTATACGTGATCCCGATTAAAAAAAACAAACAACATCCATGCTTTCTTTTCTTAAAAAGAGAAAAGTTAACCATACAATACCTATTACAACCATGGTAAAAGTGATTGTTGATGTAGGAGATAAAGACACGAAATTAAGTTCCACTCTTTTACAGAACAGATTTGATATTTAAACTTAAATTAGCTCTTTTGACCTTTTAATTTATCAAAAGTGTGACCTTGATTTTATTCAACTTAATATTACACATTGTCGTATAATTAAGGTCACGTTTTTTTCGGAGTTATCCGCGTACAGTGTTTGTGTTTGTGTATAGCTTTCTATATTTTAAACAGATACATTATGTATTATTCTTTAAAGAGCTTATGACGGGGATACTTTCTAAAGCAGGCCCCACAAACAGAGTCCAGTACAAGTTATGGTTGTATTGAACGTAATTATGGCATTTATCTCGTTGTTCGTTTTGTTTGAGTGATTAAGGATACATTAATTTTGTCTATGGACAGTGTTCCCGGCTAACTCAGACTAAAACGTGGTTGGATTTGTCTGGCTAAGCAACTGTTGCCGTATAGTGTTCGGATTTGTCTGGCTAAGCAGCTGCTGCCGTAGCGTGTTCGGATTTGTCTGGCTAAGCAACTGTTGCCGTATAGTGTTCGGATTTGTCTGGCTAAGCAACTGTTGCCGTATAGTGTTCGGATTTGTCTGGCTAAGCAACTGTTGTCGTATAGTGTTCGGATTTGTCTGGCTAAGCAACTGTTGCCGTATAGTGTTCAGAATTGTCTGGCTAGGCAATTGTTGCCGTATAGTGTTCGGATTTGTCTGGCTAAGCAACTGTTGCCGTATAGTGTTCGGATTTGTCTGGCTAAGCAACTGTTGCCGTATAGTGTTCGGATTTGTCTGGCTAAGCAACTGTTGTCGTATAGTGTTCGGATTTGTCTGGCTAAGCAACTGTTGCCGTATAGTGTTCAGAATTATCTGGCTAGGCAATTGTTGCCGTATAGTGTTCGGATTTGTCTGGCTAAGCAACTTTTGCCGTATAGTGTTCGGATTTGTCTGGCTAGGCAACTGTTGCCGTATAGTGTTCAGATTTGTCTGCGAAGCAACTGTTGCCGTATAGTGTTCGGATTTGTCTGGCTAAGCAACTGTTGCCGTATAGTGTTCGGATTTGTCTGGCTAAGCAACTGTTGCCGTATAGTGTTCGGATTTGTCTGGCTAAGCAACTGTTGCCGTATAGTGTTCGGATTTGTCTGGCTAAGCAACTGTTGCCGTATAGTGTTCGGATTTCTCTGGCTAAGCAACTGTTGCCGTATAGTGTTCGGATTTGTCTGGCTTAGCAACTGTTGTCGTATATTGTTCGGATTTGTCTGGCTTAGCAACTGTTACTTTATAGTGTTCTGATTTGTCTGGCTAAGCAACTGTTGCCGTATTTCGTTCGGATTTGTCTGCCTTAGGTACTGTTGTCGTATAGTGTTTGGATTTGTTTAGCTTAGCACTGTTGCCGTATAGTGTTCGGATTTGTCTCGATAAGCAGCTGTTGCCGTAGCATGTTCCAATTTGGCTGGCTAAGCAGCTGTTGCCGTAGCGTGTTCGGATTTGTCTGGATAAGCAGCTGTTGCCGTAGCATGTTCGGATTTGGTGGCTAAGCAACTGTTGCCGAAGCCTGTTCGGATTTGTCTGCCTAAGCAGCTGTTGACGTATAGTGTTCGGATTTGTCTTGCTAAGCAACTGTTGCCGTAGCGTGTTCGAATTGGTCTGGCTAAGCAACTGTTGCCGTATCGTGTTCGCATTTGTCTTGCTAAGCAACTGTTGCCGTAGCGTGTTCGAATTTGTCTGGCTAAGCAGCTGCTGCCGTAGCGTGTTCGGATTTGTCTGCCTAAGCAGCTGTTGGCGTATAGTGTTCGGATTTGTCTGGCTTAGCAACTGTTGCCGAAGCGTGTTCGGATTTGTCTGGCTAAGCAACTGTTGCCGTTTACTGTTCGGATTTGTCTGGCTAAGCAACTGTTGCCGTATAGTGTTTGGATTTTTCTGCCTTAAGCACTGTTGCCGTAGTGGTTAGTTCGGTTCTTGTTATGTTTCTTTATCATTTATTTTTGCGATATACGGCAGCGCTGTTTATGCAGTGTGGCGGCTGTAAAAAGTCGTCTGATGCAAATAGCTAAGCATTCTTATCAATATTAAGCGAAATCGATGTTATATATTTCTGGTTTCTTTTATCAGATTTAACCGTGCTAACTTGTTTGTTTGTATGTGTGTATCTTTAAGAGTCAATTAAGGAATGATATTATAAGGTTATTAAATCATATCTGATAAATGTTACTTAAAAGTTAAATTGTGGTATCACTTGCTAAGAGTAATTTCGTGTATATTAAGTTAGGTTTGCAATGCTTCGTTCTCTTAAGGTTTCTTAACTGTAAAAACTTAAATAATATGCAATGTATGTGCTATATTCGTCAAACAATGCTGATGCGTATTTTACCCAATCCATTAGTTCAATAGATAAAAAGGGAACTTTGAAAGCCACTGAACACGACAAATATGAAAATACTGCAGACTCGGTTTGATTGAGCCTGTTCATGGGCAGTAATGGGAATTCGTATTACTGCCCACGCCGCCTAGCCCCGGGTTGAGCGCAACTCAGTAATTACACCATTAAATAGCACAATTTCGATCCAGTTTGTGAGTAAAGTATAATTCACCCAATAAATAAAATATAACAGGTTACTGTCTTTTGATAACCTCTGAGATTGTACAAGGACGATATTGTCGTACATTGCATGAATGGCGAGACTTTGCCGTATATTTGTGTAGTTATAAATCATTAGGTTGATTAAATGTTGTTAACATCGGACATAAGATAGAGTATTAATTCGTTTGATTTCTATTGCCGGGTCGATTAAAGGGTGGAATTTAGGACAATAAACCATATTTGTGAAGTGTGACGGAATATGTACTGCAATCGTTCGGACCTTTTACCGTATGAAGACTTGAAGTTAATGTAAAGTTATCAACCGTCTGAAGAAACTTTTTACATATCTGCTGGCCAGTTTTAACCACCTCTACTTGTGTAAAAAAGGTGTTCGGCAAAGTGAGTCAATTGATAATTAAAACTAAGGCAATGTCTCTGTGAAGTTAATTGCCTGAAGAATAGCTCCACAAAACGCTCTTAAATCTGTGTCCAACGTTATAACACTGAGCATGGAGACCAGTCGCCATTTCAGCCAATCAGATGCTTGAGATTTGAGACTGGTTTCCAATCTCAGCTTTATAACCTTGGAGCCTGAACAAAAATGTGAATCTGTTTTCAAATTATCCCATACTCCTAGTTAGAACATTTGATGACGAGTAAGGAATAAAAAACGTGCAAAGTATCAGACAATAATGCTATATCACTGACATTGTTCATCACTTGATGTTAACTCAATCTGGAGAACGAAATTTGTCTTCATGTTAACTTGCATGATATTATGTTAAAAGTTATTTGCAATTCATATCAAATTTTCTGCTATGGACGAATAACTAGGCTGTTTATAATGTTATAAAGTGTGGCGTTGATCATTTAGTTTTATAGAAACTGCCTATGTTCCTGGCCCTATAATAAAGAGATTGAGGTCTTCGTTTCTTTCAGCTTTGAAATGTGTATGCTAATAATGCCATTTATGCATTTTCTATTATTTCCACTGCTTAAATATCCTTTACCGAACGAGTGAAGGTCAATCTTCAATGAACACCGTTAGTCTTATCACCGCGCAATGGTAAAGGAATGCCCTGGTGACGTCATGAAATCCCCGCTATTTTTATAATTGTTGCTAATTTTAGATAGCTCTTCCTAGAATGTTGCTATTTTTAGATTACTTTTATTTTTAGTTGCTTTTATACCCCTCAAACCGGAAGTAAACAAGTTTACTTATATGACATCATCAATAAGCACGTTCCATTTTCTAGAATTATCATTGGTTGAAAATAACGCATTAGCCTTTTCTAACTTCCCCCCAAAATAACGGTTTTTACTTAGACTATCATTTACTCGCATAGATAGTACTTGCTGTGATACAAATTTGATGTTTGTTGTGAAATATTAGGTTTTTCTGTATATAAATATTTGAAAAAACTGATAATGTGTTCAATAAACATGGAACTATTTTTGGTCGTAGTATGATTTTTTTTTATTTGAGTAAATAGGCGGACTAGTCCAAATGCCAAACCCGGGGAAAGAAACAACATTTCGAAATTAGTAAAAAGTATATATTTTATATTAAATTTAGAAACAAAATGATAAAATGAGGTGTAAATATAAGTAATAAATTTCGTGTTTGATAAGTTCGGACTCCACTCACTTTAACCAGCCCTAATGACGTTCAAGACTCGGTGAACTTATCAAACACAAAATTTATTCCTTAAATGTCATCTTATCTTAAAAACTGAAGCAGTTATCTCATTTCACAACATTTTACTTAAAGAACGACATAACATGTCACATGAACTTTACAGAATAAGATACAGATGTGTTATGACGACGCTGTCAAATGTCCAAGTTCTGTAAATAATAAAAAGAAAAAAGAGAGTGTTAGTTATTAATATACCATTATGTACACGAATGTTGCTACTATTTATAACGTTACACGACCAAGGTGTAACTGGACCTGAACGTGTTATCTTCCCCAAATGTTCACAGAAATTATATTAAACACACTACCTTAGGTTCACAGGTAATTTAATAACTGAGATATATACCAACTGAGAGGTCTGAATCGACATGTGTCCAAAAAGATAAGAAAAAAGTGTTGCAACACAATAATATTATAATAGATTCTATTATTAAGTTCTTTGTAGGTTAGCTGACCTCCTGTAAAATGTTCAGTATAGTATAACACACTTACTTATAATTTGATTATATATTTACCAGCACTGTATAATATCATAATATTATATGGTTAAGAAAATAAATAAAACATCAACAAAAATCTTTCAAAAACACTGGATCCGCGAAAGGATACACGAACAAAAAAGCTAATTATAGAATAGGGAAAGTGTTTTGTTCTAACAGAGCTAATTTGTTTAATTTACCCGAACGATTTCGTCAATAAATTAACGGACTTCTAAGATACATATTTCATTTTATGAATATTTCCTTTTTTCTTATGAGAACATGCTATGTCAATTGTGAGGTTGGTGCACCAGAGAACCTTGTTAAAACCCCAAGGGGGAAATGTTTTCCACAGACCGTTCCAGGGTGGTTTGGCGGTATTGGCAGTCGTAAGCATTTCCATTACTTTCCATCAACAGGCTGAATCAAACCGAGCCTACAATATTTTCATATTTGTTTGTAGTGTCCATTTTGTAAGTATTTTTTATTTAAGTTTATAATTCATGCTCGCCTTTGCACTCTGCTGCTTTTGACTTGTGAGGAGCCAGTGTCATTTGAATTAGATCACACCAGATATGCATATTTCACCTTTCTGATTATGAACCAGTCTTTCATCTTTATGCAACAGAAGTTGTAAAGGTTCATCTGATATTCTTAATATATTTTCACAACCTTTTGAGTTCATTTTAATTCATTTGTTATTATTACCATTTTTAATATGGATTTTTCTATGAACCGACCCATCACGGGTTTTTGCATATCATAATGTTATTTTAGGGTTTTGAATGGGATCACAGTGTGCTTATATAACACTTTCCTTACACGTTTAATTTATTTCCTTCAAATGAGTTACATTCCCTTCTTAGTGTTCTGTTTAATGCATCATCATCGTGCAATTTAATCTTTTGTTTTAAGAACTCTTCGTTACGGTCGTGCAGATTCCTTTTAAATCTTATACACTGTCAAATAATCAAGGTTTCACAATGTGTTAAGAAGACACACGAATAAAACAATGCAAAACCTCTGTCATTATGTGGCCATGTTTTTTTTAGTGTACGGGTGAATGAACAGCCCTTATTTTATAAACCATGCACTCTCTTCCTCTCTTCTTCTGTGTAGGGAGGCTGTGTCTTCTGAATGTGGTAATTTCTGATATGCATATTTTACTTTTTTGAATTTCTTGCTCAAATGACTGTCATAGGTTAAATAATAAAATAAACATATTTCGGGGCGAGTGTGGTTCAGTGAACCTCCCTTTAATTCTTCCCTTTAATTCGAGCATCATAGGTTTTTTCATAGTAAAAATGTACTCGAGTACTCGGATAATCTTCAGATCGAGTACTCGAAAAATCATACTCGAGTAACAGATTTAGTACTCGATACTCGGACGATCGATCGAGTACTCAGTTACTCGATTACTTGTTGCCAACCCTAGTTATAATAGTGGTGAAATAAGAAATGCCGAATGTAATTGGTGTCTTGGCAGAGTAAACACAAGCATTCAACTTCCAAATCTAGAGATGTAAACATTTTTATGTTTTATAGACCGACAATAAACATGATTTATCAATAAATTAACGTTTAACTTTTCTAATTACCTTAAGCGGCCGTCACACTATCACGTTCTGGTCAACGTTCTCTGAACGTTTCAATCGTTCATTTTGTAGCGTTCTCTTACGAGGATGACACATCTGGTGTTTTATTAACGTTAATTGTAACGAACCACTAGCGTGTGAGTAACAGCGATCAAGTAAGAAAACCCTAAAACCATTAGCATGATCTCACGGGCCACTGTCGCGCGAAGAACGATTTGTCAACGTTAGACGAGCATGGAAGTTCGTGTAACGCTCGAATGACGCTCAACGGACGCCAATAGGACGTTCGTTTCACTTAAGTCACACGAAAATGAAAATTGATGAAAATTGCTATACTTTGTTGTAGGGCTGCCAAAGGGAAGGTACCATGGTGTAAATTACTGTAATCAAGGCCAGATTTCCTGATGAATGGTACACAATGCTTGCACACAGACTAAGGTAGGTCTATCATGTATGTTTACAGTGTTGAACCTTAGCCTTAAGTCATCCCATGTTTGCCATGAGCTACTATGTATAGTAATAGACCATTTGTGTCTTGAGCCACATTCTGTCAACACAGAAAGACCAAAATGTTTAAACCTGGGCAAATCTGGGGGAATTTTATGCCATATGCACTTTGTTTTCTACCCCGTGGTAAGTTGATAAGTAAGTAAGAGTGCTTTTACAGGAAGTCAGCCTGTCTTGTCGATGTTAGTATCATTAAATAGTATAGTATCAGTCGTCTGCCGTGAAAACGCGACTAGTTTCATTATATTCATCTTGAAAGGTTTGCACAGTCATGGTCCTCTTTACAGGTTGGCATGGTCATGGCCACTCAAAATAACTCTTTTTATTATATTTAAAGTGACCATAACCATGCCAACCTTTAAAGTGACAGTCCATGACCATGTTTTTTCAGTAAAATGGGTCAGATTGCATATAAAAGGTCTTAGTTTTGACAAGCATATTGAGAAACTAGCACACTTTTAGTGTAAATGATTGATCATTTGGGGTTTATTAATAAATAAAAACAATTATGTATGAATTTAAGTTATTTTATTCAAGTTTAAACCAATTCTGTCAAACTTTAATAAGACTCATACACACAAAGCTAACTATTCCATAGGTAATTGTCTGAGGCGATAGATTTGATACTTCCGATTCAATTTTTTTGTTTATGATCACTTTAATCTTACCAGTTTATGATGTAGATCAATTTTGTGCATTAATAGAAGCCATCTGTTGTAAATTTTGTGATATTTGATGATTTTAGATACTCCATGGGACTGATATATATACTGTTCACTGGGAGTTGGAATGATTTATGCTGTTCTGTGACAGTTACATTGGTCTTGATGCAGTCTTTAGATACAGGATGGTGGCTATGTGAGGTCCTGATTGAAAACAACACAGTTCTTTTCAGTGTCTACACATTCCATGCCAATAACTAATGGGTTTTCTTGTTTTGATGTCAGGTCTGATGTCTGAGATGACTTTGGTCGCAGCGTACAAACAGTCCCAAAACTGCCCTCACAGTCTGGAGTGGTGAAGCTGCTTCTATCCAAAATTGCTTTGGGTAGGATACAATAGAGAACTCATCTGCAGTCGTTCCAGTATCAGGAGGTTGCTGCATAGTATATTCAACTAGAACTGGCAATCTTCACAGCCCTATTTCATGGATCGTTATGTGTGGAACCTTGAAGCCTGTCGGGACTTGTTGTCTAACATTGCTGATCATCTTAAAGTTGTGAATAATGTGACTGTAAGTGTTGGTATAAAGAAATTCTGCAATGAACATCATTTTATGCCTAGATTTGGCATTTTAAGCTTCCAATGAATGTATTTTAATAAGACATTAGAGATAACCGCTGATAATGCAATCACCTGGTTTGGTGCAGTGGATTGCTAGGTTATTGGACCATAGAATTTCTACAGTAGCAGATGTTTTCTTGGCCTTATATCTTGATCAGAATAGGGTAAACTGTTAACTAAGCCATCTCTCTTATCTGTTGTTATTAAGATAGTCATTTATTGATGATAATTAAATAATTTATTTTAAAATCAGCTTCATATTGCATATGAACTCAATTTTAAAATAATTATTTAATTACAAAAAACAGAGAAATATGAAAATAACTTTTTGGGGGTCAAAATTAATTAGTGATGTCATTTTCTGAATCTAACTATGTAATGAATGATAATATTTTTTATTTGGTGAGAAAATTGTAACAAATAAGAGAGATATTGAAAATTTAGTTTTGGAATGTTCATACATTTGCTCGGCCGAGGACCTACAGTGGCATTCTTTAAGCTATCATATCTCTGCATGAAATTATGACAAACTTTCAAGTGACACCTCATTTTCATGGTTATAAAACATACTTTTAATATTCAGTAAATTTGACAGGTACAGATTTTAAATATTTCTGAAATTTAATTAATTATTTAAATTTTCATTTAAATTTTTTAATTAAAATTTTAAAAATTAAAAACATTTAAATTTCTGGCAAAACTCATTATTTACATTCATTTTCTGGTAGATGCTATTTAGTACATTACAGTGCTTTTTATTTCATGAGAAAATTCCAATAAATAAAAAAGTTATGGCAGAATGAGTTTTGGATTTTTATAAAATGTTGCGGCCATTATTTACTGACATTTCTGTATATACATGCTATAGAAAATAGGCTGTCATTTATTTGATTTATAAGCAGTCATGCTCAAACTTGGCCTCTAAGCTCAGCATACATTGAATATGGTGTAGATGAATTATTTTAGTGTTTTGAAAACATTTCTTGGTTAAATAGGAACGAGGACACAGTTTTTATCCCTTCGGTTACCCACAATAAGGAAGTACTTACGCAGTAAAAGAGTCCTCTTTTTGAGGATGAATACTGATTGAATTTTGAATGAAGAGTACTGATTAAAGGCATTTTTGTACAGAGTAGGTCTGAAACATGAAGTAAATGTCAAATTTTAGTAAATTTTAATGATAGATTGTTGTAAATCAGCCTTTGAACAGGGGTCATTTTGGCCTGTTTACTGCCGAAATTGTTTACCTGTCAAACATGCCGACACACTTTTTAAATTATTGCGAAAGGAAGCCGGTCAAGGTACCCTTTCTTGCGGCTAGAATGTGTCGCATTGGATAGTATTACAAAGTTCAGGTGAGATTTTTCTATTCGGAACGTTTATAAAAATGTTTTGTTCACAAATGCTTATATGAAACACTGCTACTAAACGCGCACCTCCAGTCCCGACGGTGATACCGGTAAAATGAGGTGCGCGTATTCCGGTGAGCGAGGTGCGTGTACAAATTCTACAACAAAAAGGTAGGTGATGTCTTTTTAGCAATATTTTCACAATCTGTACAAACGTTGCCAAAAAAGTAAAAACATAGTTCGACCTTAATAAGAATAAACTTTACGTGCACTGAGTAGTTTCCCTGAAATCGTTGGATTCGCTGAGATTTCCTCATTCTTCCTCGAAACTGAAGTGAGATTCAACAGGTTGATCAACAGAAAATCAGTAGTATTTCTCCAAAATGACAATTTGCTCCAAATCTATTGTAACAGTCGATCAGCATTAGTTATAAAACATACTTAATTCTTATTTTTCGTTGTGAAATCGATTTTATAGAGATACTTTCTGTCAAAATTTGATTGGGACTGGAGGTGCGAGCTCGGGACTGGAGGTGCATTATAAAATTTGTAAGGATAATAACTTACAAGATTGTACAAACGCGGAGTAGGTAAATGAGCTAATATGGTAAACGAGTAAGGAAAAGAAAATAATACGGTGTATTATTATCATTCTGGGATCTCGCGTCATATATACACTTAACAACTTTTCTAAGTATACACCTTTGTACTGGGGCATTACTGGCTTGATAACTGAGCTATTGATTACTGGCTTGATAACTGAGCTATTGCTCTAAAACTTTCAATAAAATGCAATAAATACTAACTGATTTATTAGAAAACATTGGTCGAATTTAACAGGCATATAAGAAAACTAAAAGATATGCGACTACATTTTATGCATTCAAACTGATTTGCCCCAAAAGTGGGTTGGACTGTAAACAGTTATAAAACATTAAGATAAGAATGAAATGATTTTAATTTAACAGAAATAGAAGACTTGCATATTTCTAGGTTCCATATGTTCATTTATATGTACGCGTAATTCGTTTATTAAGTTGAACATCCGCTTTATTAACTGTTTGTGTGAATTTGTATTCTGTGTGTGTCAGTATTCTAAATGATTTTGAGCAGTCAATTTGTCGGTAATTTTGAATTAAGTTTTACTAATAAACAAGTTAGCATCCATTGCAAGGTTTATTAAAAGTTTTAGGGCAATAGCCCAAAAATCAAGCAAGTAATGCCCCAGTACGAAGGTGTATACTTAAAAAAGTTGTTAAGTGTATTTATTGCAATTTTGACAGAATACACACTTATAAACATAAATATATAGTGCTTAATAGACACCTGACGGACAAGTCAATTTAAATGTGACCAGTCAGCAAAATATCTTTACACATTTATGTTATTGTTATGGTACTTTCATGAGAGTTTCTCATTTGAAAAAGCATTGAACTGTTTTATTTATTATATTATCTAGTACTATACTTTTTTGTTGTAGGCACCCATGAGACATTAGCCATACATTTTAAAAAATGGGTTTCAAAATTAAAAAAGAGAGACAAGGGCTTAAACTTTCCAGAACCAAGAAAATTTCTTAACTGCTGAAAAGAAAACCAGTTATTTTTTCACCTGGACGTTCCCCATATAGAAAGAAAACAAAGCTTCGTGATTCCGCTGGAAATACACCTTCGTCAAAACTTGTCAATTTATTTACTAAAAAAATCATCTAAAAAGAAATAACTGCTTGTTGATGACCATTCAATCTTTGCTTCATACCGAAAATGATCACTTGGTTTGTCTCTCAGCAGGTCATCTATATATTCATTCTTACCATCATCAGGTATTTCAAGATTACACTGCATCCGAGAACATCTAAAATTTCAGCTGGCATTTTAAATTCAACCGGAGTGTTTGATGTTCAATCATTACTGGGAGAAATGGATCTTAACATTGAATGGTCATAAAAAGCAGTTCTTTCGTTTTAGATGATTTCTTTGAAGTAAATAATTTGACAAATTTAGTGTTTATAAGTGTGTATTCTGTCAAAATTGCAATAAATATATATGACGTGAGATCCCAGAATGATAATAATGCGACGTATTATTTTCCTTTCCTTACTCGTTTACCTTATTTGCTCATTTACCTACTCCGCGTTTGTAACTTTTTATCCTTACAAATTTTATAATGCACCTCCAGTCCCGAGCTCGCACCTCCAGTCCCAATCAAATTTTGACAGAAAGTATCTCTATAAAATCGATTTCACAACGAAAAATAAGATTTAAGTATGTTTTATAACTAATGCTGATTGACTGTTACAATAGATATGGAGCAAATTGTCATTTTGGAGAAAAACTACTGATTTTCTGTTGATCAACCTGTTGAATCTCACTTCAGTTTCGAGGGAGAATGAGGAAATCTCAGCGAATCCAACGATTTCAGGGAAACTACTCAGTGCACGTAAAGTTTATTCTAATTAAGGTCGAACTATGTTTTTACTTTTTTGGCAACGTTTGTACAGATTGTGAAAATATTGCTAAAAAGACATCACCTACCTTTTTGTTGTCGAATTTGTACACGCACCTCGCTCATCGGAATACGCGCACCTCATTTTACCGGTATCACCGTCGGGACTGGAGGTGCGCGTTTAGTAGCCGTGTGAAACATATAGGGAAAAAAACTGTGTTCTTAGGCCACACGCTACGTGCGCTAGGGGACGTTCAGCAGTCGTTGACAGATCGCTCGTCAGTCACTCACAGCAAGCAAACAATTTGTAACAACCCAGAAACGTTTGTGTAATGACTGACTCACGACGCTCGGCGAACGTAAGTTCAACGTCCCACAAACGTTCTTAAATGTTCTTGAGCGTTTAAAATTAAACGTAAAAAACACTGGTCTCAGTGAAAATTTTTGTGCATGTTCAAAATATTTTGTCCCTACCAGCGTTCTCCGCCGATTCTCGACGATCATTGACGTTCACCGACATAAAGTAGCGTTCACACAACGCACTCCTGGCTCTATCCCAGCAATGATGGACGACTTGCCATGTTTCCTCAATCGTCGAACTGACCAGAACGTCGTAGTATGACGGTCCCATTACGCAGTTAATATTGCAGTGGTTTACGTACTATAATTTAAAAATGCGTTTTACCTGGCTACACACATGTGACTGCCGAGACGTGATCACACGTCTTGAATTCAATATCGTCACCGGTACAGTTTTTTCCATGTGGAGCTCCAGGGACGGGAAATGCACATACCCTGGATCTGGTCATATTGCCGGACCCACATGTTGTAGAACACTGACCCCATGGAAACCATGCCGACCATATACCATCGACTATTAAAGAAAGTTCATTTAAGGAATAAATTTCGTGTTTGATAAGTTCATCGAGTCTTGAACGTCATTAGGGCTGGTTAAAGTGTGTGGAGTCCGAAGGACTCCACGCGTGCTTTAACCAGCCCTAATGACGTTCAAGACTCGATGAACTTATCAAACACGAAATTTATTCCTTATATTTACACCTCATTTTATCATTTTGTTTCTAAATTTAATATAAAATATATACTTTTTACTAATTTCGAAATGTTGTTTAAAACATTTCTTACCCCGGGTTTGGCATTTGGACTGGTCCGCCTATTTACTCAAATAAAAAAAATCATACTACGACCAAAAATAGTTCCATGTTTATTGAACACATTCATCCGTTTTTTCAAACATTTATATACAGAAAAACCTAATATTTCACAAAAACATCAAATTTGTATCACAGCAAGTACTATCTATGCGAGTAAATGATAGTCTAAGTAAAAACCGTTATTTTGGCGGGATGTTAGAAAAGATAAATGCGTTAAATTTTCAACCAATGATAATTCTAGAAAATGGAACGGTACGAGTTTACATCCGACCCTCACTGAATCGGATTTTTGGCGGCCATTTTCTTTCTCGCTTAAAACATAAAAACGGGGGTTCGGGGGCGGTAGCCCCAGATATAACATAAAACAGGAACACGAAACGAAAGAAACAACTGGATTTGATGTCATATAAGTAAACTTGTTTACTTCCGGTTTGAGGGATATAAAAGCAACTAAAAATAAAAGTAATCTAAAAATAGCAACATTCCAGGAAGAGCTATCTAAAATTAGCAACAATTATAAAAATAGCGGGGATTTCATGACGTCAACAGGGCATTCCTTTACATCCGACCCTAAATGTACCATTGCGCGGTGATAAGGCTAACGGTATTCATTGAAGATTGAAGTTCACTCGTCCCGTAAAGGATATTGAAGCAGTGGAAATAAAGGTGTAAATATTTATTTTTAAAACTATTTAAAACTATTTATCCCAAAGTTAAACCCGTTTTCTTGACACTTATGTTCATGCCGATGAGTTATATTTAATCTATATGTATAATTGAGTCGTAAATATTCGTGGAAGCCTTGACGAGTCGGTACATCTTACAATCACCCGTCGATCGAACATCCAACGAATTGGTAACAAACTTAAAAAGAATAATTATTTAATATGACAGTAAAAATGGCTTCTACAAAACTTAACAACAGATCGAGGGTTTAGAGTTGTTTTCGGGCAACTAGAAGTTTACATGGTAAACTTTTCGGACGTAAGTGGTGTAATGTGGCTTTTGATGTTTTTAGACCAACGAAATGTTTCAAATAAATGTCAGTTAATACATCTTGTCGCAGTGAAATTCAAATCAATTTGTCCAAAGGTGGTAATTTTACCAGAGAGGCATATAGTTTGCTATCGAACTGTTTGGTAAATTCAACAGGTAACATTTATTGTTTTCAACATTTGAATTCGCTCTAATTTCAAACTGATCTGTTTTGTATACTGATTCTCTTATCCATTTTTAATATCACATTTTTACTACAACTATGAAATTTTCCGGTCGATAACGTACACAATAAGATGCGTGCACATGAAATCTTTCGCTGACCATAAACATATCTTCTTCGCTCGGTTAGTAGTAAGTGCCACATTTATGCACGCACGCAATACAACAAAATCCAACTCGCGTACACTTTTTAAAACATTGGCTGTAAGGGATATGAACTTCTACCTCGGTAAAGCAGGTTAAAACTACCTTTGCACAAAGAAGCTCTACACCAGGCGGACTCTTCAGTCTTTCCTGTACAGTACTGTCCGCGTGGGGCAATGTCATCGAAGGTGCAGTTCCGTTGACGATACTTGTGTCCTAGGTCACAGGTTGTACTGCAAGCACCCCAACTGAACCAGGGTCCCCAAACGCCGTCCACTAATTCAATACGAAAACACGGTTGCAAACCGCATACACAGTAAAAGGTAAAAATGCATAAAATTTGACTTCTTTGAATACCTTTTGAAAGGACAAAGCAATCAACCTGAATGCAAAGATAAGGCACTTTGTGTTCTCCTGTATGCTAGTGAAACATGGACCCTTACAGCAGAATAAGAGAAGAGGATTCAGGCCTCAGAAATGAAATGCTTCAGAAGATTGTTTGACAAAGACCACATAACTAATGAGGGAGTCAAAAACAGAATAAGGCAAGCCATTTGGTCCCTATGAAGATCTTCCAACCACCATTAAGAGGCTAAAATGATTCGATCACAAGACGAGCGGAGAGGTGCTTGTCAGGACAGTGCTTCAGGGAACAGTCGGAGCAGGAAAAAAGCGAGAAAGACAGAAAAACAGATTGGAATTCAGCATCACAGAATGGACAGGACTGAAGCTGAGCGAGGCAGTCATTTGTGCGAAGGACAGGGATGGCTGGAGAGGACTGATTGACTGGGTAGTGCCCAAGGGCAACCGCCATGGGACCGGTGAAGGTGAGGGATAGATATAACCATTTTATATACCATCTCAACTCTGCGATATTTGGCAAAAAACCATTATGCTCAATATTGTCAAATATGTGAGATTATTGATCGAAAGACTACAGCCAGGGCAAAGACTACAGTCTTATGATATGCAATGAATAATTAATAAATTTATCATGTCGTATTGACTGTCTGTGTGTATCTTGGTTGTGTCCATTCCTGATATTCATACGTCTCTTTATAAAAAAAAACAGTACACTGTGCCTCAAACTTGCTCACAATGATAATAGGTATAAAACTATGAGGCACGCCATGGGTAAATACGTGTCTTTGGTCATAGGTTTTGATATTTTGTTCGTTACTTATTTGGAAACAATTATTTATTGTTTACTCATAAGAATCGTGATATTTTGTTACACAGTCTGATAATATAATGTTTTTCGTACTGCACAATGCATACTTCGTAATGTCTTCTGCTCAACTTTATGACGTCATTAAAGAATTAAAGTCTGCTCTCAGGATGTGTCTTTTCGCATGATGGGCCTCAAATTACGACTTAGTCTGATAATCAGCCAGATCGCATTAAACGTGCGCTATGATTTGTTTATTTTCAAAACATCACCATAAAAGGAATCAAACACGGGCACATTTTGTGACAGTTTGACCTTATTTAATACCAAATATGATTGTTATAGGATTTCAAAATGTCATTTACTTTCCAATGCTGTTAGCTTCTTATATTTTACTTGCTCTCTTTTTCTCTTTACTTTTTGGCTCCGTGAGGAGGTTGTGTTTTGTTGTTGCCTTTCCTGATGTGCCTATTTCATTTTCTAGTTGCATAATATTATGAAGTGATGATTACTTTAGTTTTGTAAGCTTTTTGTTGGGGGTTTTCCCGGTTAACTTAAAAGGAAGCGTAATTGCCATTGCATGGCCCTGGCATTGCATGGCCAGGTGCTGAGGCCGTTCGGATTCTGTCCTCAGTGGGGGGCAATATCATTTAAAAACAGTTTAAACGATTTTTCACCTTTTAATATTCTACAATTAATTAATAACTATTAATTAATATTAATAAATAAAATTAATATTAAGTTATTTGTAGAATATTAAAATTTAAATTTATTATACAACTAGTATTAGCTGTTTAACAATATATGACTATTAATGATACGTTGTTGCGTTTGTAGCATGTTTAACGTGTTTAAGCATGCAAATAGAATATTGCCTCTGTCATATAAAACTATAACTTGCCTTCTTTAATTACAAATGCACCAAAACAGATCAAATCACTCGATTTTTACAGCTTTTTCAAAAAGTAACTTAAAAGTAAAAAAAACTATGGAAAATTCATAAACAAGCATTGACAATGTCATTTTATATAATTGAAGTTTCTATCAAATTAGTGTACGGATACAAACCTGGACACAGAGTGTTGTTACAAGTGTTCGTTTCGCTGGAGTTTCCAGCACATGGACGACCTTGCGGCGCTTCTGCTGGAAACACGCATGTTCTCGTACGGTTTCTTGTGCCACCAGCACAGGATGCAGTACATGCGGACCACTGTGACCAACTGTTCCATAATCCATCCACTGCAAGATACCGAAAGTGATTCATTTGAGTACATATTAATAATAGGACAGTAATACCGCAAATATAGTAAAGATCCATGAATATTAAAATGTGGCGGAAGGAATATGGTCCGATCATAGTGTTTAATTACTGCGTCAAGGATTCGCTGTGACATGTCAGTTCTCTTGACTCTTTAGTTTTGCCTGTACATACAGTCCATGCGGGCAATGTCAACGAATTGCAGTTTCGTTGACGATACCTGTGTCCTAGGTCACTGCAAGCACCTAAACTGGTACTTTTTATACAAAGTAAAATTGTCATAATTATGATTTTATTTTGTCTTGCTTTACAATACTTAAGCATCGTATGTTTTTTTCTCTGTATTATTTGGTTGCGTCGGGAGGATGTTTTTTCTGGTTAACGTGACAATAACTGACATTCATATTTCGTTTAAGTTTAATAATTTATGCAGATACGTGTATGATTACGTTTGTCGCGATTATCCGAGCGATCTTTTTAGTGGTTGTTCCGGATAACTCAAAAGGTATCTTAATTGTCACTGCATGGTTAGGCGCTGTCGCCGTACGGGTTCGCTCCCCAGTAAGGGCAATATCATTTTAAAATGATAGTGTCTCTAGCTGGAAGCGAACCCGCACCGTCACGGCGACAGCGCCTAGCCATGCAATTCCTGCGACGCAACCAACTGAGCTAACCGGGACAACGCCAAAAAACGTTGATCGGATAGCCCTGATATACGTAGCAATCACTGCATGACATCGGTAACGGGTTAATTTACTGATAACAGTACTGACTTAAAGCGATTTTAAAATAAAGTGTTTTTTTTTTAGCTTTTAATTTTCTGCTATTAATTATTAAACAAATAAAAGGAATATGCTGGCTGTTTAGCAAAAGATGACTTGTAATAACTAGCAACACGAATGTTAGTTACTCAGAAATAACATTTTTAAGCATTTTAATACTACCTCCGCTATGTAAACACATTACAAGCCAACATCATTTATTTTCATAACAAATGCGCAAAACAGAGATAAAATTTAACACTTCATTTTCACAAAGTTTTGCAATACAGCGTTTTCAAAAAGTAAGGCAATACAACCATTATGGAATATTATTTATCAAGGACAATGTCATTGAATATAATTGGAGTTTACCATCTTATAAATGAACGGATACGAACCTGGACAAAGATAATTGTTACAAGTGTGCGTTTCGCTAGAATTTCCAGCACATGACTGACCGTGTGGCACTCCTGCAGGAAACACACATGATCGCGTATGGGTTGTTGTGCCACCTCCACAAGTTGTGGTACATGCGGACCAATGTGTCCAAGCAACCCATGATCCATCCACTGCACAAATATACCAAAACATTTTGAAGTTAAGGTGCTTTGGCAGTTTTCATTGCACCTTAATTGATTTAACAAGGTAAATATGTGAGCTAATGCTTACTAGTGATACCCCCGCTGTTTAGAAATCTGACTTTCAATAAGTAATTTAAAAGAATATGTCGAGCTATTCTACTCTCTCTGGCGTAGTCGTCTGCGCCTCGCTTTGGTCAAAAGTTTGCGTGTAACCTACCTATATCTTAAAAACTAACATAGCTACAGCTTTGAAACTTAAGAGACTTGTTCACCATCATGACCCTGACAATGTTTGCAAAGAACCATAACTGTTCCTTTCATTTTGATCAAATTATAGCCCTTTTTCGAATTTCAGGTTAAGTTTGCACGCATGCTAGTGTTCAAACAAATAACTTCCATACTACTTACACTACAGCTTTAAAACTTTTAACAATTGTTTATCATCATATCCCAAGTGTGTTAGCCAAGAACCATAACTCTAACTTCCATTTTGTACAAACTATGGCCCCTTTTGCCTTGGAAATTAAGGTTAAAGTTTGCATGCAAGCTGGTAAAATCTCATAACTTTCATTCTATTAAAACTACAGTTTCAAAACTTTGTACACCTTTATTTTATACTAAAATTTGTTTGAAAGCTACTGTACAAACTCATAACTTCAATAATACTAATACTACAGACTTGAAACTTTCAAAACTTGTTCAACATCATTTACCCGATTGAGTTTACTAAGAACCATAACTCTAACTTTCATTTTAAACAAAGTATGGCCTCTTTTCGAGTTCAAAATTAAGGTTAAAATTTGCGTGCAAGCTAGTGTACAAACTCATAAATTCCATATTACTTATACTACAGCTTTGAAACTTTCAACACTTGTTCATTATCACATCCCGAACGTTTATGCCACGAACCATAACTCTAACTTCCATTTTGTTCAATGTATGGCCCTATTTCGACAGGTTAAAGTTTGAGTGCAAGCTAATTACTTTCATACTTCTTGTATAGCTTTGAAACTTAAGACACTTGTTCATCATCATTACCCTGACTATGTATGCCAAGAACCATAACTGTTTCTTTGATTTTGATCAAATTATGGCCCTTTTTTACTTAGAATTTCAGGTTAAAGTTTGCGTGCATGCTAGTTATTCTTCTTAGTTCTTGTCTAAAGCTTTGAAACTTAAGATACTTGTTCACCATCATGACTCTAACTATGTATGCTAAGAACCATAACTGTTTTTTGTATTTTGATCAAATTATGGCTATGTTTTTTGACTTAGAATTTCAGGTTGCGTGCAAGCTAGTTATTTATTACGTTTTGTACTATAGCTTTGAAATTTAAGACACTTGTTTACGATCATGCATCTGACTCTGTATGCCAAGAACAATAACTATTTCTTTGATTTTGATCAAATTATAGCCCTTTTTGACTTAGAATTTCAGGTTAAGTTTGCATGCAAGCTATTGTTTGAACAAATAACTTCCATAATTTATTACTTACACTACAGCTTTAAAACTTTTAAAACTTGTTTATCATCATATCCCAAGTGTGCCAAGAACCATAACTCTAATTTTCAGGTTAAAGTTTGCGTGCAAGCTAGTTACTTTCATACTTCTTGTACTATAGCTTTGAAACTTAAGACACTTGTTCACCATCATGACCCTAACTATGTATGCCAAGAACCATAACTGTTTCTTTGATTTTGATCAAACTATGGCCCTTTTTCGACTTAGAATTTCAGGTTAAAGTTTGCGTGCAAGCTAGTTATTTATTACTTCTTGTACTATAGCTTTAAACCCCAAGACACTTATTCACCATCATGACCCTGACTATGTATGCTAAGAACCATAACTGTTCCTTTCATTTTGATCAAATTATAGCCCTTTTTCGAATTTCAGGTTAAGTTTGGACGCAAGCTAGTGTTCAAACAAATAACTTCCATACTACTTACACTACAGCTTTAAAACTTTTAACAATTGTTTATCATCATATCCCAAGTGTGTTAGCCAAGAACCATGACTCTAACTTCCATTTTGTACAAACTATGGCCCCTTTTGCCTTAGAAATTAAGGTTAAAGTTTGCATGCAAGCTGGTAAAATCTCATAA
Source organism: Corbicula japonica (assembly GCA_038501625.1). Taxonomy (NCBI): domain Eukaryota; kingdom Metazoa; phylum Mollusca; class Bivalvia; order Venerida; family Cyrenidae; genus Corbicula; species Corbicula japonica. Next base: position 6,916,740 of record JAZAYU010000020.1, on the reverse strand, counting down.
CTTTCATTCTATTAAAACTACAGTTTTAAAACTTTGTACACCTTTATTCTATCCTACATCAGGTTAATGTTCAAAGGCCTATAACTCATACTTGGTTTTTTAAATTTAATTGTTGCCCTTTTTTTTACTTTAAAATTGGAAATGAAGTCTTAGAAATTATGGTTAAAGTTGCCATGTAAGTTTTTTTCTTCAATAATGCTATTGAAAGGTTCAATACAGATGAACTTAGCATGCTTTGGTTGAAAGTGTTGAGTTGTTGTGAGGTGGGTGAGGTACTATACCATACCAAACCATACCACACCATACTATATACAATACTATAATACCATTGTGGAGGTCGAGGGGTTGCAAGTTCGAGGGTATCTGAGTGCTGTACTCCCCCCATTCCATGCTCTATACTATACTATGCTATGCTATGCTATGTTATACTATACTATGCTATGCTATGCTATGCTGTGCTGTGCTATGCTATGCTATGCTATGCTATGCTATGCTATGCTATACTATACTATACTATACTATACTATACTATACTATACTATACTATGCTATACTATACTACACTACTCCATTCCATACCATACCATACCATACTGTACTGTACCGTACCATACCGCACCACACCATACCATACTATTCTATAATTGACCATACCACACAACACACCATCACACCTAACATAACACACCAATACACCAACACATACCATACATTATTTTTCGTTCTACCTATTTATACAGCCGTAGCAAGATGTGTAAACAAATGACAAAAATGGGATAATTGGGAATAAGTGGTTAAGTGGTTTGGGGTTGGAGGTGAGCAGGGATAGTGGGTAGACGGATGTTGGATCAGGGGTGAATGGACTGGGTTGACGTGTAAACCCTCCAAATATCCCTACAAGAATAAATTAGGTATAATTTATAGATTTCTTTACTTGGATCGAGAAACTTTTATTCATGTGTGTGTGTGTGAGTGTCTTGGGAGTGTCTTAAACTCCTGAATCACTCCCAAGTTTAAATGAAGCCCAGTTTAAAATGTGCTTAAATAAGTCTGACTATTCGAATAGTCGAGCGTGCAGTCGTTTCCGACTGGCTCTTGTCATATGTATACAGGATGTCATTAATTATTATACTGGAAAAAGTGTCTATTGTCATAACAAATGGACCAAACCATATCAATTTAACACTGCATTTACTTGCAATACAGCCTTTTCAAAAAGTAAGGTATTAAAAACTACGGAAATTATTTACAACCATGGCCAATGTCATTTAATATAATTTAAGATTTCTATCTAACTACAATTTGTAGTGCACTGATACAAACCTGGACACAGAGTGTTGTTACAAATGTGCGTTTCGCTGGAGTTTCCAACACATGGCTGACCGTGCGCCACTCCTGCAGGAAACACACATGTTCTCGTACGGATTCTTGTGCCAACATCACAGGATGTAGTACATGCTGACCACTGTGACCAACTGTTCCATGATCCATCCGCTGCACAAAACCAAACATTCAAAAGTTAAGGTGCTATAATTGCACTTGTCTTGCACCGTCATTGATAAAAATGGAAATTATCAATACCAAAACATTCGCAAGTTAATATTTTAAACAGGACATTCAGAAGATGGCAGATGGAATATGGTTCAATCAGAGTGTTATAGGACTGCGTTAAGGAATTCACTGCGTTCATCAAGCGCCTACTGTGGCATGTCAGTTTTCTTGACTCTAACGTTTATCTTATACAGTACAGTCCGCGTGGGGCACTGTCAACGAATGTGCAGTTTCGTTGACGATACTTGTGTCCTAGGTTACATGTTGTACTGCAAGAACGGCACCTGGCACGTTTTATACCAAGTAAAATTATCATAGGATTTTTTATTTCTTTTGCTTTACAATGCGTCTTTTGTTTTATATGCTTTATTTTTCTGTGTTCTTTTTTAGCTGCGTCGTGAGACTGTTTTTGGTCTGGTTGACGTGAAAATAACTGATACGCATATGTCGTTTTTATTTTAATAATTCATGCAGATATGATCACGTTTGTCAAGATTATCTGTCACGATTATCCGAGCAACCTTTGTAGTGGTTGTCGCGGATATCTTAAAAGGTAGCCTGATTGGCATTGCATGGTTAGGCACTATTGCCGTACGGGTTCGATCCCTAGTATGGGAAATATCATTTTAAATGATTATTTTTACTTTTAAAATTCTAGCATTAATTATTAAACAAATAAAAGTAATATAATGGATGTTTGATGACTAGTTATAACTAGCAACGTGGTTGTGCGTTACTCAGGAAAAACATTTTTTAAAGCATTTTAAGCATGCAATCCTACATTACTAGCCAGTATCGTTTATTTTCACAACAAATGCGCAAACCAGAGATCAAATTGAACATTGCATATTTACTTATTTTTGCCATACAGCTTTTTCAAAAAGTAAGGTAAAGAAAAAACTGTGCAAAATTCTTTAACAAATGTGGAAAATGTCATTTAATATAATTGACATTTTCCATCTAATAAGTGAACGGATACAAACCAGAACACAGAGTGTTGTTACAAGTGTCCGTTTCGCTAGAATTTCCAGTACATTGCTGACCGTGTGGCACTCCTGCAGGAAACACACATGATCGCGTATGGGTTCTTGTGCCACCTCCACAAGATTTAGTACATGCAGACCACTGTGTCCAAGCAACCCATGATCCATCCACTGCAAAATTATACCAAAACATTCGAAAGTTAAGTTGCTATGGCAGTTTTCGTTGCACCGTTATTGATAAAAAGGAAATTATCAAAATTTCCCTTAACGCAAAATGCAGTTCAATAAAACTTTGCACAAATAAAGGTTACTAATGTATGTTTATAATAATAAAATAACGTAAAAATGTTAGAACAGCAAAGAAAAGATAGTTAGACATAGAAATATCATTAAAACTCTATTTGCAACAAAACACAAAAACAAAGCTTGGCTGTTAGGACGCTGTGTGAATTTTTTGTTGTTTCCGTTCCTGATATAATTAATTAACTTTCTAAAAAACAGTACTGTCCAACAAACTTGCTCACAATGTTTATATTTATAATAAAATGAGGCACGCCACGGGTGAATAGGTGTCTTCTGTTATACGTTTTGATATTTAGTTCGTTGCTGTATTTGGAAAGAATTTTCTCTTATTTTATCATATGAATCGGGATATTTAATTACACATTTTGATAGTATAATGTTATTCATACTGCAAAATGCATAGTAAGTAATGTTTTCTGCTCAACTTTATGACGTCATTACAAAATTTAAGTCTGCTCTCAGAAGGTGTCTTTTCCCATTATGGAAACCAAATAACGAATTAGTTTGATAATCATCAAGATCGCGTTAATAATGCGCTAAGATTTGTTTTTTTGTCAAATCATCATCATAACAGGAATCAAACACGGGCAAATTTTGTGAAAGCTTGGCCTTATTTTATGCCAAATGCCAAATATAATTTTCCTAGGATTTAAAATGTCATTTGGTTAACAATACTGCTAGCGTCTTATGTTTTGTATGCTTTCTATTCCTCGCTTCTTTTTGGCTCTGTGGGGAGGCTGTGTTTGTTTTTGTTGTGGCCATTCCTGATGTGCATATTCCATTTGTTTTGTTGCATATTTTTGGTTATCCGATCAACCTTTTTGTTGGGAGTTGTCACGGTTAACTTAAAAGTTAGCGAATTTGACATTGCATGGCCAGGCGCTGTCGCAGTATGGGTTCGCTCCCGAGTAGGGGAAATATCATTTTAAATTTTTAAAGCAGTTTAAACCATTTTTTTTACCTTTTGACATTATATCATTAATCATTAACTATTAATTATTAAACAACTACAAAAGGCTATTTTTGCTGTTTAACAAAATATGACTATTAATGATAAGTTCCAGGTTCCGCTTTAGCATGTTTATCATTTAAGCATGCAGAAAGAATATTGCCTTTTTATGTAAAAAAAGTACAAGCCTTAATCGTCTATTTTCATAACGAATGCACCAAACCCAGATCAATTTAACACTGCATTTTTACTCACAATACAGTTTCTTCAAAAAGTAAGGTAAAAACTATGGAAAAGTCTTAAAAACCATGGACAATGTCATTAAATATATTTAAAGATTTCCATCTAATTAGTAGACGGATACAAACCTGGACACAGATTGTTGTTACAAGTGTTCGTATCGCTAGAATTTCCAGCACATGGACTACCGTGCGGCACTCCTGCTGGAAACACACATGTTCTCGTACGGATTCTTGTGCCACCAGCGCAGGATGCAGTACATGCGGACCACTGTGACCAAACGTTCCATAATCCATCCACTGCACGATACCGAAACATTCGAAAGTGTTTCATTTAAGTAAATATTATTAATAGACTTAGTAACACCACAATCTTCTTTCATAAAAATTCATAAATATTAAGCAGACGGCAGATATAATATGGTATGATCGGAGTGCTTTAAGAGCATGGATTTGCTGCCTTCGCCAAGCGACTTTTTTGCGGAATTGGCATTTTGATTAAAATATCTAACCATGAACCGAATAACTAAAAATAATATATTTCTTAATTTTTGAATATTTACAACAGTTAGATCATTATATTATAGAAAAATACATATTTTCTGATAAATATACATAATTAGTGGAGAAAAACAAGTGTCGGTTAGTTCCTTGCCTGAACATGGAGTTTCTGCACAATGCCTTGTGTCTTCAAAGTCCCCAGGACAATACAATCCTCCGTTAGATGGTTTAGGATTTGTGCATGTTCTGAACCTTTTGACCAAACCTCCTCCGCAAGTAACGCTGCACCCAAGTGAGTCCCATGCATGCCATTCTGCCCAACCACCGTTTACTAGATACACGTAAGATAGCATTTCATTTATTAGGCAAATAGCAGAGGAAAATTCAAATAAATAATGTATATGCACTGTATTTTATAGACAATTATTATAATAACATTTTTCATATGAGCCAAATGATTAAATCACAGATTTTAGCTCCAAGAAAGTTTAGTTCTTTTACAACAAACGACAAATACTAGTTCTTATTGCGACTGTTAAGTATACAAATGTATTGTGCACGCAAAAATGTGTTTTCAATAATATTGTCAATATTTTTTGACATTGTAGTTGTTACTTTATTTGGAAGAAAAAACTTAAACTTAATTTTTATAACAAGTGATTTTGTTTCACAGTTTCACGATTTAATGTCATTTATACCGCGAAATGCACAATAATAATTAATGCTCAGGTCTAATACGTCATTTGAGAATTAAAGTCAAATGTCCACAGGGTATGTTGTTGCATGGTATGTTGCTTTTATAACTAAATTAGCGAAAACAATTTAAATTTGACATCTTAAATTCCAGTACAAACTTGGGCATGATTGAGTGTTACAGTCCTGCACATCGCTACTTAATCCAGGACAGGTTCTTCCTCGGGGAACCCCTTCTGGGTAGACACACGTTCTTGTGCGGTTGTGAGTGCCCCCACCACAGGTAACAGTGCACTCGAAGTATCCTGTCCACGCTGACCAGATACCATCGACTGCAATAAACAATAATTGTTCATGAAAGTTAGGAAGTTGTGATAATTATTCGCAAAATGAAAACTTAAAAACTTATAAAAATAATAGGAAATGTTATTTGTTCTCTCCGCGTTATTCGTAAAAACCATCTGGGAATAAACAGGTTACAAACATGATATTTTATAGCGCTCTGCATGCCTGGTGATCATACTATCTACAGATGATATCTTTGGTTTCAGGGGTTTAAGAGTTTATGAAGGAAATCTTGTATAAGTGCCTCGAAGCTCGATTTGTTTCTTTTATCCCTGTCACCGTGTTCTCGTTGATTTTGGCTCCAGGAGCTCTGGTCTCAGAGAGATGAGTCACCAACCCCTTTGGCTTAACAATGCAATAACCTATGATTTATACAATTTGATATAGCTGAATGTACTGAAGTGTACTCAAATTGTTCTGAATTTGTACAGTTGTTATACAAAAAGACATTCTTTGCCAGTAGTATGGTTTTACATGTTGGCAACAATACTGCACACTTCAAAAGATAAAATGCTATTTCTGAAAAAGGTGAAATATGCATATCAGGACTGGCCACGCCCAGCAGACTTTTTTAATGGTGTCTTTTTTTTAAACTGATCATTTTATTAACCACGCTTTCTCCCTCTCTCTTCTTCTTGACTGTGTGGGGAGGCTGATATTTCTGAATGTTGCGATTCCTGATATGCATACTTCACCTTTTCATATGTTTGTGTGCTTTTGCAACATTGTTGAGCTGATGGGCTGGCGGGAGTTATTTCTCCAAGACAACTTGTGTTTGTGTGTAGATATGAGAACCTGTTGGGGCAAGTGTGAGGTTGATGCACCCAAGAACCTGGTTTTAACCCCTATTGGCAATTTGTTTTGCCACTGACCGTTCCAAGGCGGCAACCCCTCGTGTTCATGCTTTCGTTACTTTTTTGTTACGTCCATATTGAAACTGATTATTACAATAGCATGCTCTCTTCTCCTATACTTTTTGGCTGTGTTGGAAGGCTGTGTCTGCTGGATGTGGCTAGTCCTGATAATATCATATTTCACCTTTTTTCAGAAATAGCATTTTATCATTTGAAGAGTGCAGTATTGTTTCCAACATGTAAAACCATAAAACAGGCAAACAATGTCATTTTGTACATCAACTGTGCCAATTCAGAATACTTCGACAGTCAGCTATATCAAATTGTATACGCCGCTTATCAAGGAATAGTGTTAATCAAAAACTCATTGAAAAAGTAAAATATGCATATCAGGAATCGCCATTCTCACAAAACACAGCCTCTCCACGCAGCGAAAAAAGAAGAGAGGTAAAGAGAGCATGTTGTAATAAGTATGTCAATACAAATAAGACGCCACAAACAATAAACGACATAGTGAACTCTTGGGGATACCGCCTTGGAACGATCAGTGGCAAAACAAATAACTGCCACTGGGGGGTTTAAACCAGGTTCTTGGATGCATCAACCTCACACTTGTCCTAACAGGTTCACCGCAACATGCATACCATCGTTTGGGATAGATGAAAATTGTAAATATTGAGTTGCGCTCGACTCGGGGCTTGTGTGCGAGGGCGCTTATATGCATTTTCATTACTGCATATGAACATGCTAAATCAAACAAGCCTGCAATATTATCATATTTGTCGTGTTCGGTGGCTTTCAAAGTTCATTTTTTTTATCAATTTCGAGAAAACCAAACTCATTTTACAAATAATATAATGGAATTTGTCACGTTAATGAGTGAAAGGCTACAAACCTGGACAGAGACTATTGTTACAAGTGATCATATCCCTATCCACTCCACGGCAATCGTTACCATGTGGCACTCCGGCCGGAAACACACATGCTCTTGTACGGATTCTAGTGCCCAAACCACAAGATACATTACATGCAGAGAACTGTGTCCAAGGAGACCATATTCCATCCACTGTAAAATATCAAGACACTCGAGTCCTTGTAAACTGATATTTTAAACAGCTGAAGCCTTGTTTAATAGGAATTCAGTGAATGGTGTGGAATTTTGTGTGTTTGGAGTGTTTAAACTATGTGGCTGAGAACACCATTGACTTGCGATTCGATGACACGCCGAACATTAAATTTGCATGTAACCGTAAGTAAGGTTCACACTTTCCACTATTTATACTAACGAATTCGATGACAGTGTTTATTAAAATTAGCAGAGGTCCAAACTAATAATGATACAATTAATGAGGTTATATTTGACCAAAACGCGATCACTTAATGTCACGGATTTGCACGATCTGCGCGTGTGATAAAACCCCATATACATGTATATCGAGTGAATAGTTAAACTCAATTAGAACCTAAAAAGTTCTGTTCCCTTTAAGTTTCAGATTCAGAACTGTTTAAAAGGTTGATGTATGTTTTTTATGAACGAATCTATTAATCGTTATATAACGCCGTGGGACACTGTTCGGCGCGCTGATCTGTAATTAATATGTTTTTGTGTACATGTAAATATCACGTGCAGCACACTTGATATGATAAACTTTAAACAAACAAAAACAATATCGAAAATGACATATGCTGCATTTACTGTAATTAAAAAATGAAATAAGATTTGTCGTTTGATTAACACTGGTTATTAAAACATTGCAAACCATAATAAAACATTTCAATGACGTAAACAAAAATCGCGTAGGCGTAATTTTCTTTCAGGTTGTTTCAGAATATTGCGCTAAATTCGATAGATTTCTTTGGCAACATATAGTGACAGATTGGTGTAAAATGATTAACTGACCACATTCTTATACGCTGTCTTTAGCAGATGTATTTGTCACTTATTGACACTAACTGGTGAAACCATCAGTATTTGAACGACTTTAGATTGAAATTTCACCTCCCTTTCTATTTAAAAAGGACACATAACTGGTCAGTCTCTAATCAGTCCTTCTTGGGATATGTGAAAACGTTTCGGATATTTGGAATATACATGGCAGTGTCAAAAACGTTCCGGATATTTGGAATGTACATGTCAGTGTGAAAAACGTTCCGAATATTTGGAATGTAAATGTCAGTGTCAAAAACGTTCCGGAGATTTGGAATGTACATGTAAGTGTCAAAAACGTTCCGGATATTTGGAATGTACATGTCATTGTCAAAAATTTCCGGATATTTGGAATGTACATGTCAGTGTCAAAAACGTTCCGGATATTTGGAATATACATGTCACTGCCAAAACATCGATAACCGCAAATATAATAAATTCAGAAGTATGAAAGTGGTTACTGATAATGTTGTTCAGATTTCTTCCTTTCTTTATCTCATCTGGATTAAACTTACTAACTGGTTGACCGTTAAAAATTCAGTTGATGGTTAATATATTGCGTCTTTCGACATTGTTTTCCCATAGACAAAATGGAATATTAAAAATCTCTCAAACGGCACAATGCACTTCCATCAAACTTTGCACAAACCAATGTTATTAATATTTTTTTTATTTACATACGCTAACAAAAGTTACAACTTATATGCACATTTCATTTTTTATCACAAAAAGTACGCAACACAAAACAACAATGTCAAATGTCAACATGCGTGAAATGATACTGACAACAATATCTAAGGTCATTGAAAAGAACTTTCATTTGTGAAGAGGAAAAAGCAGTTTTATTATGAAGGTCAAACACACTTTTACAAATAACTCACATTACAACATTCGTATCAATTGCAAACAGAAATGTAGGGATTTTATAGGTTTAACTATTTTTCTCTACTGTTCTACCTTTTCTTAAAATATGCAAAATAATCATACACTTATAGCATTTATTTGTGCAAAGTGCGACGGAAGTGCATTGTGCTGTTTGATAGATTTTCTTATATTTCTTTTTTTTCTATGGCAAAGCATTGGCGAAAGTCGAAATACATTAATTGGTCACGTCCCTTATGCTTGGACAGCCACGGTCCAGACAACAACTAGTGCATAATTGTTCGACAATACCGAGATAAAGTTTAGAGCACTAAACTCATTAAGTATATGTTTTCATTCACGTAATGATTTACTTTCCTAAAAGATAGTTGTGGTCCAAATTGTATTATTAAGAACTCAATACAATTGACTGAACTGCAACGTAAAACAGAAAAGTTCCAAACGCACAGTTTCATTATTAAATTTTTTGAATTCACTAAAAGTTTTATGTCACAATCTTAAAAAGTAATACCGCTTTTAATTATGTTTAACTTGCTAAGTATTTACAACAGTTGGAGAATAGTTACATGTAAAATATGCCAACTTTCTATTTCCAGTTTGAAATATCAGTTGGTTACTTGCCTGAACACGGAGTTTCTGTACAATGCCGTGTGTCTTCAAAGTCCCCAGTACAATACATTCCTCCATTCAATGGTTTCGGATTTGTGCATGTTCTTAACCTTGTGATTACACCATCACCGCAGGTTACACTGCACTTTGAGTCCCAGGCATGCCATTCTGCCCAGCCTCCGTTTACTAGATACATTTAATATAGGAGAGCAGATATTAGGCCAATGACAGAGAAAACTTGAAAGTAAGCAGTGTTCAAGATTTTGTATACATTTATTAGGATAATTCTTTATGAGCCAAATTATTCAAAACGCCGATTTTAACACCTAGAATGAGTTCTCTTAATAAAATGATAACACTTTATTGTGAGCTTTTAAATATATGGTGTAGGAGAAAATATGTTTATGATAATATTTCTTTTGACATTGCAGTTGTTACTATATTTGGAAAGAACTTAAATTTTTTCAAAACAAAACAATGATATTAATGATAATAATTATCAATGTCATCTGCTCAGCTTTATTACGTCATTTAAGAAATTACTTCAAATAGATGAAAATGGAACTTTGAAAGCCACCGAATTTGACAAATATGAAAATATTACAGGCTCAGTTTAATAAAGCCTGTTCATGGACAGTAAAGGAAAATGAATAGAACTGCCCAAGCCGCTTGGCCCCGGGGTGAGCGCAATTCAATATTTACACCTATAACCAGTACAATTTCGATCCATTCCAAACGATGGTATAAATATGGCAGTGAACATGGAACCTTCAATGCGGTGTTGATGCGGTATTAAATTTGCGGTTTCACATAAAATTTGACATCTTAACTCCGGTACACACCTGGACATGACTGAGTGTTACAATCGTGAACTTCGTTACTATATCCAGGACAGGCTCTTCCATGAGGAACGCCTTCTGGGTAGACACAGGTTCTTGTGCGGTTGTGAGTGCCTCCACCACAGGTAACAGTGCACTCAAAATATCCTGTCCATGCTGACCAGGCACCATCGACTGCAATAAACAGTTGTTTAAGAAAGTAATATCATTGTGATAATTTGTCGCCATAGGCAAGCTATTCACACAAACCACTTTTAGAACTTATTTACAAAAAGTGAAATATGCATATCAGGAATAGCCACATCCAGCAGAAACAGCCTCCCCTCACAGCCAAAAGGTAGAGAGAAAAATAGGGCATGGTTTTACAATAATCAGTTTCAAAATGGAGGCCACAAAAAATAACGAAAGCGAGAACACGAGGGGTTACCGCCTTAGAACGGTCAGGGGCAAAATAATTTGCCACTGGGGGTTAAAACCAGGTTCTACCAACCAATTAATTAAAAACACCGAATCTTAACGGCAAGAGATTCCAATTATTTTCTATTCGATATCAGCTCAAGTCGATTTCCAAATTGATGTATAATTATTAAACGTATAAAAAGACAAAGAAGTATAATCGTACTATTCAGATTTTCTTCTTATAAATTTAGTTAAATTGAATATTGAAAATTGCAGACCGCCAAAAGTTTAAAATGTAGGGAATCTGACTGTCAACACTTTCTCATAATTAGTCGAATATTTTCCTATAGCTATTAATTTGTCTGACTTCTCTGTTAGAAGAGGTTTGAGAATAACACAGTTTAGAGTAGCCCCATATATAATTACAGACCAGAAGAAAAGCAAAACAATTCAAACAATGTATTGTGTTTTGATCGGATGGTATCAGATGTTCTTTCTTTCAGTCTTGATTGGAGCAAACTCGTAAGGATGCAAACACGTTGTCTTGGTTTATAGACTCAGACTCACACTTCAAATTAAACATTGGTCTATATTCTTTTGGCGAACTGAGATTGTGTGACCAACTTTTTCAACGACTTAATGATTTATTACAAGGTCATGATCTAAACAAGACAAGTAAGAAAGAGGCTAGACTGTTTGGTGTGCATCTTAACAAAAAACAAGCTTCATATGAAACAAATAAAGTAAAATTGGTTTAACCTCCAGTTCGTGGTTATGCAGAATAAAATTTGCCTTTAAATTTGCCACTGATCTCGGTATATTTTTCCATATTTTAGTACAAATTCAATATTGCATAGAAAACTTGATTGCTATATCATTCCGGATGGCCAGTTAAGGCCAGGTGGGCTAAACAAATTAGAGTTGTTGGCCTTTACGACGTTATACTGTCATGTTTAATGATAGCGTGTGGATAAATTTGACGTGAAATCTGACGTCAATCCTTCAACCTATGTGACATAAGAAGAGGAGAGGAATCAAATCCCCATTTATATACCAGAGACTCTAGAAAACCAAAAAAGGTCTTGTTTGGATAAGCTTGTTCCCCAGCTGCAGGCATTAAATGCCACTCCGGGTACCAAATTTCACCAGCAACTGTATTATGCATACCGCATTGCCGACAAGGAAACTGGTAAGCAAAAACAAGTCCAGCTATGAATAGCTATGCAAGCAGTTAAGACATGAAGTTGTAGATCGGTTATTGGTAAGAAAGGCTTGGCTTAGGGTAACAAACCCTATATGACAAAAGGATATCTGATGTCTTTGTCGTAAAAGAAATGCCGAATCCTGACATTTCAGTGTTTAACCTTCAAACCAAGAAGGGTCCCACCAAGACCCTTTACCGGAACATTATGATGCCGTACCACATCAACCTGATAGCAAAGGACTATATTTTGCCCCTTTCTAGGAAAGCTTTCGCAAGATATTCTGAAGCGCAATGCAGGCCTGGTGATTAACCCATCTACAGTTGATCATAACGTCTAACTCTTTGGTTACAAGATGGTGGCAGGGGTTGAATATGTTATGAAGGTTATTGGAAAGTCTTGTAAAAGAACCTTGAAACGTGGCCTTTTTATATTATCCTTGGCATCGTGTTCTTGCTAATTTGACTCCAGGGACTTTTGTCTCGGTCATTAAGAACCCGTCTCCTTTGCTTTACAATACTCTATAGCTTCTTATGTTTTTATATCTGTGTGCTTTTACATGCAACATTGTCGAGGTGATGGGCTGGTTGAAGTCATTTATCCAAGGCAACTTGTTCTTATTTGATCATTTAAGAACATGTTATGTTGGAGCAAGTGTGAGGTTGGTGCACCCTATAATTGTTTAGCTATTGACAGTTCCAAGCCGGTAACCCTTCGAGCTTTCACTTTCGTTAATTCTTTGTGGCGTCTATTATAAACTGATATTTCTATAACCCTTTTCTTTTCCCGTATCTACATTTTAGCTCTGTGAGGAGGTTTTATATACTGGATGTGGCGTGATATGCATATTTATTTTACATGTACTTATCTTTTATGCATTCGACATGACATATAATGCCATTATACTTGCAATAACAATAACTAATTATAAAACAAATGTGTATGTTGGGATCAAATTTAATATAAGTCAATAAAGCTATATCGAAATGTAAGTTATTAAAACCATTTTAATTAACAACTTATTTAATAGAATTAGTCACGTTAATAAGTGAAAGGATACAAACCTGGACAGAGATTATTATTACAAGTGATCATTTCCCTAGTCACTCCATGGCAGTCTTCACCATGTGGCACCCCTACCAGAAACACACATGCTCTTGTACGGATTCTAGTGCCCAAACCACAAGATACGTTACATGCAGAGAATTGTGTCCAAGGAGACCATATTCCATCCACTGCAAAATATAATGTTTTCGAATGTAAACTCAAGTTGATATTTTAAACAGATCATACATACTGAATTCTTGTTTCATAAAATTTTAATGTATGACGTTCAATATGGTCTAACTGGATTAAAAAAAAAAAACGTGACGAAGGGCCTCGGTGCGTTCAACGTGATTGCGATTGGTGTAATGCCAGTTTAAATAATGCATTCAGTGCAATGCCAAGAGACTGTGTGGCTCAGTCGATATGTCATCCAATAATGCTCATTTCTTGCCATGCCAAGCGACGTTGCACAATTGGCGCCTTATGACACGACTTTTTGCATTCAGTGCCGTTTCAGTCGACCTTGCGCTTTATGTGCCATGCCAGTCGACGAAGTATGTGTCCTTTAATCGACTTTCGTGTCAATGTCAGTCGGACTGCTGTTTATCTCGAAAATGTATTACTTATGTTTTGTCAAAATTTTAAAAAGCAGTTGCTGTTTTAACTTTTAAAACAAGGTTATCGGTATCACAAATTAAGGAAAACCTTTTGCAAGTTTTATCGCCGATACCCAGATTTAATTCATAAATACAAATGCAGTTTAAAATCACTTTTGCAACAAGGTATTTCACAACCAGTTTTTTATGGAGATTTAATTTATAAACTTAAAAAGATAAAAGGCAGTGTTAATTTCTCCCGGTTATTCGTAAAAACCATCTGTAAATTTAAAAAGAAAGGTTACCAACATGATATTTTACAGCGCTCTGCAGGCCTAGTGATTAACCCTTCTACAGTTGATCATTATGCTTATCTCTTTGATTGCACGACGGTGGCAGGGGTTTAAGAGTTTATGAAGGTTAATGGGGAAATCTTTTCTTAAAAGAACCTAGAAGCTCGATTTGTTTCTTTTATCCCTGTCATCGTTTTCTTGCTGATTTTACTCCAGATGCTCTGGTCTCGGAAAGATCATTGAGTACCCGCCCTTTGGCTTTGCAATGCTATTAGCTTCTTATGTTTTTATGTTTGTATGCTTTTGCATACAACATTGTTGAGCTGATGGGTGGGTTGGAGTTATTTCACCAAGACAATTTGTACTTGTCTTGTGATACGAGAACCTGTTGGGGCAAGTGTGAGGTTGGTGCACCCTAGAACCTGGTTTAAACCCCCAGTGGCAATTTGATTTGCCACTGACCGTTCCAAGGCGGTAACCCCTCGGGTTCTCATTTTTGTTTTTTGTTAGTGGCGTCCTTTTTGAAACTGATTATTTTATTAACCATGCTCTCTCCCCCCCTCTTCTTCTTGACTGTGTGGGGAGGCTGTTTTTTTCTAAATGTGGCAATTCCTGATATGCATATTTCACCTTTTTTTAAGTAACTAATGCCATAGAGATTAGTTTATAACAATATCTGATCAATAGATTTCAATCTCTTTTCACTGTCTTCTTAGCAAATGATTAGCGTCGGTTAATCATGCAACGGTTATGTCATAACCAAAATGAAACATTTTAACAGATGGATCTGACATTTTAAGAACCTTTAAGTTCGATTTGTTTCTTTTATCAATTATATCGTTTTCTTGCAGCTTTCACTCCTGGAATCTGGTCTCAGAAATGTCATTGACTACCCGCCCGTTTGTTTTTAAATATTTGTATTCTTATTTTTATAAGCTTGTTTGCTTTCACATGCAACGGTGTCAAGTAGATAGGCGGGTTTGAGTTATTTAACCACAATGACCTATAATTGTATGTTCACTTGAGAGTGTACTGGTGTAATTGCGAGGTTGGTGCACCCCAGAACCCAGATTTTACCTCGAGTGGCAAATTGTTTTACGCTGAGCATTTCATGAATTAATTTATTACACAAGGCTTTTTCCTCTATATTTTTCGGCTGTTTTTGGAGGCTGTGTCTTCGGAATGTAGCTATTCCTGATATGCATATTTCACTTTTTTACAACAGTTGGACCACAGTAACATGTAAATTATACAAACACGTTTCCGGATTTAAAAAATGCAATAATAAATGCAAATAAGCAATATCTTACACTGTCGGCTTATTACATTCACCTCTGTTAAAGGCTAGGACTACTTTCAACTACTTTTAATTTGTCTGAAAGAAATAGTTCACATTTAAATTTTACAATAGCTTGGGTTTCTTCGGTTTTCATGAAAGATAGTGACGATTTCTGTCATTTGTTTTACCTTTCAAATTCATAATTATGACTGTATAAAATAAGGCTGTCAATTTTGGTCAAAGATTTTGACATTGAGCCTTTCGCAGAGATGTAAAGTGAGTTGAAGGAACGACAACTCTGCGAAGGAGATAGGGAAGATGAGATGCTTAACAACCATACTTCCCTGGACATGGCGTTTTAGAACAAGGTCTGGTTTCTTCAAAGTCCCCAGAGCAGTACAATCCTCCATTTGCTGGTTTGGGATTCGTGCAGGTTCTGAACCTTTCGATTACACCATCTCCGCAGGTTATACTGCACTTTGAGTCCCAGGCATGCCATTCTGCCCAGCCACCGTTTACTAGACGGGATAACAATTTAATTATGAGGCGGATAGCAGTAAAAAATTAATAATGAACGATGCAATAGTTTTTATAGACAAATATTACAATTATTTATTTCGTGAAATGATTGAAAAAACGACAACAGTAAAACAGTTCTCTCTGGGAATCTGTATGTTTTTTTTATATACATTCAAGTGTTATGTGCTGTGTGTCGACTGTAAAAGGTATCTCCCGGAACTTCCCTTTACTTTTAGCATTATAAGTATCAGTTTCAATTAGCCCTTTGAACGGTAATATGCTATTTTCAAACAATGCAGAATGTCATTTATTGTGGCTGGCTGCATATAGGCATATTTGAACTATCAATTAATTGGTGATTCGGATGGTATATACTGTGACGGTCTATTGCATGGTTGTATAGGCGCTGCCGCCGTAATTTGCAGGGGTTTGTTGGCATATATACATTTATACAACAAAAGACAAATTTATATTACCAGCTTTTTAATTAATTGTTGCATGAAAAATTGCTTCTTTGACATCAATGACCATCAATGACATATTGAACAAAATTTGACATGTTAATTCCGGTACAAACCTGGACATGATTGAGTGTTACAATCGTGAAGTTCGGTACTGTATCCAGGACAGGCTCTTCCATGGGGAAGTCCTGCTGGGTAGTCGCAGGTTCTTGTGCGGTTGTGTGTGCCTCCACCACATGTTACGGTACACTCGAAGTACAGTGTCCATGCTGACCAAACACCATCGACTGCATTAAACAGATGTTACTAAAGTTATTATACAAATAAATACTAATGTTGAGGTCGGTATGTAGTTTTGCGGACCTGGGTAGTGTGATATCGACCTCAACATTAGTATTTACTTGTTATATCATGCACCCTATGAATTTAAAGCATTCTGATGATGATGATGATGATGATGATGATGATGATGATGATGATAGTAGTTATCACTTTTTTCGGACTCGCGAGTACGGAGCTCTCGACCAATCAGAATGCTTTAAATTCATAGGGTATATGATATACCGTTATAATAATTTCCTTTTTTCAAAATGCAAACCATTTTTTATAAATCACTGTAAAAATATACTTATAATCATATTATAGATTAAACAAGAAACTAAGTCATTAGCAGCATTGTTATTTTAGTAAATATCAAGATGTTATTTGCGAACAACTCTACTGTATAAAAATAAATTGCAGTTGACACATAAGAAACTCTTAGTTAGAGGTTGTATGTTTTATTTTTTTTTTGGAAAATAAAATTACTGCAAAATTGCTAACTGTTCAATACACGCGGTCAGAGTAGTCGAAACAATCACTTTACCTGTACAGGTTCCAATGTAAGCTTTTAGAGTGTCCCAAGGGAGGCTTAGACAAATCCGGTTGTTGCCCGTATCGCAACAATCTTTTGTTTGTGTTTCATAGCCTTTCACACAAGTTGTAGAACACGCTGCAAACTGTTCCCAGGACGCCCAACCTGTAACATTTTAAGTGTATTTGACGAAATACGATTTGCCATTGTGTGGATCACTAAATTTTATGTGTGGATCTCTTTTTCTTACATGGTCGTATTAAGAACATTTTAATAAAACAATCTGCACCGAGTAAGAGCTGTTTACAATTTTTAAATATTCAAATAATCTTTGCATATACGAGATGGGCTTTTGACAAACGTATATCAATAGCACACATTTAAAACATTTTGTCAGTTATATAATCGATATATAGAATTAAACGGAAAGGTAAACTGCAGTATATAACTCTTCTCCGTTTAATGGAAACATATCTGTAACTTAATAAAAGTATGATTTCGAAATCATATCCTACATTACTCTGCATGTGGTAACAAGCCTCTCTTAAGGCGATTGCTTTGCCTAACTCGTTGGTAGAAGGGTGGGAATTTAAACTCATTTCTAGAAAACAATCTTGACAATGTGTTATTTTATGATTCAGCCCTGTTTTCGCTAGCCTAAGGTCAGTTTGTGTAAACGTGTACACATCTTAGGTTTGTCCTTGAGAACTTGTAGGGGCACTTAGACCGGCAACATATACTCAAAAACCAAGTAAAAAAAACAAATTTACTTAACATATAAAGTGATAATTAAATTATATTACCTGAAAACTGTTTGCTGTCGTCTAACAAGAACCTTCGAATCACCCCAAGCATTTTCGTGTTGTTTTCGTCTGAAACGTTTAAAAAAGCTTTATATGTTACAGCTAAGGATCAGATTACTTCTTAGAGCTTTTCATCTGATACAAACCAGTCGTTTAGATTTAACTGTCGAGATTCACAATGTATAAGATCAAAAATATATAGATATAGCTTACACATTTGGCGACGCACGTGCAAAGCCCAAGAATGGAATAGGATTGGTCAGCAAATTACACTCACCAAAAGTTCTAATTGGTCAACAATTGTATATGCTTACAATGTATGGTATTTCTATTTCATCCCTATTTCAAGAGATGTTGTGAAACAAACTGCTTTGTCTTGGCACCAATTATTAAATGTCTTTAAATCTTTATTGATTGTTTTCTAAAATGAATTCAATACAATTTACTTACATCGCAGTGTCAAAATTAGAACATTGTTTAATTGAAAGGGGGTAATTGTAAAAATTGGGTACTTGAAAGGTATTTATTTTAACAAAACTGCTAAGAATTAAGATTTCATGTTTTTCCTTACTAACGTGGGGTCCCATTTAAACATAACAAACGATTTGGAGCGAAGATTTGGTTGCTTGGCCATTAACTGAAGGAAATGTAGCAAAATTGAGGGTAACTTTCGAAAAAATGTTCCAAAATGAATTATTACAAGATTAAAGCTTACATTGAAGACTAATGTCAACTGATCACAAATTAAGAGTAAAGTCAATGTCTTGCTAATGAAAAATCACGAACAAAAAGTGACCAATTAGAACTGTGGGTGGGTGTACATTATTATAATACTAGTTTCCTTTTTTATGACTTTGATTTTAATATTTGCAAACAATGGGAAGGCTGTGTTTTATGAATGTGGATGCCGCTAATCTCAATGGGCTGAATTTATAAGAGATATGAGTTTTCAGAAATCCGTAAAAAGTAATTAATATTTAAAAAATTCTCCTTCACTTCCTTAAATTTTAAAATCTAGTTATCTATACATGTAATATTACATCAACAGATGTTTAGGTGTATATGGCGGCTTTAAAACATCACCCTGTATTTTACTTCAGTTTTATTTTCAGTTTCAAATACCTATCTTGTTGGTAATATGCTTACTTCGAACCATGCAGGATGTCAATCATTGTTGGTGACAGTATATAAGCATACTTGATCTATCCTTTTATAGGGTTTGTACTGTGACTGTCTCGTGCATGGTTGGCTAGGCGCTGCCGCCTTATTTGCATGGCTTTCGGATTATCCATACATCTAATTATGTCCGCTTAATAATATCAATGCCCCTCTAGCTCAGGTATTCAATAATTTATTTACATTTACCTACTTACACTGAAAAATCCGGCGCGAGATGTGTTTTTATCAACATACACACATGTTTGCTGCTGATCATATTTATACAAATAGATTGAAAAGTAAATTAAAAGGATTCAGAACGACAAAATACTGCAGGCGCGTTTTGAATGACCCTCTTCATGTGCAGTAATGGAAATGCACAGTAGTGTCAACAGCGCCTAATCCCGCATTGAGCGAAACTCAATCTTTAAACAGATATATGTATCGTGTTCAACAACTTTTTAAAGGCTTTATTGAGTCTGATTCACTGAGTTCAATGCAGTTTTGAACATTTGCCGTTTCAAATAATATCGTATTGTAGCTGAAACAAGTTACTTTTGTACTGGATGTAATATTAGCCCTTTTTCTCTTGTTTGTTCGTTTTGTTTAAGTTAATATGCATAACATAAAATGACAAATACATTGTATTATATTGCCATTACCATGTTCCAATGTCTTCGCCACCTGGCACAACACATATGCAATAAAAACGGTTCGCAATACCAGAGTATTTCCTATAAATACAGAATTTTTACACTGTTCAATGCAAATTGACTATGTACATGTATGATGATGGCTTCTCTCGTTTGTGAGGCTGTTTAACATACAATACGAAGGGTTCCACCATAACAACTGTGTGATTCAACTGCAGAGGATTAGATCTAACCAAATACCAGTATGTCGAATTACGAGCAAAATGCCACAAAAATTGTCCTCGTAACGTATTGTCTGTTTCCTGCGATTCTTCGCCTCAGTACGACAACCGAAATTCCCGACTATTTTGATTTTGTGTGCGAAAGTATTCATGTCAAAATGAAGATCAACGCTAAACACATAGAGCTGGCTAAAAATTGCATGATAAACATTTTAACGTACGTATGCTTAAAGTGTTGAGATATGTTTGTACATTTTTTATTTAGAACAATATTTTCGTTTTTAGGACATTTAGTAATGCTTACCTTATGGATCCCTCTCTTTGTAAGGTCATATTAATTTTTAAAAGTTGACTGTAACAGATAAGTTTAGGTTTACATCGGCATAAGAAACAAGTATGACAGTCATGAACACAGAGGAAAACTTACATGTTTTGTTGTAATTTGTAACGACAATAATACGTTCTGCGACCTTAATAAGAACATAACTTATTTGAAAGAACATCAACAAGTACATCAAGGGGATCTTCATTCAATCTAAAATTTAATAAAAAGAAAAGAAAACCATACAATACCTATTTTTATCATGACTAGATTCAATTTGATTGTTGCTGTACGAATTTAGTACTTGATTTAAGTTTTAATCTTAAAACTAAACAAAATTCATATTAAAAATCCAGTATTTTCTTGACCTAATTTTGATTTATCAAAAAAGTGATCTAGTTTTATTCTTACTTTACACATCCTTGTATGATTACTGTCACGCTAATCGTGGTCATCGGTGCAAACTTTATTCGTATGTGTGCGAGGAGATGCTCCCAAAATAGCATGTTGACAATCGCGAAATCTTTGCAATGTAACAAAAAAGTAATATATGCATATCAGGAATCGCCACACTAAAAAAACACAGCTTCCCCACGCAGCGAAAAAGAAGAGAGGAAGAGAGAGAGCATGTTTTATATAAGTATGTCAATTCAAATAGGACGCCACAAACAATTAACGAAGAAGAGAACCTTTGCGGATACCGCCTTGGTCAGTGGCAAAACAAATTGCCACTGGGGGTTTAAACCAGGTTCTAGGGTGCACCAACCTCACATTTGCCCCAACAGGTTCTCGTATCACAAAACAAGTACAAATTGTCTTGGTGAAATAACTCCAACCCACCCATCGGCTCAACAATGTTGCATGCAAAAGCACACAAACATATAAAACATAAGAAGCCAATAGCATTGCAAAGCCAAAGGGTGGGTACTCAATGATCTTACCGAGACCAGAGCACCTGGAACAAAATCAACAAGAACACGATGACAGGGATAAAAGAAAAAATCGAAACAAACGCGTTGCAATATATTCACACATACGGTATTGGAGACGACATTGCTTGAATGTAGATGAATATATGAATCCAAATCCGGACTGTTTCCCTCGTGTATGTGGAAGGGCATGTTCCCAAAAAGAACATGCTGTCAACCTCAAATCACTGCGATGAAACATAAAACGTTGCAATATATTCAAACAAAAGGCATCGGAGAAGCCATTTCTTGAATATACATGAATCCAAGGCAGCTGTTTCATTCGTGTATGAAAGGGCTTAATCTTAACCCCAACAATATACTTCTCAAAGATTGCTGAGCACCAGTTTGATGGCACATCATGGTGAAGCCAACATTATTTTATATTAGAAATCATTTAGTATATATATATCAAGGTCTCCAGTTTACAAATAACCGCCATTAACTGTCTTACGATTGAGGTGAGCCTCTCTTTTTATAGTGTTTAACTAAAGAAGCATACTTGTAACTAAAGAAGCATACTTGTACCCGACAATTTTAGTAAATTCAGTTGTTTGTAAAATATAGAGAGGGTAAGGTTAACTGATCAAATTCTCACTCGAATTCAAATTTCAGTTTATTTAAAAAAAACTTTATAATTATATTATTTTATTTGAACAAAGAATAGCATTATCCTTAACACACACGCACATGCACACACACATATACACACACGCCTTAGTTATAAACATTTGGCGATAGATTAGCATGGCAAATAAGTTTTTACTTAGACTCACTGTACACAGTATTTCAAACTTTATCTAAGTTATAAAGAGAAATTTACTTGACACATAATGTTTCAACATATCCGCAGTGCTTGCCTCTCTTTAGCAATCAAAGTAAGAAATGCCTTTGCAAGAATTTTAACAAGATGTTTATACACGGTATGGGACCGGACGCCGGATATAACGGCGTTTCGATTCCAAACACGATTGTATAAAATTAGCAGAGGTAAAAATGATGGTGCCTCTAGCTGGGAGGGAACCCGCACCATCACGGAGACAGCACCTAGCCCTGCAATTCCTGCGACGCAACCAAATGAGCTAACCGAGACAACCCCAAGAAAGGTTGATCGGATAGCCCTGATATACGTAACAATCACTGCATGACATCGGTAACGGGTTATTTTACTGATAACAGTACTGACTATATGTACCGGGAGACTTTTTACGGCCGCCACACTGCACAAATAGCGCTAAGAAAAATTCGAGTTCTCAGCTCACGTGACTCTTATCTTACCTGGGTTTGATGTTGTGGTTCCCTTAATAAAAGCCAGATATCATATAGGTACAAGTATCAAACAAAACATCAAGATTTTATCACATTTCTGTTAACATTTACCGTTGCTAATCGGAGAAATTCTTGTCAAAACACCAATATCTAGTTTCATTTATTTATTAGTTTCGTCCAATAATAACAATTCTGAATCTGCAGTCATCTTATACTCCTGGTGTACTCACATTCAAACGTTTAGCAAGATAGACAAAAATTGACTTCTATGGTGACAAAAAACGCATGCCCCTAGTGTACTGGGTTTATATCTTTTTTTTAAAAGTTTACAGGGTATAATAAGCAACTAGTGTACGGGTGTAATGTACTGAGTGTAAAGTATACAAATGAGCAATGACATTGATAAGATGGCATCTTTAACTTCATTATCATTATATCATTATCATTATCGTCACCATAATTATTTTGCATATAGTAAGACACGTTAAAACTGTCAAGAAAAAAAAGCGTAATTTAAAAATTCCCTTAAATTCATTTACATAAATTCATAAAAACTTAACAACACTAACCATCATTTTAAATTCCCACATGAGAATATGATACTGAAATCAATTTCTTCTGTCCTTGTGACTTACATAATTATGTAAATATTAGCAAAAGTGTGTTTGACCTTTAATTTCCTGGCCGCTTCCTGGCTGCGTAAACGGATGACAATCATTGATTTCTCTTAAAGTAGTTGAGTTATGTACAAAGTAAACATTTTCTTGTCAATATCATTACATTCACGTGGAAATTTTAAAATAATGTTTTTATTGCTTAGTTGTTTTAAATTTATGTAAATAGAATTTTAAGGAATTTTCAGGTCTAGCTTTTTTGCTTTACTTTTTGTGTCGCCTACGATAGCAGGTAGACACATAGGGGTCCTAATGTCCGGCGACGTCGTCGTTGTCCTCGGCAGTGCCGTCGTCCGGAAGTCCCCCAACTTTGATATGAAACGTTATGTTGCCAATAACTTTAAAAGTACTGGTCCTATTAACTTAATACTTGGAATATATCATCTGCATAAACAACGCCATCTGTGACAATGAGAAAGATAACTCTTGTTTCATTATTATTTGAGTTTTGCCCCTTTCAAGTGACTTTAATATGGAACTTTAATATGAAACTTAATGTTGCCTATAACTTTAAAATTACTGGTCCTATTAACTTTATACTTGGAATATATCATTTGCATGAACAACGCCATCTCTGACAACAAGAATGATAACTCCTCTTTCAGTATTTTTTTACTTATGCCCCTTTCAAATGACTTTAATATGAACTTTAATATGAAACTTAATGTTGTCTATAACTTTGAAAGTACATTTCCTATTCACTTCTTACTTGAAATATATCATCAGCATGAACAATCTGTGACACCAAGAATGATAACTTCAGTTTTAATATTCTTTGGGTTATGCCCCTTTCAATTAAACTTTAACATGAAACTTAATGTTGCCTATAACTTTGAAAGTACTTGTTCTTTTCACTTTAAACTTGGAATATATCATCTGCATGAACAACGCCATCTATGACAACAAGAATCATAACTCCTGTTTCAATATTTTTTTAGTTGAGCCCCTTTCAAATAAAACTTTAACATGAAACTTTAAGTGCTCATAACTTTGAAAGTACTTATCCTTTTCACTTAAAACTTGGAATATATCATCTTCAGGAACAACAACATCGGCTTCAATAAGGACCATAACTTCTGTTTGAATATTTTTTGAGTTATGTCCCTTTCAGAGATTTTGAGATTTTGATAACTTTTTTTTTATCGCTGAACTTGCTGGGGAGGGGTGTGATAATCCCTTAAAAAGTCGTTTACTTTGTCCTTTGTCGTTGATTACAGCTACATGTAATCTCTTATATTTTTACTAAAATAAGGTCTTCGCTTGTATGCGGAACTGTTGTACAACCTTCTTTTTTATCATATACTTACAACAGTTTTGAGTAATGTTATTCTTTTGAAAGCTGTGTCAGATAACTCTTGATTGAGGCTTGTTTTTTTTTTCGGAAAGGTCATCAAGTTTCTGCACCTTGTGCTAAACAATTCTTTTAACTGATTTCTTTTTTTCTAGTGTTAATGACCAAATTTTGACATGATCTTTCAAAATAAGAAGTTGTGAAATGAAAGAGAACACATTTTATCATTTGCTGTGCGTTGAATTACAAATCATGTTTTTTTTTTCGTGAAAATCGTATTGTGAGCGCATATTCAAAACATGAGTTCGAAGGCATTTAAAAAATTCTTTTTAAATTTTTCTTGGCAAAATTTAGATTTTTAAATTCTTTTATGCATAGTCGGCCTTCCAAACTAGATCTAAAATTCTTTTAGATCGGTTTGAATTTTTATTTTGTTATAAATTCTCACCTATATCAAAGGACGTACAACTTGTACACCCGAACAAGAAAATTGTTGGCGCGGTGACTTAAAAACGTGATCAAATGCAAGCAACCTTTCTTGATAAAAATCTTTAGATTGAACATGGTTTCATAACTTCTAAAATATATGACAAATTAGATGATTTTGATTTTAATATAAATGTACATTTTCCTTTTTTATGTTGTTATGTCCATGTTATCGGGTTATATTTTACAGCTTGTTGTTCACTTTTCTAGAGCTTGTAATAACGAAAAAAAATTAAATGAACGCATTTTAAAGAAAAAAAACAGAGAAAAACTTTTAAGGGTTTTGGGTTAAACAGAGATATGGGTACAACAAATTAAGAAAAGCTTTTTTGTAAATTTCATAGCACATACCCAGATTTAAATAAAAAAGCTGTTATTTAAAATCACAACAGTTACTGTTATAAGATTTTTCTCTTAACCAGCTTTATATTGAGATTTGATTATTAGAACAATCTGTAAATTTAAAAAGAAAGGTTATCAACACAATATTCTACAGCGATCTGCATGCTTGGTGATTAACCCGTCTTTATTTGCACGAAGTCGTGTTAAAGAATTAATGAAGGTTTATATGGAAGAAGTTTTATGTGTTTCTTTTATTTCTGCCACTGTGTTATTTCCGGTTTGATCTAGGGGCTCTGGTCTTGTCAATGTTATAAAGTATCTACCTTATTGCTTGACAATGATATACGTGTCTTACGTTTTATGTTTTTGTGTGTTTTTGTTAAACATTGTTGTTGGGTGGTTGGGAGCTTATTCACCGAGACATCTTTTACTTGTGTGTTCATGTTACCATAGAAGCTGGTAAAACTTCGTAGCAAAAGGCCACTGACCGTTCCAAAGCGGCATTCTTTCGACTTCTCTTGTCAGCGAATTTAAAACCTAAGCTTAACTTTATCATACAGTTGGGTTTCATATACGTATCCGAAACTTTACCTAAAACTTCCTTAAAATTCTATTAAGATAAATTTACAACAAGATCGAAAGGACGAACACTTTGTTGTCAGTAGCCTATATTGATATTTGATATCGTGTTTGGGATATTAAATAATAAATACAAATAAAGCAAATATAACTAATTTCTACAGTCGAATTTCATTTTCGAATATAATTTATAATTTTGAAAAAGACTGCAAAACTGTTTCGACAATTTTATCTGTGCATTTAGGTCAGGTCATGTTTTAATAAAAATAGTATCGTTGTCATTTTATTCAGTTCATTTTGACGGTGAGTCGTTAAGCATTAGCAATTTCATGCTTTTTGAAAATTATATTAATAAACTCTTTTTGACTAATTGTTTTACAAATTATTGCTACTTTAGAACATTAAACGGATATGCAAAGTAAACATGCTAATTGAGTTATGAACGGTGCAGATTCACGTAGATGGATATAACGAGTTCCGTGTCAATCATGTCAATTAGCAGAGGTGAATTAACAGCGGTCTGATTATTGACTATCAAAGGGAGTGGATGTAAGCAGGTGCCAACTGACATATGGTTAGCTCGCGTGTTCAAATAAACAAGAGGTAATGAAAATGGATCCGTCAAAACTCAGTTAGGTCGTGTATTTTGTGTGTGTTTTTTTCACATAACTGGATATGCGCGAATTTACTTTCAAGTGAAACAGTATTTTTCGGCGATTGCGCGAAATTCTGTGCCCGCGAAATTAAATAATATCACAATAAATCAATCGTATTACAAACTACATATACCCTAAAATTTCACCTGCGGCGTATGGTTCCAAGATAAAAGAATTGGTTTGCACTAAACGAGAAAACAATGGGCGGAACTAAACAGAATAGAATTTTGACAGGGGATCTTAGAATATAACTCCTGCATTTCACAGACGACGCCAAAGGCAAAATTTAAAAAGCAGGAAGTATATCCTTGGGGTGGCAGTGATTGGACAATATCCAAATCTATCTATATTCGCTGGGATATTGAAAGAACCTACTTGTATCTATAAACTGGCCAAAATATTTTTAAAAAGGTAATTTTTGAAGTACTATAAACATAGTACATAAGTATCGAGCTCAACGACCTTCAAAGGACGTAACTGATAACAGCACTGATTTATTGTACGGGGAGACTTTTTACAGCCGCCACACGACACCAACAACGCTTCTGTAATATTGAAATCGATGAAAGAGGAACTTTGAAAGCCACCAAACACGACAAATATGATAATACTGCAGGCTCGGTTTGATTGAGCCTGTTGATGGGCAGTAATGGGAATGCATATTACTGCTCACGCCGCCTAGCCCCGGGTTGAGCGCAACACAGTAATTACACCAATAAATAGTACAATTTCGATCCATCCCAAACGATGGTATGCATATGGCGGTGAACATGGAACCTTCAATGAGGTATTTTCAGATTAATACTATTCCATGTTCAGCGGCGTATGGTCCCTAGCTAAAATAATGGATTTGCCATAAACAAGAAAACAATGGGCGGAACTAAACAGAATAGAATTTTGACAGGGGATCTTAGAATATTAATCCTGCATTTCACAGTCGACGCCAAAGGCAAAATATAAAAAGCAGGCAGTATATCCTTGGGTGTGATTGGACAATATACAAATCTATATTCGCTGGGATATTGAAACCACCTGTCTATAAACTGTCCGAATAATTTAAACTTAAGTAATTTTGGATGTACTATAGACATAGTACATAAGAATCGTGCTCAACGACCTTAAAAGGACTTAACTGATAACAGCACTGATTGAATGTACGTGGAGACTTTTTACAGCCGCCACACGGCACAAAAAAACGCTACTGTGATATTGAAATAGATGAAAATGGAACTTTGAAAGCCACCGAACACGACAAATATGAAAATATTGAAGGCTCGGTTTGATTGAGCCTGTTGATGGGCAGTAATGGGAATGCATATTACTGCTCACACCGCCTAGCACGGGTTAAGCGCAACTCAATAATTACACCAATAAATAGTACAATTTCTATCCATCCCAAACGATTTTATGCCGATAATAAGGATTAGTTTCCATGTTCTGACTCCTAGTTTGCAAATCTTTTCGTTCAGGGAATAAGAAAATAAACACGATAAATACATTGTTTTATTTAAGCAATACATGCGTATTTAAACAAAAATATAATTATATGAATTTCTTTTTTTTTCTGAAGTAATTAACTCAATTAACTAACCTTACTGATCGATCTACATATTCGAAAAAAGCAAATTGCAGGGGACTAATAACTATCGTGCAAAAGAAAATGTTATAAAATTGTTCGACTGATACAATAATTATTTGGTATGTTTTTTTAAAGAACGGGAACGGTAAGATCAAAAGATCGAACAATATACGAGTGAAAGCGTGTTTCCTTTGTTCCCGAACACACAGTCAGAATTCCTTTATTAAAGTTCATCACAATTTCGTTTCACATAATATTATACGATTTTGTATTAACGATTGTTATATTATATAATATTGTATTAGCCATTAGAAAGATATAATAACGAATTCTCGTATAACTTATGTTGACAACAAGGGAAAAACATACGCGCTCTCTACATAAAAATGAAGAACACGACCGATTTCTTTAATCATGTCTAGGCATTTTAGCATCCGGATATAAAGACACATCAGACTCATCAGACTCTACGGCAGGGAGAGTAGACTCCGTAGAACTAGAACAGAGTGAACCAGTACTAAGTCTACGTAGTCCACACATAGCCATTCCCTTCTTTGTTTTTTTGAATTCAGAGGGAGCTATCATTCGTATGTTACTTACTTTACCCTTTATCAATGGTGTCCACTTAGGCATAGAAAGATCATTTCGTTCCTCCGGCTCTCCAAAGTAAGTAGATAGATCGAGAGCTGTTTGCGCGCAAAAGCCGAGGAGATACTGACGAACCCCTTTTCGCACCGGGCATACAGGACATTCCTCACCTACTGTGTCTGATAACCAACTCTTAATATGTCGTTTCATTTTCTCCTTCGTGCTTTTGTTCATCCCGCTGTTGGCAAGATCTTTCTTCCCCTTTAGATTAAAAATCATAGCGTTCACGAAATATGACACAATACTGCTCCTTATATTTTGAGAATTTTCATTGTCTTCATTGACGACACAACATCCAGATGGCGAATTCATCACATAATCAAACATAAGTTCTTGTAAGGTACTATTAGGAACACTGTCCTTCACAACTGCTTGAATGGCTTTCACCTTTACATCCCTTGTAAGGTGCTGCAGTTCAGCAGCCGCGATACGAAGAAAATCTTTAGATTTTGTTTCATTTGTTAGCACTTTGTTACTTCTTCGGAAAACTTCTGTATATCCAACAAGAACTACTTTGCATTTTGTTGTCGGATCGTTGTTGTAATCAGCAATTTTAGCACTGCACGAATACGGTTGTTTCAGAATGCTGGCACAGGGAATAAAGTACGAATATAAATATATTTTACATTGAACATTTGGCCTGTCTGCAAACAAATTATCCGTCAGCTTTTTAACAATACCATCATATAAGAGACGGTATTCCCCATGCCATGAATGGTGTCTATATTCTTGCATATTTGCCCACTCACTGCGTTTCCACACCTCCTTGCTTTCTACGTTTAGTATAACCGCAGTCGACCTGCATTCTAGTATTTTTTCATCGAAATTTGGTTGGGCTGGGCAACCATTAAACAAATATTTCGGAAAACTTGCAGGGTTAGGAATTTTGTCTTCCAATACAGCTGCAACTAAATATTGTCAGAAATAACCACGCATAATTCCATAAACAGGATTAAAACGAAGCCGGTTCCCGTCAACTTCATAGCGGCAATTTTTTCACAAAGTATTCTGAAATTAAGATGAAACAGAAGTTGAGAAATAAAAATGTTCATTGTTTTCGTATAATATGTAAATATTGTCATTTAAAATTATGGTATTGGGACTATTTTCTGCGGATAATAAACATGAATTGTATACCATGGAACGAAATGATGAATGGTTTATTTTGTTCATTCATCACCAATATTACGCATCACGTTTTTTTTTTGTTTTGCCTTTTTGAATTAACGCATTATTAATTTCTATGTTCCGCTTTAACAATTCCATTCGGTTAGGTTTCGCTCATTGTTTCTATTGCGTATTTAGCCATCCTAGTCTTTTATCTGGAGTCTATAAACCTCTAATCATGCAATTTATCCGAAAATACCATTAAAAGTTCCTTGTTTACCGTCCTATTCTAACCATTCATTTGGGATAGATCAAAACTGGTATCACGGTGGTTAATCTACTCGGACTTTTTGGATCAAATCTACGCCTCCTGACCATTTGTTATAAGAGATGAAAAGGGAACTTTGAACGTAACCGAAAAAGACAGATGATCAAAATATTGCAGGCTCGGTTATAGAGGCTACTCATGGACTGTAACGAACATGCATATGACTGTCCACCCCTCCTGGCCCCGGGTTGAGCGCAACTCAATATTTACACAGATAAATGGATCGCGCTTAACGGCCTATATAGAGCCTAGTTGATAATAGCACCGAATGAATGTAGGTTAAGACACTTTAGCCGCAAATCGGCACAATCAACGCTTGTATAATACATAAGTAGATGAAAATAGACGGAAAGTGAACTTTGATAGCCACTGAACACGACAGATATGACAATATTGCAGGCATGGTTTAATGGAGCCTGATCATGAGCAGTAATGGAAATGCATATTACTGCCAAGGCCGCCTAGCCTCGGGTTGAGCGCAACTCAATATTTAAATCAATATACAGAGAATGAAAACATTTACTTTTAATGAGGGTCGCTTTGTATGGCGTTTTATAAGTTAACCTCAGTTGTTTGTACAAAACGTGAATTATGCATATCAGGAATGGCCACATCCAGCAGAAACAGCTTCCACTCGCAGCCAAAAGTAGAGAGGAGAAGAGCATGGTTATATACAATAATCAGTTTAAAAAAACTCCACAAACAATTAAAAATGATGAAATATGCATGTCAGGAATTGCCACATTCAGCAAAAACATCCCGCCCCAAACAGTCAAGAAGAGTAGAGTGGGAGAGAACATGGTTAATAAAATGATCAGTTTCAAAAAGGACACCACAAATTATTAACAAAAATGAGAAAATGAGAACCCGAGGGTTACCGCCTTGGAACGATCAGTGGCAAAACAATTTGACACTGGGGATTTAAACCAGGTTCCAGGGTGCACCAACCTCACACTTGCTTCAACATGTTCTCAAACCATGGCAAGGTATAGGATGCACCAACCGCACACTTGCCCTTAACAGGTTCTCATATGAACAAACAGGTACAAGTTGTCTTGGTGAAATAACTGCAACCCACACATCAGCTAAACAATGTTGCATGCAAAAGCACACAAACACAAGAAGGTTTAACATGGGGTTAATTGCTCATAAACATAATCTTCTACACCATGAATAAGCAACTTCCCATCGACTCGGCGACGCCACACGTCAAAACATTGTGCAGCGTCCAATTAATTATGAACGGCTCTACTGTAGCCACGCCTTTTATAATAAAACTTCACACTGTTTACCAACAGAACTTTATGATCCGTTTGATGAATAAGAATTTATCGTAGAGGACGAAGTTGAAGTTTAAATATTTAAGTGTAAAATTTGTTAATAATGTAAATGGTATTCATATATTAGAAAGATCATATCACAAAATAAAATGTTAAAGACAACTGAGAATTAAAAAACATATCTTATCTTGCTTTGTGCAAAATATTACTTCTTCTACATTTTATCTTTGTTGAATTTAGTTCTCTAAAACAGTCGTAGAATTCGTTTTGGTCAGTTAAGTACTTTGTATCTTGATTTCCTATTATTATTTGCTTGAAACTATGTAGTCATTACTAGGCTCAATTACTGAATTATAATCACCACCAGAGATCAAATTATCATTGCCAATTGAATCTACTATTTGAAAACGACATTATCATAAACTTCTGAATAATTTTAATTTGGTCCATATGCATTAAGAAGATTATCTTATTTTTCTTTAATATATAAATCTAACTCTTCAAAGTTACCATCACTGTCAGCTAATATTTATGAATCTTAATATACTTCAAGATTTTATCAATACTGGGACAGTTCCTCTGAAACTGGATGATCTAAAACTACTTATGCATTACCGATCCCATTCTGATTATATTTGTTTATTAAAATCTTGTGTTAATCTTTAAACTGTGAATCTTGAAGACAGAAAGTGGTTACCTTGAAGACAAAATATGACCTTCTATATTTTTAAGTATTGAAATACCTGTAAGTCTTGTTTACTCCGTTTTAGCATCTACAGTTTAAGGACACATTTGTAACAAAATGAATCTTATCTTTAAACAATAACCTTTGAAGTAATTCAAAGTACAAATATGTAGTTCAATGAGAGTTCATTGTATAATAGAAGAATACAATAAAAAACTTTTGAAGATCAACGAAACAAATTAAAAAACAAAAACAAGTACAGTATAACGATCAAAACAGATGTGTAGACTGTAATACAATATGAAAAATGTTTTTGAAATATCAACCTCACGTTGATACTAGTTCGACATAATTTATTAAATCGAGCTCTAGCTCGGGTTGCGAAGCGAGCCGAGCGTTAAGCTAATCTTAAGGTCGCAGGAATGCCCATTCGCTAACAGTAAACAGTTCCCGACTTTTGAGCTGGTTACCGGTTGAACAAACAACAAGGCAATGTAAACACTGGAAAAACCTGACTAGTTAAAACTTACGGCAAAGTATTGTTTTGAAAATGTGTTTATTGGCCTTACTTTTAATACGAACTAAGGCACTGCTTCTTATCGAGCTCTAGCTTTAATAATCTCGGATAGTGATTTATAATGCCATGTTGGCCAAAATATTAAAACATAAATTGTGTCTAACATCGCTAGCCTACTCATGCATTATATATTATTTATGGAAATAATTTAAGTCTGCATCAACTTTGTCTGAATTCAGCCGCACAACTGGCAATTTGAATTTTACTAAACATTTGGTTTTTTGAAATGTGTAAAACACAAAGGCTTCTTGCTTAAATTTTACAACCCAAATGTTTTCGGCGTTAGCTGTCTAAGCTCACTTTTGACCTAGTTTTTCGACCAATGAAATGTTGTAAATAATACTCGTATTCTCTTATTATGCAGAGGGAAAATGAAATAAACTATTTCGATTGGTAGCTATTTACACCAGAGAGGCGTCTAGCAGGGTGGAGAGGTATCTAGTGGGATTTTTATTGTTATGCAGCGGAAAAATCAAATAGATTAATTCGATTGGTTGTTAGTGGGTGTTGTATTGGAGGAAAAACATATTTACGATTTAAATAACCAGTTAAGTCAATATTGATGGCTTAGATACAATATTATATGGAATATTCTTGGGTGTCAAGTCAACATTTGCATACAATACACAGTGTAAAAAGAAAGAGAGGTGTAGATATTTCTAGTTCTTACTGGTTCCTTTCTAGTTCCTTTGATACTGATTGTTAATTTCAAGTATGAAATACAAGTTCATTGTAGTGTAATGGCTAACACTCTCGCCTCTCAAGCGGAGGCCCCGGGTTCAATACTCAGGACGGACACTTTTTTTAAAGTTAATATACGTAAAAGTTGGTAGATTTCGCTCTTGTAACAGGCTGTTATTATTTATATTTATTAAATTTCAAGGACATTTATTCATCTTGAATTCTCACTCTAAACGAGGTATTTTATTGAGACTGAATA
This sequence comes from Corbicula japonica, assembly GCA_038501625.1. Taxonomy (NCBI): domain Eukaryota; kingdom Metazoa; phylum Mollusca; class Bivalvia; order Venerida; family Cyrenidae; genus Corbicula; species Corbicula japonica. The sequence goes on along the minus strand of JAZAYU010000020.1, from coordinate 6,882,850 downwards.
AATTGCTTCTTTAATCGACTTGGCAAACACTTTATGAAATTGTTGCAACAGCTTCAACAGTTATTTTGAAAGACATTTTCAATAAACTTATGATTTGTCATGATTCGGTCGCTTAATCTCTAAGTCATACTAAGAAGGCAGGGAGGGTTCGTCAACAGCTATAACAAATAAAATAACTAAACTGTGTCTGCTTTGCCTCTCTGAATTTCTTTCTTTCTTAATATATACATGTATATATAAATCTTTTCCATCAACGCCGTTTATCTTTTTTTAAAGATATTTCTTGTTTCTCAATTACCCCAACTAAGGCAATATTGAAATTGATAAATCCTTTATTGATACATGTAATTTCTAATAATTATGTCACATTGTGCATGATAGTTAATACATTGTATATTATTGACTGAAAAATAAATTTTATTATTTTAGAATATTACCTTGATTACACTTGAATTTTGTATTGTGATTGTGAAGCTACAGACGTTGTGTACAAAATATTGTGACAATATGGTACATATTTGAGCCAAGTTACTAATAATTTAAGTAAAAAAAAAATTCAGCTATTGGGCCAAAATATATGAAATAATCTCAAGTAATTAAACATTAACATGCAGTCTGATTATCCATATGTAACGCTCCTTTACAGGTTTTAGTAACCGATTCGAAACAAAATGCTTCTTTATATCTATTTTCTTTACCAAATGAATTGTGGTTGCCAATCAAATCTGGCATTAAAACTGTTGTTGATCCATTTTTCAAATGTATAGTAACAATTTTAAGAGAACTCAGATTATTGTAGAAAACTTGTAAAACCGGGAACACATTATTTATACGTCCAAATGCAGTTCAAGTGCACCAATTGCTTCATTTGTATGTCACAACACATTTAAAACAATTTTTTTTACATTTTCTGAACAAAACTTATGTAATTAGTTACCCTATAGCAGTGTTTTTACATTCATCATGTAATTTCATGTGGGTATACTTGAAAAATGAATTTTTCTCATCTAAATAATGCCAAAAAATGCCAAAAAATGTATGTCACAAACGCGAGTGTATTTAATCAAACAAATACTGCGAGGTGATTTAATATATCATCTTCATTGTTTTGTATTGTGCATATCATACTGACATGTCTTAGGCTTTAAAAACTCAACTTTACATTTATATATTTTTGACTGTAAGGTATAAGTACATGATTTCCCAAAATGAATGTGAATTACGTTACAAAAATAAGACTACGAATACAGATATACAAATATACAAATTTATCACAGTATAATGGTATTCCAATCTTAAATTGTTCAAATACTTCAGAATTCTAGTCATTCTTGTGATCGTATTATGAATTAAACAATAATATGTGCATGTATTGGCTAAATAGATGTTCAATACTAAAACGTAAATTACGTTCAGTGTGCCATGTTAATAAATCAAAATAACTTTCTTTCTTTCTCAATATTTAAGAAGTACACTCTTTCCACTCTCAAATACTGTGCATCGTTAAGATCCTTCAGATATTCTGCATTATGTCCGTTCCGCTTTAAATTACATAAAATCGTGAATTACGTTGCAGTGAATTACGTTACGTGCTTAAAACTAGAAGTCACTATTTCACCATAACACAGCACAATTTGACCGTTTTATGACATGAGCACGGACTATGATGTCAATTTTTCTAAACGATGTCATTTCTAAGTTCAAACAATGCAATTTTCTGAATATGTGTATGGCTGCATACACTGGTTAGTATAATCATGTTTTGTATTTCTAGTTCTTAACATGCGTAATAGTGGAATTTGGATAATATGATATTTTGTTGTATTTGCACATGCTTGACTCATTATTTCTTTGCAAATTGTAATCAATAATTAGCATGTTTGAAAGAGTGTTAGCTCTTAATTAAGTTTAAGTTTAACTTAATTCGCATGAAAGACATTTCTAGCCAAGTTCAGTATTTTTCCCTCTTTAAATACATGTAAAAATCTAAAAATAATTGGATCTGCTTATATATAATAAGCTGGAATTTTACCCAGTAAACTGGAAGTTGCATTATTGATAAATACAATGATTTTTCTTTTGTATGTTTATGGTTCAGCAATTGTAACAGTAGAGAAGTTTACTTTTTTAATATACGATACATTTTCAAGAGAAATTTACCAATTTTACAGTTGTTTTGCCTACATTTTTGTAATTGAAAATATAAAATCTTGAAAATACCAACTGGAATAAGCTTCAGAAGTTGAAAACGACTTTTTCCAGTCTACAAAAACATCGTATAAAACACTTACGAGACAGATATATCCAAAAGTGGTAATGGATAATGGCATTATTAATGCCACTTTTTTCTACAATAACCTGAATTCGCTTAACATTGTTATTACAGTACTGTGAACGTTTAATGTTACAAAATTTGCGTCTATCGTGCGTCCGTCTATCGCGTATCGTGCGTCCGTCTAACGTGTATCGTGCGTCCGTTTAACGTGCATCGTGCGTCCGTACATCGTGTATCGTGCATTAAACGTTTTTAATTTTATCATGCATCGTAATTAAGTTACTTGCTCATTTAAATTTATGTGATTTAATTTCAACCATTCATATTATATTTTGAAAACATTTTCAAATTTTTAGAATTCTCGTCCACAAATTATATGAATTGGCAATATCGTGTATCGTTCGTTTACCGTGTATAGTGCGTCCGTCTATCGCGTATCGTGCGTCCGTCTATCGTGTATCGTGCGTCCGTATATCGCGTATCGTGCGTTTCGTTTGTAACCTTAAACGTTCACAGTACTGTATACATTTTAAAAAATGGACCAAAACTATCTTTGATGAATGATTTGATTGGCGACCGCAATTCATTTGGTAATGAAAACTGATATAAAAAGCATTTCGTTATAAATCAGTCAGACCTGTAAAGGAGTGTTACATAAATTTAATCAGACTACATATTATGTTGTACTGATTGAGATTATTTCATGTATTTCGGCCCAAAAGCTGAACTATTATTCAACTTAAATGACTAACTCTTATCATGCACATTTCAAGTAACTTGGCTCAAATATGTACCATATTGTCACAATATTTTACACACAGCACATATAGCTTCAAGATCACTGTTACAAATAACTGAAAATTCCTATGTCATTCTAGAGATATTTTCAAATGACTTTACACAAATATGCCCCCAAGTCTCGATCATGAATCACACTATACATATTAAAGTATAAATGTAATGTAAATTTAATGTATGTAAAACCAGGTCTAGATTACAACTTAATGCAATTAAATTCATATACATTTATGAATAGCATGGCACAATTTTGTGCAGTTGCAAGTTACACATTCAAGTGCAATCAAGGTATCATTCTAAAACAACAAAAAATCAGTCAATAATATATAAATTATCATGCACGATGTGACATAATTATTAGAAATTATATGTATAAATTAAAGATTTATCAATATTCAATATTGCATTAATTAAAGTAAAGAAAAACATAGATCTGGGATGTAAAATTTAAGCAAAAAAAACCTTTGTGTATTACACAAAAAACAAATGTTAAGTTAAAGTAAAATTGCCAATGGTGCAGTTGAATTCAGAGAAAGTTGATGCAGACTTAAATTATTTCCAAACATCACATAATTATATCATGCAAGTGTAGGCTAACAAATGTTAGACATAATTTATTTTTTAAAACGGAATCGACCCTACGATTTCGACGCGCGAAGCGCGTCGAAATCGTGTCGATTCCGATTACGGTATTGCGCATGAGCAACGGTCTATACCAAGAGACTTGGAAACCGTGTCTTTCCGGTTTGCAAAATACCATGTAAAATACGGCTTTCTGATTGGACAATAAAAACACCTTGCAAAGTAAGGCTTTTTCTGATTGGACAATATGACTTGAATCCAGATTGCTTGCTTCTGGATTTTAAAACTGAAAAGCCGCCATTTTGTTTCTCGATTCACATTTTCAGAAGTTCTGATTCCATATGTTAGATAACAATTAAGATTGAACTCGCCCTAAAAAATCAGGTAAATAAGTTTCTACATTGATTAAAACCTAATATTGTCACAGAGTTAGAGTCTAACTGTAGACTTCACCGTAGCGATGAGCATTACGGTAGTTGTTCGAATTTTGGTTAATTGCAGTGACACCGGTTTCCACAACATTCTAAACATTGGAATTTTACGACGTTTTTATTTATTTTTTTACTGCAATCATCAACAAGAACAGTAAGTTTAACATTGCAGATTAGATGGTAATATCGATTGCTTTCGTTTTAATTTGGTGTGGGAAAGCGATAAGGTATTATGGCCAATATACGTTGAAATTAACTCTGGACAGAACTGGTCAAATGAAATCTGACCACAATTTTTGAAGATACAAGTGTTTTCATGATCAGGACTTGAACCCAAAGTTTGCAGATAAAGCATAAAGCTACTCTGCTAATATAAGTTGTTTGAGGCATGGTAAAGCTGTGTTTACCAAATGCTATCTGAATAATGCTTCATTTACAACAAATAAAAATTTTTAGAGCTGCATTTCATAAAAAATGAGGCATATTGTAGAATTATTTAAATAGGAAGCACGGCGAAGCCGTGTTAACCACTTATTATTTATTTCAGATTTTAGGAATAACTGCTCAGCAGAGGTGTAGAAATTTTGTTTTACCCACTCACCCTGCAGGTCGAGTGAATGAGCAAGTGCACTCCCCCTTACAGAAAGTACACTCTGCCTTACATTTTAAATAAAATACTCTTTCTGTAAAGCTTTGTTTACCAAATGCTATCTGAATAATGCTTCATTTACAACAAATAAAATTATAAGAGCTACATTTCATAAAAAAATGAGGCATAGTGTTGAATGATTTAAATAGGAAGCACGGCGAAGCCGTGTTTACCACTAATTATTTATTTCAGATTTTAGGAATAATTGCTCTGACAGAGGTGTAGAAATTTTCTTTGACCCAATCGCCTTACAGGTCGAGTGAATGAGCAAGTGCACTCCCCCTTACAGAAAGTACACTTGCTCTTACATTTTAAATAAAATACTCTTTCTGTAAAGCTTTGTTTACCAAATGCTATCTGAATAATGCTTCATTTACAACAAATAAAAATTATTAGAGCTACATTTCATAAAAAAATGAGGCATAGTGTTGAATGATTTAAATAGGAAGCACGGCGAAGCCGTGTTTACCACTAATTATTTATTTCAGATTTTAGGAATAATTGCTCTGACAGAGGTGTAGAAATTTTCTTTAACCCAATCGCCCTACAGGTCAGGTGAATGAGCAAGTGCACTCGCCCTTACAGAAAGTACACTCGCCCTTACATTTTAAATAAAATACTCTTTCTGTGGCAATTTTCTTTTTTTTTCCATTCGATCTCTTTCTTACTGTCCTGCTCGCTCTCTCGCTTTTCATAATCACCCGTATCTTGTGTAAAAAACTTTACCTTCAATTATTTTGTTTCTACATAATTTTTAACATACAGCGGGAAAAAAGGTGCACTTTCAGCCTTGTTCTGATTTGGGAAACCCAATGAGGATAAAAATAAAACGCTGCTGTTATCTTTACATCAGAAACATTCCGAATACACTGGAAATCGACCGAAATTCCGGAAATCGAATTGTATTTTGTAAACAACGTGAGAATATTTCATTTTTCTAAGAAAACACATGTGCTTTGCTGAAAAATTTACACGCCCTCACTGGTTTTCCTAGCCATTTTGGGAAAAGGACCTTAGCCAGAATCGGGAAAATTTTAGCGCGTGAAACTTCTAGGAATTTTTATCAACAAAAATACAGCGTAAAGCGAAAGTTAACACCGTTTCTTATGTTTTGAAAATTATCTGTGGATTCAATTGGGAAAAATGGAAGAAATTTCCTATTGGGAATGGGTCCGTTAACTTTGGGAAAGGGTCTGTTTTCCGGACCCTCAGAAAGGCTAGGAAAACCCTGGCCCTGCCGGTCGAGTGTTTCGGCCGCTTCGCTCGACCCAACGGATCATTTACTCGCCATGGCGAGCGGTCGAGTGGAATTCTACACCTCTGCTCTGTCAAACAAGTTCAAATGTGTTGCATGGTGAAGCCGTGTTGACCATTAATTAATTGGTATAAATTTGAAAATTTATTTATTTTATTTAGTTTTCACAGTCCAATAGTTTGTGTCAAGCTTTTGTATACATGCCTTGGTCTAGATGTTTGAGTGTAATGATCGCTACAGACTTCCTGAAAATTGTAAAAAAGTGTCAGACATGAGGTCAGACAAGATGTGAAAATCTGTCTGACCGAAACAATTTCTGTCCGACTGAAACATTTAACACATTAATGATTAAGTAAGCAAAACACAGTATTGAGGGTGTTTTTGTTGTTGTTTTTTTTCAGTGGTACAAATTGTCATTATGACGAATACGTAAAATATTTCATTCGGATATCCTCACTCATTTCCCTCAGAACAGTCTCGAATCAAAACAGCGAGTAAAATTGTAATTTAGGGAGTAAAATTGGAATATGCCGATCAAATTTTTGCCGGATATTTGGTCCTACAACATTGAAAATCACATCAGACCAGTCCAAATTTTACCGGACAGGTCCGACAGTCCGGCGACTTTAAAGAAGTCTGTCACTAAGAAAAATAAATTAAGTCATTGGAAGGTATATGCATGTATGGGCAAATAATATCATTTATAAAATTTGTTTTTTGTAATTTGTATTTCAGTTTGAAGTATACATATAAAAGATGCCTGACAAATCTGGTTCAAAGAGCATGAAACTGGAATAGGAGAAAAATTAGACTACTGGAGAGGTAATTTTTTTTTAATTTACCCATAATAAACTGTACAAACACTCAAACAGCACAGAATTTGCCCTTCCTTTACATGACTATGCATGGCTGGACAAACCCACTAGCCCGACGCCTTGGACAAGCTGAAAATTGTATCGGACAATCTCAAAATATCTGATTGCTTGTCTGTGGGCTAGCTCAATTTTTTTAGTGTAGACTAGTTTAAACGTTAATTTGATATGCGCCATTCTCTTTTAGCACTGTATGCATATCATATTACAACAGCAATAAGTTTATTACAAAATAACATGTTTTGAGATCTATTTTAACATTATCAAGCCCCCATGTAACGCTTCCTCTTGAATTTCCTGTTTCTTTCTGTACTGTTAATACTGACTAATCAGAATTTGCTTATTTGGGCAAAAGTGGGACTACATTGTAGCTGAAATGTTTACCCAGCTAGTTTTAGACTACATTGTAGTTACTAAAAAATCTAAATTTGTCCAGCCCTGCTATGGTGTACCATAATCTCTGGCATGTTCACACAAAATCACCTGAACATGCCAAATTTTTGGAAGACACAGAATCAAACGCCACAAAGTTTCTCTGCAGACCATGTTGTAAATACATTATGGGTCCCTTTGTTCACTTATTTAATCCTTTATTTAGTGGATAAATCTCATAATCTTGTTCACGTTTTTTAGAAAGAAAACAATGCTGTTTCAGTTTTCACAGTCAATAACTTAACATACTTCATGGACACACCTTTTTAGCACAAATGGTCAGCCCATGTAAATCCAGATCAGATGGCATATATGTAGATTCAGATCAGCTGGCACATCTTTATGTGGTCTTTAAAATGTGATAACACTCTGGAATTAAAGATGGCATGAAATTTTTCATCATTTCCATCTTCCTTTTATGTGATTTTAATAAAAAGACCTTACATGTAATAAATAAATTATGGCAACAGTATGAATTGTTCACTGTTAACTGCAACAGCAATTTATGTACATCTTCATAAGCCACAAAAGGTACTGTATAACTGAATTACTAGTTATCAGCGAAGATTTAAAATAAAACATTTATTTTCAGAGATGTGTATCACCAAGGTTATGAAGCCTATAGATACTTATGCAGAATTGGTAGACAGCTAGGGCACAGAATATGAACATTAACATAGTAAACAGATAAAAGGTTTGCATAAATTTTCTTTATTTTCATTTATTAAAGCTGCATGAATGTATAATAGCAGGGTTGGCCTATTGACTGGTCAATTGAGTATTGAGCGGGCCGGTGGTCAATACTGGTCAATAGTGGTCATTACTGGTCAATAGTGATCATTTCTGGTCAATGCTGGTCATTACTGGTCAATTTTGTTCACAACCAAACTGTCCGAAATGTTCTTTAAATCATTCAAAATCCTTTAGGCCCTTACAATAGCCCCTGTATGGGTCTAAGTGGTACTTCATTTATGGTTTATTATTGGATAAGCTTTAAATAAACACAACTTCTTAATTGGTATGTGCCTATGTTCAATAAGCAAAAGAAATGTATGTCTAAATATTTTAAATCAATTTTAACTGTCGACAAATTAATTTATAAAAGCCTTAAGATATAAAATTATTTTTGAAGATAAATTAATTTGCTGTTGATTTTAATATTTCAGGAAAACAGCTTCACATGAAATGCTGTGGGAAGACCAGGTTAACTGTTCTAGACAGTAGAGGGAAGAGAAGGAGAGCTATCCGATCCAGTTATTATGAATTTCAGTGTTCCACAGGGATCCATATTAGGACCGAAATACTTTACGATGTATACCAAGCCAGTAGGTGCTATCTGTGGTAAACATGGTCTAATGCATCATTTTTATGCTGATGATTCACAACTGTACATTTCATTTAAACCCATTTACATTGTGTCCAAATCTGAAGCAATAAACCACGTAGAGCACTGTCTAATGGAAATCATTATGTGGATGAATAGAAACATGCTTAAACTGAATGCTGAGAAAACAGAAGTGATGATGTTTTCTTCCAAAAATAATCTCAAACAAGTCGAAAACATGACTATCACAGTTGGTGAGACATCTATTTTAGCTTCAAATGACAGCATCAGAAATCTTGGGGCTCACTTCACGCCACAAATGGACATGGAGAAACATGTCAACACTGTCTGTAGATCTGCCTACCACCAGCTGAGAATCATCGGACGCATACGGAATTACCTTACAACCGATGCTACAAAAACATTAGTTAATTGTCTAGTAACATCAAAGCTTAACTATTGTAATTCATTGCTCTTCGGTATTCCAAAACTGACAATGAATAAACTACAACGGGTTCAGAATACAGCTGCCAGAATCTTGACAAAAACTCCTCGTCATGACCATATAACACAATTGCTCAAGGAACTTCATTGGCTACCAATATGTCAACGGATCAATTACAAGGTCCTACTATACACTTACAAGGCTCTCCATGGACAGTGCCCACAGTACATTATTGACTTATTGTGTGTGTACCGACCAGCTAGAGACCTTCGTTCTAGCAGTTCTTTAACACTTGTAGTACCACGTACCAGAACTGTGACTTTCGGAAACCGTAGCTTTAGCCATGCTGCACCAAGGTTATGGAACGCACTGCCAGAGTTAGTTAGAAACGCACAGACACTTAACGCTTTCAAAAGACAGCTAAAACACACCCTTTCCGCTCATACTATGTTGATTAACTGGATATATTAACAATCATAAGACATTGGGTTGATTTTGAACGGAGAGTGATGCTATAATGTGTTATCTACACATCAACGCACTTGTTTTTTTAACTTTCTACTATGTTTTTCATGCAAACTTTTTTATCCAAGTTTTATTTTTTTTATTTCTTTTATTTATTTTTTTTCTCTATGTTTTATTTGCCCATGCTTAATTAATTCTTATTGTATTATATTGCTATATCTTGCTTGTTGTAAAGCACTTTTGAACATATGAAAAGAGTGCTATATAAATCTGGACTAATTTGAATGTTTCATTCTATTTAGATAATAAATTTCTCTACTGTCACTAAGTGCTGTTTAACTAAGAATTTACAGGAAAACTGGTGTATTCAACATCTCAAAGGATTCTTCCAAACTTCACAGAATCATTCAGCTCACTAAGATGTAGTGTTGCATCTTACAACCTTGATCAGTTTTGGTTAAAAAGTAAATCAACAAATGATGACTTGTTTCTTTGTTTTACTGTTAAACATTCGATACACATCTCTTTAAATTCGTCGATTCCGAGAGAGGCAGTGCCTTAGTTCATATTATTTTGGCCAAATGAAATTCTAAATAATACGAGATTATTAAAGAAATAGTTCGATAAGAGGCGGTGCCTTCATTCATATTAGTTAGCAAAGCATTTATATTTGATCCGTTTATACTCGTATAACGCCCGCCCGGCTAGCTCAGTGGATAGAGCATCGGACTGTCAATCCAGGGGTCGTGAGTTCGATCCCCAGCCGAGGCGGGAAAAAAATTCTCCGTGACAATTGAACTCAGACATTGCGTCTGAGAGTCATTTGTCCCTCACCTCTGATTCAAGTGAGGAAGCAGTCAGTCGCTTGCGGAGAAATTGGTTAGTACTGGTTAGAGACCCAGGAACACCGGTTAGGTGGACTGACCGCCGGGATATAACCAGAAAGGTGTTGAAACCAGGCGTTAAACCCCAAACAAACAAACAAACCGTTTATATAACAAAATAACAACTGTCATACCAATTTGAGAACATGCTTGTTATCATTAAGTCAATTCAATTAAGACGCTACAAACAATTAACGAAATAGAGAACCTCTGTGGAAAAAACAAAATGTGAGGTTGGTTCTAGGGTGCATCAACCTCACCCTTGCCCCAATAGGTTCTCATATCACAAAAGAAGTCCTAGTTGTCTTAATAAATGACTCAAACCCACCCATCAGATTAACAATGTTGCATGCAAAAGCACACAAACATATAAAACATAAGAAGCTAAAAGCATTGAAAAGCCAAAGCGGCGGATACTCAATGATCTTAACGAGACCAGAGCACCTGGAGTCAAATCAGCAATAACAATTATTAAAGGATTTTCAAACTCCACATTTTCAATTGAAGGGGGGGGGGGGGGGGTAATTGAGAATGGTTGGAATTTCTAGTGTTGCTTATCGATGACTTGTTGTTCTTTAAATGAATGATTTGTGATTGTATTGACCGATTTTTTTTTCTAATAAATTAAATGTAATTAGTTTTTAAATGACTGATTTTTTGAATTTTTCCTAGAACCTTTAAGTTAGTTATAACAAATGGAATGTGAATTCAGTTGTCACTGAAGATTTTCCAGAAAATTTTTAATCTTTCTAGATCAAGTTTACAAAAAGTGGATAAGGAAGCAAATCAGATGTTTGAGATTTGAGACGGGTCTCCAGCTTTAGTTTTATGATCTTGACCCTGTAGTATTTTCTTAACTCCATTAAGGCATCATCAATAATTATAAGGACAGAATTTTCACATCCACAGTAATATCGAGCTCTGGCTCGCCTTAAGGTACCAGGAATGCCCGTTCACTAACGTTAAAAAAACGATGTTCTCGAACTTTGCGCTGGTTACCAGTTGTACAAAGCATAAGTCAATGTAAACACGGGAAATTAATTGCAAAATATCTTTAAAAATTAAAACTTAATTTTTGTTAGCATTATTATCGGTCGAATTGTAGCTTGTCAGTTGATTATTAGGCCTTTAAATCCAATGGAGCGTAAGGCACAGTGACGGAAAAATCAGATGCATAGTGAAGTTTTTCTTGAAAACAAAATGTAAGGCTATTGAGAACCAACGTTTATGTGAAGTTGAATTGTGAAATAGACCTCGCAATGTTCAGTCACTCGCAATGCGAGACACACTGATCTTTGCGTAGACCAGCGTCACAATTCAGTTTTGTATAAGAGTTTTTTTGTCGTGTTTGGCATTCAGACATGTGAGCTCATTGCAGTTGAAGATTTTGTTTGTGAGAGTGAATAGCTGAAAACTGAACACGAGGTATGAGATTTCTTTTATAATTTTTATAATATACAAGGCATAATAATGATTGAGCTCGAGAAGAGGCACTTAGTCCATATTAGTTTCGCAAATAAATCAAAATAAGTTTATACAAGAACCAGCGAAGTAATTCATAGTTTAAATAAGTAGTAGAATAAAAGTGCAAGACAGAATACTACTAAAATAAAACAGAACAAAACTTAAAAGGAAGTACGTAAGTAGAACGTTAAATACAATTAAAACGTTAAATACAATACGAGAAGAGGACTTTTGGAATATATCAAGTTTTAAGTTTATACTTTTTCGACATTATTCACTATAGGATAACATAGCATTTAATTCTGATCCGTAAGTAAAACAAAACTAAAAACTGTCGTACTAACCAGATATGTTTTCAAAATCGAAAGTAGGAAAAATGATTTACATACATATGGGGTATTTATGTTAAGGGAAGTAACCTTCACTGGTATACGTTTTTGAGAATCAAATTTCATTTCAGTTCTTACGATTTCGCAAATATTGCAATTTGCGAAAACTGGCCAAAATTTTAGTCATGAATTTTGAGGAAAATAATCATTGTCATATAGATTTTAGTAAAGGAATGTAATTATCTAAGGATGTATTAATATTTGCAATTTCAGTCTAGTCTTTTTTCATGTTTTCATTACCAAGCACATAGTTAAACAAAAGAAAACCAGTTTACATGAGAACTCTCAAATTCATGAACAATATTCCATAATTACCTACACCTGAAATCAGCATAAATCTAGTCTTGCAAATATTAGTATATCCTTAGATGTACTTAGAAATACATTTCTGTACTAAAATCTATGTGGTAATGAGTATTTTCCCCAAAATTCATTTTTGAAATTTTAACCAGTTTTCGCCATTAACGATGTTTGCAAAACCTTAAAGTAAGTTGTATAAAAACTTGTACTAGTAAGATAGAAAATATTTACTTTGTAATTTTCAAGATATAGAAGACGAGTACCACTTTGTGCTAATTTGTCCCTTTTATCAAACATTGAGGCAACAATATATACCTCGTTTATATTCTATAGACCAAGTATGTTTAAATTCATCGAATTGTTAAATTCAAACCAAAAATCAACGTTAAATAAGTTAGCATTGTATTGTATCAAGGCTTTTAAACTAAGGAATGAAGCCATAAATATTTAGATAGATTATTTACATTTGCTACTGTTGTAAAATTTTAAAGCTGTACACAACCTATCAAATTAATTGTTTGTATTTATTCCAAGATGAACACTCTCACAACAATTGCAATTTTTCTGTTGTTTGAATTGTATGAATCTCATTGCATGTAATTGTATTTTTTCATGTATGACGATGAGCTTATATGCTTAAGTCGAAATAAAATTTCTGTTCTGTTCTGTTCTGTACGTCGATGAACTGTAGCTTGTTTGTGACACGATATTGTTCATGATAGTTTAAACAGTTACTACTATTCAAGTAAGAGATATTATCATGATATTACATATAAATGTATTTATATGAAACAATCACCCAGGCCTTCATCTATGAAGATAATACAAAATTCGAAGTTTTGCTAAAACTGTATTTTTGTGGATTCTTACACTCGTGTTTTTCATTTCCAAAATAATATGTTTTAATGTTATTACTGCATTATTAAAATTCTTGCATGCTGCATTTAACTTGTGGACCAATCTATTCCCGAAATCCATAAGAATGAGGACACCACAAAAAATGATTTCATAGTGGTAGCAGTAATTCTCATATGAAATTGTATCATTTTGGTAAGGTTAACATGAAAATCAATTCCTAGCATTTAAAAGTTACACTGATTCCAACCAAGTTTCCATCTGGTTTAAAACAAGTTCATACATGTAAAAGTTTGGTTTTTGAACTTCACATATTTTGTAATCCCGTAATTATTCCAGGATACAGAATCGAAAGCCTTTCCAAAATCAATCAAAAGAAGTAGACCTTGTAGATTTTCTACCTCTGTATGTTGCATAATAGCATTTATCAACCTAGTATTTTCTCTAATGTATCTTCCTGATATAAATCTAGTTTGTTCTTTACTTATATGCTTATAAAATGCACTTTTGTGGCTGTACGTGTTTCTGATAATTTTCCTAAAAGAAACGGCTGGTAAAGTTCTCCTACTACAAAATTTTAATACATTAAGTTTATTCCAAAATATTTTTTAAAAAAGTTCTGATCAAAAGTACATATGTACCAGGACTTTAATTATTTTTCATTTTATGTAGAACCTAACTTGCTTTTTTGTATTACTAAGTGATTAATTCCTCAAGTTTAACTTGTTCTGACATTGTAAAGTAATGTGCAGATATAAGAGTTACTGTAGTAAAACTAGAAAAGTTACTTATGAAAATGTGTTCTTATCTTTACTAAGATTTGCATAGAATTGTTCACTTTCCTAGAGTATTTCTGCCTGATTTGTTATCATTTTCCAGCATCATATTGAAGGATATTTATAGTTTTAGAAGTATTATTTTATAAGTTGCAAAATAGTTATTTGGGTTTTCTCGTTCTAATATATAGTTGATCCTAAATCTTATCATGAAGCCTTCAAGATTTTTGTCCTGAAGAGAGTTTAGTTCTTCTCAGAGCATCTGCAGTGCTAACAGTTAATCATTGTTTAAATTGCATTCAATGTATGTGATCTGTTTATAAAGGTTTTTCTTTTTTTGGCAGTATCATTTGATAAATGATGCATATGAAATAAATTTGCCTCTCGACTCAATATGTATTGTACATTCTATATTCTATTTTATTTTCTATAAAAGTTATTTTGTCTTTATTATATTGTATCTTACAATTAATTAATTGTATAATAATAGTAATAATAATAATGAAAATAATAATAATAATTATATGGTTACAATTATAACTTATAATTATAACTTTAGTCAGTACTGTTATCAGTAAATTAACCCGTTACCGATGTCATGCAGTGATTGTTACGTATATCAGGGCTATCCGATCAACGTTTTTTGGCGTTGTCCCTGTTAGCTCAGTTGGTTGCGTCGCAGGAATTGCATGGCTAGGCGCTGTCGCCGTAACGGTGCGGGTTCGCTTCCAGCTAGAGACACTTCCATTTATAATTATATATATCAAAATGATGATAATAATTATTAACTAATAAATAAATGAATAAAAATACAGTTAGATACATATCGCCTTGCAGTCTCCTAGATACTTTTATTTGCACGAATCAACCACATCGCAAGCTCATTGACACAGTTACTAAACACCGTACAATGTTTCTTTATGTGATTTCTCAACATTTTTATACCGTTTATTTAAAAAAATTGTTTGTTAATTTTAAATTTCAGCATGAGTCCCTGTGATATAAACTACCACAAACTGCATGATTATCTCTTTAAATCTTTAGTTCAGTCTCAATCATGAAACATTACACAAATTGAATGCCTTTCCGAATCAAATTTCAATCGCAATGATCAACCGCCTTTTACGTAAATTTACCCGAATCATTTATGTGTATTACTGATGAAGGTTCGAAACACACCGTGCTCGTAACTTGGCAACTATTACAAATTATCAGTATAACTCAGTATTACATAAATTGAGCATTACTTAAGAGCATTTGTTGCAGCAGTAGTCCGACTTTGGTATCAATACGGTGTTACCGTTCCAGTGCTGATCAAAGTCTCTTCGCAGCGCCGTGGGGAGGCTGTGTTTTGTGTCTGCGGCGAATACTGATATTCATATTTCATTTTTTTCTGAATAAGTTATTCATTAGATAGCCTTTTCTGCGCCGGATCACCTTCTCGGAGGTCCAAATATTGTTATTTTTGTTAGACGGATTTTTATGTTCAATTTTGATAAGTTCTGGTCAATGATTGCAAGATTTCTCATTCTAAAAAGATGTTGGTCATAAAACATTATTAGCATCCTAGAATAAAATAGTTTTAACTAAACTATAATGTCAATTTCCTATAGAAAGTGAAATATGCATATCATTAATTAATTGTTAAACAGAGAAAATGAACCAAGTTTCTGAAAAAAAAATAAGTTGGTGCTTTCATCGAATAAGATGAAGTAAAACTTAGTGAAGCATTTATTTGTTTTTAAACTTATTAGAAAAGACCATAGTTCAATAAAATAAACTACTTACTTTTTTTACTTGTAAAATCAAAATATTTTGATATTAAATATCATACATGTACACTCATCCGATCGCCGCCTAACTTGCTTAAGGATATTATTAACTTATTCAGCATTCATTTATAGTAGCACATTGATAGATGTTTATATTGCATCTTAACGCCAATTCGCACTGCCCTCTATAGCTATTACTAGTTGCATCAGGCGTATCTCGACGAGAATGCGGCATAAATGTGTCCATGTGCTTCATAAATACAGGCGCAGTTTAAATCACTATTGCAACAACATAGCCCGTTTTAATGGAGATTTCATTTACAAAAGAAGATAAAAGGCACTGTTAATTTCTCCTGGTTATTCGTAAAAACTATCTGTAAACTAAAAATAGAATGGTTACCAACATGATATTTTACAGCGCTCTGCAGGCCTGGTTATTAACACAGTTGATCATAATGCACGACGGTGGCAGGAGTTTAAGAGTTTATGAAGGTTAATGGGGAAATCTTTTCTTAAAATAACCTAGAAGCTCGATTCGTTTCTTTTACCCCTGTCATCGTGTTCTTGCTGATTTTACTTCAGGAGCTCTGGTCTCGGTAGGATTATTGAGAACCTAACTTTTTGCTTTGCAATGCTATAAGCTTCTTATGTTTTATATGTTTGTGTGCTTTTGCATACAAAATTGTTGACCCGATGGGTTGGTTGGAGTTATTTCACCAAGACAACTTGTACTTGTTTTGTGATATGAGAACCTGTTGTGGCAAGTGTGAGGTTGCTGCACCCTAGAACCTGGTTTAAACCCCAAGTGGCAATTTGTTTTGCCACTGACTGTTCCAAGGCGGTATCCCCAAAGGTTCTCTTGTTTGTGGCGTCCTATTTTAATTGACATACTAATAAAAAACATGCTCCCTCTCTCTTCCTCTCTTCTTTTTTGCTGCGTGGAGAGGCTGTGTTTTGCGAGTGTGGCGATTCCTGATATGCATATATTACTTGTTTTTGCCTATAAAAAACATTACAATAAAACGGTCGTAAAACTTTCGAAAATTGCCCCGGTGGCGGCACAATTTTGTCACCCAAACATACCTCAAAGTTTTGACCTGTTAAATAAGGGCGGTTTAAATGTTCAAAAAAGAAAAAACATGTATTTTTTTCATTGCCAAAAGGATATACGTGTGAATTTTTCTGAAGATTTGCTTCTTTGCATGTAACATGTTATTGTTATATATGTATACTGAGCAAAAATGAAAACTTGACTTAAAAACATGGAACATGCCTGTTACACTAATAATGCCAGTAATCCAAATATATGGAATGATAGTGCCTATAGCTTGGAGCAAACCCTCACCGTCACGGCGACAGCGCCTAGCCCTACAAGTCCGGCGACGCAACCAATTGACCTAGCCGGGACGACCCCCATAAATGGTTGATCGGATAGCCCTGATAAACGTTACCATCACTGCATGACATAAGTAACGGGTTATTTTTACTGATAACAGTACAGATTATATGTACGGGGATACTTTTTACGGCCGCCACACTGCACACAAAGCGCTACTGTGTATATAAAATGATATTGTCTCTAGCTGGGAGTGAACCCGCACCGTCACGGTGACAGCGCCTAGCCCTACAATTCCGGCGGCACAAACAATTGACCTAGCCGGGACAACCCCAAAACAGGTTTACCGGATAGCCCTGATATACGTAACAATCACTGCATGACATCGGTAACGGGTTTACTGATAACAGTAATAAATACATATACAGGGAGACTTTTACGGCCGCCACACTGCACAAATAGCGCTACTGTAAATATCAAATAATAGTGATTCTAGCTGGGAGCGAACCCGCACGGTCACGGCGACAGCGCCTAGCCCTACAATAGGGTTGGAGCTTATTCTATTTAACAGCGTCAAGGCCTCAGCAAGCTTTTTCATAGCATTGCAGGAAGCAAAAGCATCCTAACAGCGTCACGGTCACAGCTTTTTAAGAGCATTGTAGTCAGCTAAAGCAACTTATCAGCGTCACGGCCTCAGCTTTTTAAGAACATTGTAGGCAGCTAAAGCACACTATCAGCGTCACGGCCTCATCTTTTTAAGAGAATTGTAGGCTGCTAAAGCATCCTATCAGCGTCACGGCCTCAGCTTTTTAAATGCATTGTAGAAGCAAAAGCATCCTAACAGCGTCTCAGCCTTAGCTTTTTAAATGCATTGTAGAAACCAAAAGCATCCTAACAACTTCTCGGCCTTAGCTTGTTAAATTCATTGTAGAAGCAAAAGCATCCTAACAGCGTCTAGGCCTTAGCTTGTTAAATACATTGTAGAAAGCATAAACATCCTAACAGCTTCTCGGCCTTATCTTTTTAAATGCATTGTAGAAAGCAAAAGCATCCTAACAGCGTTTCGGCCTTAGCTTTTTAAATGCATTTTAGAAAGCAAAAGCATGCTAACAGCGTCTCGGCCTTAGCTTTTTAAATGCATTTTAGAAAGCAAAAGAATGCTTACAGCGTCTCGGCCTTAGCTTTTTAAATGCATTTTAGAAAGCAAAAGTATGCTTACAGCGTCTCGGCCTTAGCTTTTTAAATGCATTTTAGAAAGCAAACGCATGCTAACAGCGTCTCGGCCTTAGCTTTTTTAAATGCATTTTAGAAAGCAAAAGCATGCTAACAGCGTGTCGGCCTTAGCTTTTTAAATGCATTTTAGAAAGCAAAAGCATGCTACAAATGTAACAGCGTCTCGGCCTTAGCTTTTTTAATGCATTGTAGAAAGCAAAAGTATGCTTACAGCGTCTCGGCCTAAGCTTTATAAATGCATTGTAGAAAGCAAAAACATCCTAACAGCGCGACGGCCTCGGCTTATTAAGAGCATTGTAGGCAGCAAATGCATGCTAACATGGTCTTGGCCTAAGCTTTATAAATGCATTGTAGAAAGCAAAAACATCCTAACAGCGCGACGGCCTCGGCTTATTAAGAGCATTGTAGGCAGCAAATGCATGCTAACACGGTCTCGGTCTTAGCTTTTTAAATGCATTATAGAAAGCAAAAACATCCTAACAGCGCGACGGCCTCGGCTTATTAAGAGCATTGTAGGCAGCAAATGCATGCTAACACGGTCTTGGCCTAAGCTTTATAAATGCATTGTAGAAAGCAAAAACATCCTAACAGCGCGACGGCCTCGGCTTATTAAGAGCATTGTAGGCAGCAAATGCATGCTAACACGGTCTCGGTCTTAGCTTTTTAAATGCATTATAGAAAGCAAAAGCATCGTAACAGCGTTACGGCCTCAGCTTTTCTAATGCATTGTAGAAAGCAAAAGCATCCTAACAGCGTTACGGCCTCAGCTTTTTAAATGCATTGTAGAAAGCAAAAATATCCTAACAGCGTCACGGCCTTAGCTTTTTAAGAGCATTGTATGCAGCAAAAACATGCTAAAAGGGTCTCGGCCTTAGCTTTTTAAAGGCATTGTAGAAAGCAAAAGCATGCTAACAGCGTCTCGGCCTTAGCCTTTAAAATGCATTGTAGAAAGCAAAAGCATGCTAACAGCGTCTCGGCTTAAGCTTTTTAAATGCATTGTAGAAAGCAAAAGCACATGAAGCAGGTAGGAGAGTATCCGGGGGAGAAGAACTAGGACTACAACATGGACGCTAGCTAGAAAGTTAGGCTATTAGAATCGGTAGACATCCCTTAGGGAATTACGGCTACAATAGACAAATACATTGGTTAAGTGATCTTTATAGCCCCTTTTTATATAGGAGCGTCTTACACAGCGTCTCGGCCTTAGCCTTTAAAATGCATTGTAGAAAGCAAAAGCATGCTAACAGCGTCACGGCCTCAGCTTTTTAATGCAGTGTAGAAAGCAAAAGCATGCTAACAGCGTCTCGGCCTTAGCTTTTTCAATGCTTTGAAGGAAGCAAAGGCAACCTAAGAGCTTTTTTTAGGCTTCAAGCAAACTGCAACACCAATTCCGCCAAACATGTTTCTCAAGTTATGGGTGATAGCATTGTCAAAGTATAAATCAAAACAGCTAACATCTGTTTTCTTATAACACATTACTATTTGAACTGTGTTATTTAAGGTATAATCTGTGAACAAGCAGCTTTTATGCATTTTATCAAGTTATTAGAAATAAGGATTGTTTTCGTGTCATTGAACAAGCCAAGATCCGGGTTAAAAGTATCAACTCGTTTGACATATCAACCGCTCATTGTTACAAACGTTAGTGTTTCCTGTGGGATACACCGAAATTGAGGACATACACTACAACACACTTAATTTCCTCGAGTGTTGTTTCATCAAGTGTGCCGCCCTCCTCTATAAGTATGACGAACAAAATCCGTTTTTCATAGAAAATCATTTTAAAATGTCATACGATCAATTTTACCTAAGATGATGGTTATGAGCCCATGTTCAAACTTCAAATTAACTGCGTCTGCATTTATCTACACTTAACATTTCTCGAGAAATTGTAAGTACATGTAATTATGTGTATAAAATTAAAGAACCCATACAAGTATTCGGTACTATTCAATGTAGGTTATAAAACATAGTAAATACTTTTTATAGTAAATAAGTGTTTAACGTACACTGTTGTGGTCAAAGGTGGATAGTGACTTTTTTATTATGAACACCGCTTAAATCATTATCATCAGTTGAACACCTTTTATTGTGTCAATAGTGTATCCAAATACACAATTCATAAGAACTATTTCAGAATGAAATACATTTTCTGTAGTCTAAGAGTGTTTTTATTCCTGTTGCACAAATAGATTAGTTACTCTTATCGTACGAAAGATCTTTCTCGCTTATAAATCATTAGAAATGTAGTGCCTCTAGCTGGGAGCGAACCCGCACCGTCACGGCGACAGCGCCTAGCCCTGCAATTCCTGCGACGCAACCGATTGAGCTAACCGGGACAACCCCAAAAAAGGTTGATCGGATAGCCCTGACATACGTAACAATCACTGCATGACATCGGTAACGGGTTATTTTACTGATAACAGTACTGACTATATGTACGGGGAGACTCTATATGTAGTGCCTCTAGCTGGGAGCGAATCATATTAAACACTGTAGATGATTTTACAGTCAGCCATGCACAACCAATCGCGTTAAAAACAAAAAGGGCCGCAAGTTAAATGTTCAGCTCTGAATCCATGTATTTTTCTTACAATTATTAAAAATACAAAGTTAAAACCGAAACAAATAGTAAACATATGGAGGAGTTTTAGATTGAATTCAGAGCTCAATGATTTCTGAGTATCTAACTTTAAGTAAGAAACTCTCAAGTAGATGATTTTCTTACAACACAATAATAAATGAAAGTTCATCCTGCAAACTTCCCCCTTGCATGTATGTTTTGAAGCATAAGAACATGATTGTTAACTTAGATAGGAAATGAAATATTATAATGCTAAGAGTGTTATAACTAAACCTTTTATCGATATACCCTACCTCTATCCAGAGGGTCATAGTTAAAAATATGCGTTAATTGTAAAAATTATAAAACTATTAAATTTTAAAAGTAGGAACCTTGTAACAAAACGAAGCTTGCATTATAAAGCATACATGTTTATATAACAACTTTTGAGCAATTTTTGCTTTCAATAAGTGACCAAAAGCGAACACTGAATTGCTTTGTTCTATCCTACATATGTACATTTAGTACTTATACGTGATTGTCGATTGTATTTTACATGGCGGTACTTGGAAACCCATTTTAAGTAGGTCTCTAGTTAACAAATTTAAAAGTACTACATATTTTTGGAAAGTCACTGAATCTCTGAGGATTTCAAATCTAAACGAATTTCTGTGATTGAACATTATATCTAAAGTATCATATACATGTATACTATTATGCAAAGATTTATTAATGCTTGTGAACTTATGAAATCGTAAAATCATGAAATCGTGAAATCGTGAAGTTTTGGAGAGGAATCGTGAAATCACAGAATCATAAAATCGTGAAATCATGAAATCGCGAAATCATTTAATCGTGAAATCGTGAAGTTTTGGAGAGAAATCGTGAAATCACGAAATCGTGAAATCATGAAACCGTGAAATCGTAAAGTTTCGGAGAGAAATCGTGAAATCATGAAATCGTGAAATTGTGAAATCATGAAATCGTAAAATCATGAAATCTTGTAATAGTGAAGTTTAGGGGAGAAATCGTAAATCATTAAATCGTGAAATCATGAAATCGGGAAATATTCGCGATTTCAAGATTTCTCAATTTCATGATTCACGATTTCTTTCGAAATTTTCACGATTTCATGATTTCATAATTTCATGATTTCACGATTTCTTCCAAAAACTTCTTGATTTCACGATTTCATGATTTCACGATTTCATGATTTCACGATTTCATGATTTCACGATTCCTCTCCAAAACTTTACGATTTCACGATTTCATGATTTCACGATTTCGTGATTTCACGATTCCTCTCCAAAACTTTACGATTTCACGATTTCATGATTTCACGATTTCGTGATTTCACGATTTCTCTTCAAAACTTTACGATTTCATGATTTCACAATTTCATAATTTCGCGATTTCGTGATTTCACGATTTCTCTCCAAAAGTTTACGATTTCACGATTTCATGATTTCAAGATTTAAGTAAAAAGCTTCATAATTGCACGATTTCATTAATTAGTGTTTTCATTAATTCACGATTTCTTTCGAAAACTTCACAATTTCACGATTTCATGATTTCATGATTTCACGATTTCTTTCAAAAACTTCATGATTTCACGATTTCATGATTTCACGATTTCTTTCGAAAACTTCACAATTTCACGATTTCATGATTTCGTGATTGCACGATTTCTCTTCAAAACTTCACGATTTCATGATTTCACGATTTCATAATTTCGCGATTTCGTGATTTCACGATTTCTCTCCAAAACTTCACGATTTCATGATTTCACGACTTAATTTCAAAACTTCATAATTTCACGATTTCATTAATTAGTGTTTTCATTATTGCACGATTTTTTTCGAAAACTTCACAATTTCACGATTTCATGATTTCATGATTTCACGATTTCTTTCAAAAACTTCATGATTTCACGATATCATGTTTTTACGATTTCTTTCAAAAACTTCATAATTTCACGATTTCATGATTTCACGATTTCTTTCGAAAACTTCACAATTTCACGATTTCATGATTTCTTTCGAAAGCTTCGCGATTTCTCTTCAGAATTTCATGATTTCACGATTTCATGATTTCGCAATTTCACGATTCTTCATCGTTTTGAAATCGTGAAATCGTGAAGTTGAAATGTCAACATCTGTCTTTCGTAGGTATTTCACTGTTTTCAAACTTAACTCAAATTTATTAATGCTTGTTAATTCATCTAGTTACCTTGCTTCGTGAATCATTTAATATGTTAAAATTAAAAGTATGAGATCTTATGATGTTGTTATTGTAATAATTATATGACAAAGCGAACCACCTAAAACGATATGCATTTATTTTATGCTTTCTATGTAATTATAGAATTTTCCTGGTGAAATAAAAGGGGTATTTACGAAAGACCGGTGGTGACATTTCAACTTCACGATTTCACGATTTCAAAACGAGGAAGAATCGTGAAATCGTGCTGCTGACTTCATTATCCATATTATAAGGGGCTACATGGGTAAAGAGACACCCAATAGCGACAGAGACAGAGAGACACAGAGAAAGAGAGAGAGAGAGAGAGAGAGAGAGAGAGAGAGAGAGAGAGAGAGAGAGAGAGAGAGAGAGAGAGAGAGAGAGAGAGAGAGAGAGACAGAGAGAGAGACAGAGAGAGACAGAGAGAGTAAAGTGTTAATACTTTATTGCCTGTTGTCCCTTTACTTCTCTGAATATGGCTTTATCCCACGGGCGGCTAGTACTTGAAAAGATCTACATCAGTCTGCAATCCTTTCAGTCTGATCGGGATCTATACTGATCACATTTGATAAATTAAGTTTTTTCTAACCAAAAAGCAAACTGAAGATCAATATCAGACGTTATTGATGTGCTTGCTGATCTGGATCTGCAGTGGTTGCCGATGTGATAAAATGCAATCTGTGTTAAGTACTTAATCATTAGGTTGAGATGTCATAGCTGAAAGGAAGTTGTTAGATAAAATTGTGGCAAACACCTTGAGTAAGTTAGTGTTTAGTAAGTGAAAATTTAACAATTAAGAAAACCAGTCACTTAGCTAGGCTCCAGTATCTAACGGTTCCTTATTTGTTCCAACTTCACTTGATAAATACTAACTATAACTTTATTATATGGACCAGTTTATGTCTTTAGACCGCAATGGTTCCAACTTTATGTGAGAATCCTACTTCTGACACAGGTATATCGTATACCTCCTGTGTAGTTTCTAAATTAATCTTAAAGAAATTGAAAAAAAAACACAAGAAGTTTTTGCCATTTATTTATGTATTTATCCTTTATTAATAGAAATATAATCATTTTTTGTGGACATGTTAAATCAGTCTAATAAAGTTTATTCATATACTTTAGTATATTCAATCAATATATTAATGTATATTTACATTGTAAAATTAATACATACTCGGACCCAAAAGAAACGCCTAATGTATATTTTAAGCATTTCACTAAATAGCTTAACATGTCAGACTGGATACTGACTGTTAATTTCATTAATTCCTTATAAGAATTAATGTAAAAAAACAGTTTATTGTTTGTGCATTATACCATAAAATGCCTGTGTTCTGATTCATAAATACATTAAAATTTTAAATATTCAATGCTTAATGAGAAAAAGTAAGTTTTATTTATTCTTAAATGAGGCGTTTCCTTTGGACTTGAGTATATACATGTATAATTTACCTAAACACTTACCTACTCATACTCAGTAGTTCGATATATACATTTTTAATCAATATATGCAAAAGTCATACTATTGCTATAATTCATTTAAATATATATACCGAAAAACCATTTAAAATTACTGTGTACGTGTACTGTGCGCGATTTGATTTCACTAAAAATTCATGGTTAAATGTATTCATATATCAAGTTTGATTGTATATTGAAGAAAACTATTGATTTTTTAGAATCAGTGATGCAGAATCATCGCCAAATAAGAAAGCTATTAAATTAGTTGCAAAACCGAGTTCGGAAACACCACATTAAGTTGTTGCTGTCAAACTTTTGTGATTTTGTTGTAAATATTTGTAATAATTGTAAAACAAATTGATAAATTTATAGTATTTTATAGATATATGAGCCATAATTATGATTTTGAAAATTTCTGATTAACCACCTTTTAATCGTGACAGACAGACTGCTTTGTGCAACTCTTTATGGTTAGTATTATATGTAATTAGTACACCGTCATTAACATTTGTTATATTGTTCCAGCTTTGCATTCAAATGTCCCGCTACATATTATTTTCTTAAATCAAAAGTAAAGTCGATAATTGATATCTAGACAGTCACCCGATTCCATTAATACTTTCACTGAATATATCTGAGACATCCATTTCAATGCAGTGAGCAATTTAGGAGATGATACTAGAATATTAAATGTGAAATGTTTTGAATTATGCTATTAAATTGGAAAAACGGACGTGTACGTTACCTGACTGTCTAGTCATCAAGAACATACTGTAAATTATTTCTGTACACATTTTACATGTACAATTATCACTGTCCTCTAACAGATGCCCTATACCAAATGTTGAGAACATTGTGGCAGATCCATTTTGGTTTGAATCTTCTTAAAACAAATTATTTTCCGTATAAAAGTTTCACCACAAGATAGGTCTGAAGAGGCGCTATCACAATCGTCGTTATCGCTTCAATTTCGAAAGACCAATTAGGTCATTTAATATTTATTTCAATAACAATGCCAAACGGACAGACTGGCCATAAAGGAAGTACATACTCGCTGAATCAACAACACTTTTCATCAAATGATCCAAGTTTACCTTTCTATTCCGAACAATATGTATACAAATTGGAAACAAGGAAACAACAAAACATATACATTTTTGTCCTTCTTGTTTGGTACACAGCTTGAGATCTGCCACAGGGTACTTAACATTTGGTACAGGACAGCTGCTTCATGACAGTGATTATACTCTGAAATACTCTGATCATAGTTAATACTTAATTTTAAAATATTATCTTTTTGTAAACAATCAATATATACATGCATGTACATGAGAAAAATATATATCTAATCATCATTATTAAAAATAAATTATGGTGTTATTGATGTGCAGGTTAATTATATTTGTTATTGTAACAATTTAGAAAATGCACAAATGAACCTATTTTTTTCAAATTCATTACACTTTACTTTTCAACTACTAACATTTGGGAAATTATTTGTTTAGCAATTATATATATTGCATACAAGTATATAAATGAGAAATGTGTTAAGTCAAAAAGAGGGTTTTTATTAAATATACGTTATTACTTTTATTCCTCAGTCTTATTTTTCAGAGTCAGCCATGCTTAACTGCTGTTGGTACTTAAATCAACCTAAAGACTTTCATACTCAGTAGTTCGATATATAAATTTTTAATCAATATATACAATAACTTTTACAATTGCTATAAACATAAATGTTCATTTAAATATATACCGAAAACCCTTTAAATGAATGTGTAAATGAACTATGTGCGATTTGATTTCATTAAAAGTTCATGGTTAAATGTAATCATAAATCAAGTTTAATTGTATATTAAAGAAAACTATTGAATTTAAGAGTCAGTGATGCAGAATCATCGCCACAGAAGAGGCATATATTACATGCAACTTGGTTGCGCAACCGAGTTCGGTAACACCACATTAAAGTTGTTAGACTTTACTTTTCAACTACTAACATTTGGGATATTATTCGTTTAGTAAACGTGTACATTACATACAAGTATATAAATGAGAAATGTGTTAAATGAAAAAATAAGTTTTTTTTATCAAATATGCTTTATTGTTTTTATTACTCAGTCTTATTTTTCAGAGTCAGCCATGCATAACCCCTACTGTGGGTACTTAAATCTCGTAAAAGTGATAATGTCGGCGTTGTCTTGATCACGTTCACAATCGCCTGCCACTCTTTTAAGGATGGTCCGCGACACGATTCTAACACCACCGTGACCGAATGTTGCAGCCCCCCAACACTGAGCAACAGTTCTCTCC
This sequence comes from Corbicula japonica, assembly GCA_038501625.1. Classification (NCBI taxonomy): domain Eukaryota; kingdom Metazoa; phylum Mollusca; class Bivalvia; order Venerida; family Cyrenidae; genus Corbicula; species Corbicula japonica. Next base: position 6,855,735 of record JAZAYU010000020.1, on the reverse strand, counting down.
ACCCCTGGTAGGTCATTGTTATCCCCGAAAGTTCAACAGTGATACTCTGTGGTAGCTGGACGACACTGAGAAACAGTTCTTGCCACCCAGCATACGACGATGTCACATCCCGGAGCACCACATGTTCCAGCTTCATCATGGAAGGTAATAGACGCGGAATGACGTCACCAATATCGATCTCCTGAAGCATGAGATATTTTAGCTCAGTTAGTGTAGGAATGGTTTGTATCATTTCCAGGCAGGCTGACATCTTCGTTAACGATAATGATGATAGGACCGGTGCTGCACGAAGATCTTGCCACAATGTGGCACTGGCTCTGGCTGTCATCTTCTCTCCCCGTGGCGAGAACTCGAGCTTCTCTATGCATGCTGGATTCACCCTTAGCTCTTTGCATGCTATGGGATTCAGATGCAGCATCTTCAGCCTGTTCAGACGAAGTAGGTCTAATGTGACGTCACAATCACGGTACTGATCCTCGTGGTCCGAGCAGTGTATGCCATCTAAATTGAGCTGTGTCAGTGTTGTGGTCTGGCTGATATAAGCATAGAGACGTTTAAGGTTACTGTGAGTCATGTGAAATTCAGGAAGTTGCAATGTTTGTAAGCATGTCAGTCCTGTGAGCGCCGTTATAGTGATATCGGACAGAGAGATTTTAAATCCTGATAGTGTCAGCAATTTCAATGTACGGGCTGATTCAGTGAGGATGTCAGTAAGGAATTCTACTTCTGCAAACAAAAATGTTACTTCCAATGTCTCCAAGAAAGTGAATACACCAGGATCCAGAGACTGTATGAAAAGGGTTATATCGTAATCTGATTCGAATAGATTAAGTTTTATCGATTTCACGTGACCTTTATTGAAATGTATAATTGTTTTCAAAATAGTTAAATTTACTTGCCAATCACCAACTAGCCAAACATAAAGATCGATAGGACAACTTTCATTTCCATTTCTCATACTTTCTTGCAAACACCGCATCTGCATTAATTGGTACACATGCATCAAATATGATCTTTTTTCATTAGCTAAAATGATACTGGAAAGGTTATTACTAACTGCTTGTCGACGCGATATAGCATCAACGACACCGTTCTTCTGAAACTCACCGGAAATACATGTATATACACCCGGATTAATACCACATACAAAAACAAGTAAATTGGACATTTCCAAAAAACTTGAAATGGATGAACACATTTTGAAAATGGTTAATTTCACATTTTCGTTTTGCCATTCAGACGTAAGATAAAATGCAGAGAAGAACTCTTGTACAGACTTGTGCTGAAAGAAAACTTTATATCGTTTTACTGCGATTATGCCGCTGTCCTTGGATTGACACAATAGTCCAACTTTTAAACAGAACTCGATTTCTTGCTCGGTCATGTACTGTGCGACTACTCTTCTATCAAAAGTCAAAGATAATTCTTTTTTCTCGCTAAATAAAGTATAAAACGCTAATTTTCCTACCTTTATTAATAGGATGAAATAACGTGTACATGTCTCGTTCTGTGTCATACAGTTCGGAACTGGCATATTATCGTTTGATTGTACATGTATATTCGGCAAGTTTATTTTGTTCAGACCACGCTCAATTGTAAATTCAGTAATGTTACTGTAAATTTCACATTTTGATTTACCAATGGGAAGACCACCAAAGAATAAACACATAAGCTGAAGCAGAATATACGGAATAAAAATAATATTTCCGATTTCAACTGACTCAACTTCCTTATCGAAATCGGCAATATTTTTACCAGCTAAGTTTAATTTATTTTCATTTAGTATGCGAACTGCATTTTCTTCAAGCTTCTCCCTTGTCTCGTCATCAAGCATCAATATTTCCACGCGTCGATCTATATCTTTAGGCGACAGTCCTACAGTTCCGATTTTCCAGTCTCTTGTTGTCGTTAACACCGTGCAGGTGCCCGGATGATTGTTGTGCGGTACCTCTGGCTTTCTTGCACAGTGACCTGGATGCACCCACTCATCCAGGCCGTCGAGTATGATAAGGCATGTCGTCTTGTGCAAAATACTTTGTATGAACTCTTTTGTGTACTGTGCGTTTCTGGATAATTTTTCTGTCACCATCTGCATAATCAAATCATCGAGATTGCATTTTGATTCACTTTGATAATCCCTTAAATGAAGAAGGAACAGAAGATCAAAGTATTCCATCGCGGCTAACTCGTCCCCTTCATAGTTCTCTGTCAGTGACGTCATAGGTGAGTGGCTTTGGCACCAGGTCATGGTAAGCTTCTGTGACAGCGAGGTTTTCCCGAATCCAGCGTTTGCCGTAATGTATATCTTTCTATATCGAACATTGCCACTGAGAAATACTCTACTAATTGTACTTTCCTGCCCGTCTTGTCCATCATTCTCCGATATTTCATCTTCATTTGTTCTATTCTTGCTCGATCCAAAAAAAGGATTATTATAAGCCCACATGGGAGGTAAGACGTATAAATCTTCAATAGGGACACTATGTTCATCAACCAGAGGGGATGCCGGGATCACGGACTCGTGTTCTCGATAGTAAGTGATGATCTCTCCTTTAAAATCTGTAAAATAAAGCATTTACTGTTGTATCATTTCATTTCGCGGGGACGAGTTTTTGCTGGGACGACAATTACATTTTAGAGCAAACAAAAATTCCCGCATTTCTGTTTAATTTGTTCTTATTTTACACCATTAAACCAAAATTATAATTCGCGCACTTCCCAAGATACGAAATACCTGAAAATTAAACCCATGTGAAATAAATGGTACCACAGTTTGCAAAGTTGCCTGATCTGTCTGTTGAGAACACGTTTTGAAGACGGTGAAAGAAAAACAAATACCAGCGTTGCCCGAAGGCTGAAAATTTGACAATATGCAACAATTGCACAAATGGTGTGTGTTGATATCAGCAAAGGTTGTAGCAAATAGTAATGTTACTAGGACATGGAGGCTGTATCGGTCGACATGTATGTAACAAACGATTGAGTCTCTCGCTATACTCAGGTAGACATTACAATTTGAAATGCCATTTGTGAAATCTTCTTGTCGGCATTTTACAGATAGTGTATATTTTTACATTTAGAGCTGATTATACTGCTACTTTCTAAGCTGAGGTTGAAGAATCATTCGTTTTTATTCTGTTAAAATAGGTTAAATATTACGTTATCAATAAACAACATTAGCGAAAATGGTGTCACCAGTCAATCGATATTCACAATAGAAACGAAACATTTTAAATTAAACACTTTCTCTTAAGTCTCCAACTCGGTTGCGAATCTCGGTTGCGAACTTCTAACTAATATCATTCGCCTCGCTAACAAGCTTGTACTTTGCTGACTTAAATGACATATTTGTAAGAATATGTTTAAAGTTGTTAAGTTTTGGAAAATTTAGTTACTAAATAAAGAGTATCTACCGACTTCTTGGCAACTGAGATAAATGTATATATTCATTCCGGATCTCGTGGCTTCTCTGCAAGTTAAGGTTTAAAATAAGAATTATAATGCCTTTATAATAATTATGATCTAGATAATTATGCATATGACAATATCATGAACTTATTAAAAGTTTATTTTCTATTTGAATATAAAGAGGATTTACATTAATGCTAATGTGATTGCTGCATGTATTTTCTCTCAAAAAGTGTCATATATGAGGAGTCTCTGTTATTCTTCTATTCTAAGGTACGTTGATGGATATTCGTTGAATCTTTTTAGCGACGTAGATGCATATTTTTATTTAAGTTTAATTCTCAATTATAAAATGAGTAATATTTTATATGGTCATATCGGTCGCGGCCAAAAATAACTACTTATTAAATGTACAATCTTTCTAGTATGTTTGAAGCGATAGGAGGCGTGTGGTTGTCTTTTGTCAAGTATTTAAACAATCATTCAGGTAAAAATCTACGTCACCTGGCCTTTTATGAATCAAAAGATGGACGTTTAACGATATCAAAAAATGGCCAAGGAGCCCAAAACTAAACAAATCACCATTTACTCGGGTGAGTTTGAAAAATAATTATACCCACGGAATATAAGATTATTAAATCCTTTTATACATGTCTTGATTTTCAGACTTTTTTCAAGGTATATGACATTGTATATAAAATCCCAGCGTACTGCGATGCTGTCTTAGTCTGCGTTGAGGCAGCCAGTTGGTCCAGGGCAAGGGGTAAAGAGATCCTGGAGTACCTACGCCAAGATCTACCTCTCGGAGTTGCTGGCAGGGGCCAGCGGAAAAGCAAGCCGATATGACCAGTGCCAGCGAAGCTGCAAGAGGTGCCATACCGAATTTGCTGTCTGGGTTTACTCCCGTAGCCTTTGAACAACCAGTGCCGACATGCAAGTTGGCAAAAACTCGAGGAGGGCGGGGGTTATTTATTTCCCGTGCAGATGCAAAGCATAATAATTATTTGAAACCCGTGAGTATGTGTTACGTCATCAAGGTCGGCATACAAACTCTATTTATGCGAAGTCCCCGTGCGGCAATAGACATTTATTTTTTACAATCGATTTTGTTTCGATATGTTTACCAACATCAAGCCATAAAAACACACACACACCGACATCTCGAAACTGGCATAACTTTACATTTGTAATAAAAATATCCTTTGGCTGATGTTTTTCGTAAAAGCAAACGAAATAACTCATTTTGCATTATTACAATAAGATGATATTATTTATAGATTGATAGCCTTGCTTACGGTTAACGTTTACGATACTATTGCGTCATTATGATTAACATTAAAGAACGTAGAGCCAAAAAAAAAATTATTACGATTGTTTGGTAAGTTGCTACTTATCATTGTATTTTTAAAACCGGTGCTCTAATTACTGGTCTATGATATATGTGTAAAATCTTTTCTAAAAAACTAGAATGTGTCCTGGGAACTGATGCCCCCACTGCTGCAACAAAATTTTTAATAACAAAGGGCCATTACTATGGTAAAATAGTCGCAGGAACAAATCCATTCTTTACCATTATCTTCACATCCTGCTTAATCATCTGACTGTGCAAGACTGAAGGAAGTCCGCCCTATAGTTTAGGACGAGTTGATGCCACAAGATTTAATTACCAAGGGTTAATTTCACTAATTAAATTTTGTGGCATCAACTCCTCCTAAACTACGATCATCTACAGATCCTGCTTAATCATCTGAGCAAGTTTGAAAGAAATCCGCCTTTAGGAGGAGTTGATGCTACAAGATTTGGGGACATACCGACGTACATACGAACGTATGGACGTACGGACGGACGATGGCAACTATGTATGCCTCCCCATAAAAATGCATTTATTGCTATATAATAAAAATCCACGTGAATACGTAAGTGATAAAATAAAGAAGAATTGGTTGACTTTGAATTGCTAGTAGTAAAATGCATTTAAATTACAACCCATAAACAGGCTCAATCAAACCGAGCCTACAATAGTTTAATATTTGTCGTGTTAGTTGGCTTTCAACCTTCCCTTATTTTGCATTTAAGTTTAACAAAAAGCTGATAAATGTTGTTTTTTTCTCAATCGGGTTAAATTTGTGTTTGTGTGTGCTTTCATCATGTCGTTCATTGTAATTTACAAAATTTAATCAAAAAGTTTTGAAAATCAACATTTATAGCATTTGAGTAGTGTTGAGCTGGAGATGGGGTTCGTTTTAAATTTATTGACTATGCTTGTGAAGTAAAAAATAATGCTTCATTTATTTAATATTTTACCTTTATATAGTTTTTTATCTTCTGAATTGTGTTTCATCTGTTCTCGTTCTTTTTCGCAAAGTACTCGTTGTAAGTCTAATGTGTTCTCTCCCTTTTCCGTACTCTCCAGCAAGGTGTAAAGCAGTTCCTGCCGACATTGCACCAAAATTGATTTGAAGTTAAAGTATTCCCTGTCCCCTCTTTTTAGAACAGCTTCGATGAGCTTTCTATTTTTGTCGCTAGTTAACCGTTCCTCCTAAATCAACAAGAGTTCATAGTTTTAAGTTTGTGCACAAAGATTAAGTACAATGTACATGTCCTTTGTCAGCAAGAAATGTAGTGTTGTATAGGTAAACACAACGAATCAACAATTAAAACAAATCCATTTTTCATAGTTCTTGTTCATGTTTATAAAAAAACAATACACAATTAAGTAAAATTTTTCGTGTCTTTTTCTGTTGGCATAATGTAACTTGTTCATATCCAATTCTTCTAACAAATTTAATCGCTTTTGATTTTGCATTGCAATTCATATCTTCGTAATACGGTGACACTTTCGTGCATTGATGATAAGGATGCATATTTGCAGTGAGGAAGAATGCGAAATTGTCTTACCCGTATATCGCGAATAGTAGTTAGTGGAAATCCAGATTCCAATAACTTATCTAGTACTGGATCCGGATCTAGACACTCCACCAGAACTTGATACACTTTTAGTAATGCCGACCTTGGCGAGGACGATTCTGTGTCTAAAGCTGACATTTCCGAAGACTTGCCTGTGTCCATAGAACATGCTAAAGATACTTTTACTGCAAACTATTCAATTTCTTTTTAATGATTAAGTGCAAACCGAAGACTTGGTTTTTTATCCATCAATCTACGGGATTGGAAGATCAAATTAAAGTTGTAATCACGTTCGAAAATACTCGTAAATCAAGGACTTTAAATGAGGTGTAATTTTTTCAAACCGTACCTTTTTATATCTTTGAAATGTTTAATAAGCGAAAAACTTGTGTCTATCCTGAATCTAGAAAATTCGTGAACCTGGTTAGCTGTTGGTGTAAGATTGCTTTGCATTCCTATAATTTTATAGGCATATGGGTTCATATGTCATTTTTGGATGTTTTAAGGAAATTTAGGTTCATGTAGTTAACTGTTTGTCTATTTGCAATATAACACACAAATTTTCAATACATTGTATAAAATAACTCCTATCTGCTTACTCGGCTGCACATGTTGGATTTATTTTTATCATCTCACAATAATCATCCACCTCGTTTACAAATATTTGACGTAGTGTTAACACTATATCACACATCACTTTTGATTTAAAATGAAAACGACCAAAGTCAAAATATTCACCTTAAATCCTTTTTTTTTCATAAACTTGGGTTGTTTAATTTCATTTGGAAATGAAAGACGTACGTGACGTTCAATAGTGATAAGTATCGTGTGATCCATGTGCTTGTTCGCAACTTGTGACCAAGGAAAATTAACCGATTCGGTGGTATCAATAATACATTCAACCAGAGGGATAATTTTCCGGCTTTTTTTAGTTTTGCCGTTTAGCTTTGTATGTGATGTACAGGATTAACCCGGTATATTCTCTGATCCTCTGTCAAAATTCTATTCTATTTAGTTACTTTCATTGTTTACCCGTTTAGGGCAAACACATTCTTTGACCCATGGACCATACTCCGCTAAATATGGAATGGTATTAATCTGAAAATACCGCTTTGAAGAATCTATGTTCACCGCCATATGCAAACCATCGTTTGGGATAAATAGAAATTGTACTGTTTATTGGCGTAAATGTTGAGTTGCGCTCAACGTGGGGCTAGACGGCTTGGGCACTAATATACATTTCCATTACTGCCCATGAAAAGACTCAATGAAACCGGGCCTGCAATATTTACCATCAATTAGAGAACAATATGCGGAACTTAACAGAATAGATTTTTGACCGGGGGTCTGAGAATATAAATCTTGCATATCACAGACAACGCCAAAGGCATTTTAAAAAGCAGGATGTATATCCCTGGGATGATTGAACAATGTCCAAAGAGTAATTACCTATTAAGTAATAATATTACCTGTAGCGCTGTTTCCTCTGGCAGTGCTTGGTCCAGGTCTTTGTTCGGCAGCCGAGTGCCCAATGTCTGTTACAAGTTTAATGTAATACATTAAACCATAAATAATCTAAATGCAGTTTTTATAAGGATAGATGCAACAAAATAACTTCTTGCATATCAATGCTATATTTTTAATCAGAAGTTGATATCAAACTACAATAAACATGATTATATAAAATGAGACATAACACATTAAAATTATTATACCAAGAGACTGAAATAAACAAATACAACAACAAACATTTAGTTTGTGAAAACTTACATCTTAAGATCTTAATTCATTGAAAATTTAATAAAATTATATTATGTAATTAATCCGAAGCTGTAGGAATAAACTACTTACCTGCACAACCTACTCTACTTGTTCTCTGCTTATGTTTGGATGCCCCCGCGCCCATGTCTGCAATGGATTTAAGGTACAGTTAATGTTTTGTCAATACCTGAAAGACATGTACTTGCGTTTATCACTTGTGATCGGGTAAAGTGATATTTTAGACAATTGTTTCATCATCAACATAATCGGTAACGATAATCACTGTTCTCCTGTGTGTTTATTTAGGTTTCATTATCGTCGCTACCGGAGGACCATATGAGCGACGTATTAAGAAGAGTGTTGGTTTGTAAAGGGTTTCGGAGGCTAGTGCAAGATACAGAGGGCTCTCCTATTCCAAAACTGTCCCTGGTTCTTTTAAGTATCCGGTGTATAGCACCACTACACTAGACCTCGGTTTAAAGTCTCAGCCGGAAGGCTGTTATTAATTTATTTCGAGTAGCATGTGGATGGTTTGAACAAGCGATCCCTGGACTCAGAGGCAAGTGCGATCCGCTCTCCACTGATCTTAAATTGTAAATATTGATTCAAATATAGGCCCAGTCCATAACGATGGCATGATAAAACGTTGCAATATAAGGTCAAACGAAGTATGAGTCTTTATCTGTTTGAATTGTTACTTGTGAGACAAAACTATTTATTCAATGCGACCAAATATTCATTCGGTAATTAAACATATTAAATAAATGAGCATCAAATACAATTTTATTAAAACAAACTATACATTAATTGAAGAGGACCGACATTCATCCCATATTATTATTATTATATTGATTCAGACACCAATCGGAAAATAATTATAAAAAAAAACATTTCTTTATTGTTTCGTAATAATTACTCGTAGCTGTAACATTTCAAACAATAGTAGTTTAATATTCTTAAGCATGGGAACGTTTAGGTTTTTGTAACGAAGATTTTTATTGACAGAATTTTGAACATTAGGTTTCATGTTCAAGTTGAGGAATACCGGACGGCGCTGCCGTTTTGTGCGACCTATAATCAAAGTAGGCGTTTGAAAATGAGTTCGCTTAAAAAATAAACAGTGACATATGAAGAAGATCACGGTTATGAATAAGTAATGCATATAATGAAGATCAAATATAACAGATAACTGAAATTTATCAAAAATGAAACATGTTAAAAAGTTGTCGTATTAATTATGAATTATATTTGAATGGGACATGGTTAATGATGCAAAATATCCATTTAGAATTTGTGATTAAAATATAAGTAAGAGAAGTATCAACAGATCTTTATAAACAATTTAATTACTAATAATTTTATACTACAATTAGGTTTCAATGTTAAGAATGTGTCTTTCAATCCTAAATGTTATAGCTTAACATATATGTGCATTTTGTTGCATTTTATATTTTAAATCCTTATTTTTTATTATACTGGACCCTAAACAGGATTTATATTTGATTATGAGTACCAAGATAGAAAACGACATTACCAATGATTGTAAACTTATTCTCCCGTACTATAATATACTTGTATTAAAAATCAGGATGATGACAAAGTTTTTTTCGAATCTACGAGTTCTGCGATTTCAGAAATCCACTTATTCTCAGTGGTTAGCAACCAGTTTCTGCATAAACAATACTATTCGGAGTTGGAATTAGTATATGAACTACAGAAAATGTAAATGATTCCTTGAAGTTATTCATTTTTTTAGTTCATATAATTATTCCAACTCCAAAATAGTATGGTTTATGCAGAAACTTGTTGCTATCCACTGAGTATCGATGTCGAAAAAAGCGAAAAATGCATGTCAGGAACGGCCACATCCAGCACACACAGCCTTCCCACACAGCCAAAATGTAGAGAGGAGAAGGTAGCATGGTTATACAATAGTCGGTTTCAAAACAGACACCAAAAAAAATTAACGAAAGTTAGAACCCGAGGTGAAACCACCATGGGCCGGTCAGTGGCAAAACAATTTGCAAGTGGGGGGTTTAAACCAGGTTCTAGGGTGCACCCGAATCACACTTGCTCTAACAGGTTTTCATAAAAGGTATATTCATGTTAATAACAATATACCTAATTATTATCATATGAATCATATTATTTACGAGTCTAGGTATAATGGGTTTATCCTACCACTACCCATTTATTTCGCGAAAATCGGCCTGCCTAATAAACTTGACGTTTATACGCCACCCAAGCTTTATTAGGCAGGTCCGGAACTACGTTTGACCTAGTTTTCCGAAACACAAAATACTTGCTAAAACTTGACCTGGAACTAACGCTACTCTTTTTGTAAGTTCCCTATCAGAGAAGGAACCATTTGCACAACGAGAGAGTCCCATTTGTACTACGAGAGAGTCTATAGTATCTATTTTTACTACGAGAGAGTCAAGTATTATTGATATAATTCGCTTGAAACAGGGGCCGCTCTAAATTAAAACTGACGTCATTTTCGAGAGCAATATTTCTTCCGGCATGACAAGTGTGTAATCGATTTCGGACATATTTATTGGATTGTATTAGACTAAGTTGTGTTTAAATTTTGCTTTTTCTACGCTGATGGATTTTTATGCTTGAAGATAAGAAATCCCGATTCAATGCCTGCGTCTAGGCCATTTCGGTTTCCAAATAAAAACTGAAATGGCTTTGTTGCTGGTGTTAAATTTCAACTGACTGAAGAAGGGAAAAAATAAAGACTATTCTTTTGGACAAGGAAATACAGAGACTAGCTTTTTTCCAAGTAGGCTAGTCAGCTGGAAAAAGTAGAAACTGGATGTTGCACGTTGGACATGTTGGAAACCTACGGCCCGTAAACCCGCTGTTTATGATGACAGGTTTGTCGACTGTTCCCAGTGGCTTTTGCAAAATTATTTTTGTTTCACTTTCTAAGACACCCCTCATATTTCTTTGATATTTCAGTATTCTCTACACATAGCCTATAAAAGTGAAAACAATTTCAACAAAATGGCCTACTTTTAACAGAATTGTCTTCAGGACAGTTGTATTCATACGCCAACAACAGATGTTCATTGTTTTTAAAATAAAGGAAAAAACTCTTTCAGGCGAACAAAAAAGAGAAAAGTATGTATTGGTGGTAGGATAAATATAATATTAAGTAACTGTCTTACCAAGCTTGAATTTATTAGGCTCGTCTCCTAAAAATATACAGGGCTCGGCACAGCCTCGCCCTGTATATTTTTCTCCAACTCGCCTAATAAATGCAAGCTTGGTAAGACAGTAACCTAATATTCTATATATAATGTCGCCTTCGACTTCAAAGTTATTTCTGGTTATTTCTGTAAAACGTGTTGATGCGCCAACATCACATTTTCCACAACAGGTTATCATATGAACAAACAGTCAAGTACAAATTGTCTTGGTGAAATATCTCCAACCCACCCAACATAAAACATTAGAAGTTTATAGCATTGCAAAGCAACAGGACAGATACTCAATGATCTTACCGAAACCAGAGCACCTAGAGTCAAATCAGCAAGAACACGGTGACAGAAAAAAAACAAATCGAGCTTCTAGATTCTTTTTTACAAGATTTTGGCCACATTTTTAAACACGGATCTTTACAATTCCTACAAATAAAGAATATATAATGAACATAAACACGATCAACTATTTTTTTCTTATAATATTAAAAGGCAAAACAAGCACATTAGGAAACAAACATACGTCTAAAACACTGTTTCCAGCTAGACTAATAACAGGAAGAACGATGTTTTTTACGAATGGCTTCTGTTTCTTAAAAAAACGTTGTTTTTGCGACTGCCCTATTCGTGAAAAATGTGTCAATAAAACTAAGAGACTTGATTATCGATCAAATATACATTGAATTTCATTAGTTCATGGTTTTCAATTTAGTTGTAATTGTTGTTGTTTTTAATTCTCTGAAATACGTTTAGTTACACTTCTAATCTTCTGTATGTTTAAGGTGCTATGGCAGTTGTCGTTGAACTGTCATTGATAAAAAAAGAAAATTATCAAAATCTCTCTAACGGAAAAATAATGTTCAATAAAACTGTGTACAAATCGTAATTATTTATTTTAAATGTATGTTTTTTACTTACGCTTAGATTAGAATATTTCCATTACTGTCCATGAACAGGCTCAATCAAACCAAGCCTGCAATATTTTCATATTTGTCGTGATCGATGGCTTTCAAAGTTCCCTTTTTATCTATTAGAAAAGTTAGAACAGTAGATAAAGAAAAAAGCTTGACCTAAAACTTCCTTAAATTCTATATGCAATAAATCACAAGAACGAAGCAACACAAAAAAAAAATTAACGAGTTACTGACAGAAATATCTAAGGTCGTTATGTCTAGCAAATTTAAACAATGTGAGATATTTGTCAAAGTGCGTTTGACCTTCAATTTCCTGGTGGCGAAAATAGATGACAAAAATAAAAACAAAATTTTGATTTCTCTCTTCTTAATTGAAAAAAGTGAAATATGCATATCAAGAATCGCCACACTCACAAAACATGCAGCGGGCGGAAAAGATGGGAAGAAGGGGATCATATTGTTATTGTTATAAGTATGTCAATGCAAATAAGACGCCACAAACAATTAACGAAAAAGAGAACCCTTTGGGTTACCGCCTTGAAACGGTCAGTGGCAAAACAAATTTCCACTAGGGATTTAAACCAGGTTCGATGGTGCATTAATCTCGCACCTGCCCCAACAGATTCTCATTTCGCAAAACATGTTGTAAGTTCTCATCAAGGACCTTAGATATTTAAATCAGTATCATGTTACTCACGTGGGCATTCGAATTGTTTGTTTGTGATTATTGCAAATAGAGATTTTTTTAGGTAGAACTGGTTTTCTATATTGTTTTAAGTTTTCTTAACGCATTTTAAATAAACATAAACTTATAGTATTTTTGTGAAATTGGGAAAATCATATTTCGCACTAACACGAATTATGTTGATATTATATTTATTCCGACGTTTCGATTCAAATAATCTTCATCAGGGAAAGGAAACAACAGCAAAGGCGTGACGTTGTCAAACATTAGCATTTTAAGCTGATTTGTGCAAAGTTTTATGGAACTGCTTTTTGACGTTTGAAGATTTTGATATTTGTTTTCTTTTTTTGTCTCTAACATAGCAATCACGAAAAGAGCAACGTTGAAGAAATAATATCATACAAAACAGTCCGTGTTTGAGCAGCCATTGATCTAAACGAGTTGAAATCGTAGTAATGGACATGTCTATACATTTGTTTAAAATGTCGCTGGTTTTGAAGCAAATGAAACAGCAATACCACGACATCAAGTTTGTTTTTGAGATGCTTTTGATGAAACAGTAGACTCGCCCTCATGAAAAACAAAAACATGTGTATAAAGTGACCAAACATTCTTTTTTCCATTGGAAAATTAATTGTATATATGTTGGATATCTGAATTTATCAATTTTATTCAATTTCTTCTTTGGTCTCATTCTTGAATTGTGTCATTTTGGATAAAGCAAACAATCTGAAGCAGGTTCTCGTAAAGTTATACTTACCGATATTGTAAAATTCCAAATAAGCTGGTAAACTTCCAAAAGTAATAACATATATGAAACTTAAGAAAACTTGTTCTTTAAAGTTATTTATCTTTGTTATAAAATGCTTAAATTAAAATGCATGCACATGTACTTCTATATGTTTATTCTTGTTCAATATTTATTATAACCGTTCGATATTTAAAGCTGTGTGAATTCGAATTATATTGTTTTAATACTCCAAGTTAGTTTATATATTTCATTTTTTATTTTATCAGTTTCTGTTACACAAACAAGTGGGACTACAATAACTCCTAGTATATCATCACAACTATGTAAGTAAAGCAAACGCATACAAAGCTTAAATTTACTGAAACCCCGCCTTCTGAAATCGTCGTATCCAAACAAATACGTCGGTAAAGTACATGTACGTGTACTGGTATCTAACAAACATTTAGTAAACTGTTAATGCATTAAATGAGACCAAGCCCTCCTATCGTGTCTTATCGTCTTCATGTATATTCTTGTATAAATCAGAGAAATATTGCATCTGTTCAAATATTTATATTCACAATTAATTTGGCTTTTATGTATACTGAACAAAAATAAAAAGTATCCACTTTTTATGCTTGTATTTCTATTAACGTATTTTCATTTAATCAGGTACGCTTTAAATGGTGTTTAATTGGTTAATCTCAGTTGTTTTTAATTTCAATTGTTCATAAACATAATCTTCCACACCAAGACCTTAGCAACGGCCAGTCGAATAACAATTAATAATGGTTTACAAAACACTACATATTCAATTTAAAGGGAGGTAATTGGAAATGGTTGGACTTTCTAGCGAAGTTTATCGAAAATTATTTGTTTTATTGATGAATGTTTTGTGATTTTATTGATCACAAGAGATGGAAAGATTGATTTAATTCAAATTAATGTGAATACTTCAAAGAATCAATGGCTTTTTCCTGGAACCTTCATTACAACAAAGGGAAAGATAACTAAGTTGTGGCTGCAGATTTTCAAGAACACTTTTTTCTCTTTGCAATGATAACAGAAATGCAAAGTTGTCTACATACAGAATTCTAAGTTTTCGTTTATAAATTTTACAAAATAAAGGATAGGAAAGTGGATACTTTTTATTTTTGTTGAGTATATTTAATTTGAATGTGACCAACAATAACAGCCAGTCGTTTATTTTCAGTTTTGTTGAAAGATGGTTAGAGCATTTGAAGTTCAACAAATATACTATTTATAATTATAGCTTTAATGTTATTATATAAATGCACATCCAGGTTCCTTTCTAAACTAAGCTCACCCTACTGCAACTTTCTGTCCCCGAGAGACTTACACCTCCTGCTTTGCACCACACCCATATGTTTGCCAACCTTCTTGGTAACTTTCAAGTCGAGTCAAGGCAGATTTTGATCCCGGCACCTGCGAACAGTACTAGTATATTAAAATATTGAGTAAACGTATACCACATTCTTGGTGAATTGATCTCGTCCTCTAAAACAAAGTCGGGAATTCGGTGCACTGCAAATCAACAAGGTTCAATTTTCAACCTATTTGTTTGGCAGACAAGCTGGTGTAACGTTGTAACGTTGTAAACTAACACCCATAGAATGATGACACCCGGTCATTTTAACCCAGCTTAGGTACATGTAAACATACAACATGATTATCGCTACCGATAGGCATCTTAGGGAACTATGGTATTGGCACCCGTTTGTACGTCAGCCCATGCGTGTGAAAGTGCATCATTTATTCACAAGATTGTTATTCTATCACAGTTACTCTTCGTCCTAACTGAAGTGATGTAACACAAAAATAACGACTCTTCGTTACACATACTGTTACACCCACGATATCCTTCAATAAAGTGGCTCGTAAAATATTTTGAAAATTGAAACGAGGCCGAGATCGAGTTTCCAAAGATTTTGATTGCTTTATGAACCTGGTTTAATCCCCCCCCCCCCCCCCCAGTAGCAAATTATTTTGCCACTGACCGTTCCAAGACGGTAACCCCTCAAGTTCTCACTTTCGTTTATTGTTTGTGGCGTCCATTTTGAAACTGATTATTGTAATACCATGCTCTCTTTCCCTCTCTACTTTTTGGCTGTGTAGGGAGGCTGTATCTTCTGGATGTGACCATTCTTGATATGCATATTTCACTTTTTTCTATGAACCCTCTAAAGTCAGGTGACCGTCTTATATTTTTTATACTTGGAGTATGTTTATCCTTACCCAGCGTGCATCCCCTAGATTCTATATTCCTAATAAGTTGTATTAAATCCAAGAAAATTTCGTTTGAAAAGTACTCAAGTGTACATGAGAACCACACCATGATACGGCATGTGTACACATAGAACCCACCAAATAAGTGTACATGGAGAACCCCGACTGCATGCAGAGTATGTGTACGCAGAGAACCCCATACTAAGGAATAAAGCTAATTGCTTGATGACTCTTGCTGCTATCCATATCTATGTCTTAGCGATACTTGTACAATCGACTTATGTAGCGTAAGCTACCGCAAGAAAGAACAACACTAACAAAAGTTAAGTGTGAATGTAGGCGGCATAAGAGCCTTCGTCGTAGGTCGTTCGGACGAGATACTAAGAATGCCGCGCTAGCAGCCTACTAGAATGCGCACTAAGAATATCGCGCTAAACTGCCTTGCTAGTCCAGAATATATATGCCAGTTTATATAACTATTATAATAATAAACAATCTGCAACTATAGCGATAACAGGCCGATACAGTGATTGTACCGGCTGACCCTATCCGCAGGCAGTGTGTCCAGTTCAAGCTTGACACACTGGCCTTCTGACGGGTTCAGCGAGTACGATTTGATATCGCTGCAGTTGCTTATTATATTACAATATCTCCAAATCGAAAAAAAGTATGTTACCCACGACGTAAGTCTCCTTGACGTTATTGATTTATTGATATATCTTGAATAATATATATACCCAAGAATGAAACACAGAACATAAGAAAAGCAACCGAAGCAATAGTAATGAAGATAAAATTTCATACACAATGAGCAATTTTATATAAGAGTTAGAACAAATATGAAAAAAAAAGTTTTAATGTAGATCGGCGGTTGCCGAATTGAATTATGAGGAAACACACGCACTATATATATTGTTTCCAACCACGAACGAAATAGTCAACGACGATTTGAAATTAGGTCCAACGACGATATAATACTCTGTTAAATTTGCCATGGAGGTTTAAACCAGGTTCTAGGGTGCACCAACCTCACATTTGCCCCAACAGGTTCTCATAAAAGGTATGGTTATGTTAATAAAGATATATCTAATAATTATAATTTGAATCGTATTTCTGTAAAACGTGTTGATGTTTTGTTTTTGTTTTGATTTTTGATTTCCGGTCTTGCTTTATGTTTAACGTAAACATGTAGAAATGTGTGCTATGCTTGCATTTTGATAAAGACCTTAAGGCCGAAACTTTAATTTATAAGTAAAAGTAACTGAGGACTGAATAAACTAAATATCCCTTCGGACGATAAGAAGATAAATAAATAATTTGTTTTATAAATGCCAACATAAACATTCTATAGTACAGTACTGTAAAATGAGGAAAGTCAATAAAGCATTAACGCTTGTATCATAATTTTTGGACCACAAAAAATTGGACACAATATCTGTAATATTAGACTATAATTTTAATATTTAATCGCAAATATTAATTAGGTATATTACTTTAACTGATAATGACACAAAGTTATTTAAATTTGCAAAGTAAGGGTTTGCGTGCAAAAGTCAATTCCCATTCGAAAATAATAAAGGCAGCAATGTAATTGTTCAATCAATCATACAAAATTATTTATCTTGTTATTTGCTATGCTATGGATCTTATATGCTATGGATCTGATTTTTGGATTTTATCTTAATTAATCCTCTATCCTGGGAAGAAAAGACACGTTATAGGTATTTTCTAAAATGGTTATACAACACAAAACCTTTAATGAAAGACTGAACCTTAGAGACGATCTTCAACATGAAAAGTCCTACATTTAATGTAATGTCCTTAATTTGCGTACATACATTTAAACTTATTTTATGAATAAATGGCCTAAATCAATATCTCTAAATACATTAGCCTCGGTCACTTCTGATCGTAAAACATCGGGTCATACGTTTTGTAAGGTGTTTACAGCGGTTTGACCAGTCTCGTGTGCACTCGCATATGTACGACCACCCTGTAACTTGTCGTATGGCTGGTGGTGCAATGACATACAGTACACTCACTAAAAGTTCTAATTGGTCACTTTTTGTCCGTATGTTTTTATTAGAAAGACATTGAATTCACTCTATATTTATGATCATATGACAACAACAGTCTTCAGCTTAAGATTTAATCTTGTAATAACTGACTTTGGAACAGTTTGGCGAGAGTTATCCTTAATTTTGCTAAAATGCATTTCTTGCATAAAAAGGTCAAGCAAAGAGAAATTTGCTCTTAATTCCTTGTTTTATTGTAATAGGACCCCTTATTAGTAGGAAAAACAAACACAATCAACAGCACAATTGTTTAAATAAACCCCTTTCAAAGTATCCAATTTTAAATTTCCTCACTTTCAGTTAAAAACGGTTCTAGTTTTGACTCTGCGATGTAAGTTAATGGTATTGGATTCATTTAAGAAAACAATCAATAAACATTAAAAAGACATTAGATAATTGATTTCAATACAAAACAGTCCTTTCTAAAACCTCTCTTGACGTAGGGAAGAAACGAAAATAGCATGCATTGTAAACATATATAATTAATGACCAATTAGAACTTTGGTGTATACCGGTACCTACGATTATAAAATGGTCGTTTGCGGCCCATACATGTATATATCATGAAACTGCTGTGATGACTGTCAGGCAATTTACCTACGATCGCATGGGTGAAAGTTAGAACTTCTGAAAACCGATAAATCCTGAAAATGTATCAATGTATGTAGGGAAAATTAAGAAAATCAACCATTTTTAGACACACAGAAACCTGAATTTCAGGCATTATCCTGAAAACTATCACCCATGCGATCATACGAACAGTCGGAGAAGGTACATTGATCAGGCAACTGGTAAGATCAAACACGATTTAAGAACTTTCATTGCCAACTACGACAGATTATGGTACTCGCTTCGACAGGTCGTTGCCAGCCATATGACAAATCATGATAATAGTTTTGGGCAAAGATAGATCGCAATAAAGATCAGCCGCGTCTGGTATTTCTACCATATAAGGGCTATCTCAGACCTGAGTGCGTCAAAATAAGAGCTAAAGACATGACAAATCATTATTATTAATTAAAATGCTATTTTAAGGATGTTAAATATTTTACATGTAAATGCATGTAAATTGATAATAAAGGTCACTTGTGACATTATATTTCTGGTGGTTCCGTTGAATTGCCGTTGTTATAGGGCCGTCATACTACGACGTTCTGGTCAGCGTTCTACGACGTTTGAGGAAACATGTAAGTCGTCCGTGGTTGCTGCGATAGCACCAGAAGTGCGTTATGGGGCCGCAACACTATAACGTTCTGGCCAGCGTTCTACGACATTTGATGAAATGTTGATAGTCGTCCATGGTCGCTGGGGTATCGCCAGAAGTGCGTTTTTTGAACGCTAGTGAACGTCGGTGAACGTCAATGATCGCCGGGAATCGGCGGAGAACGCTGGTCCGGAAAAAAAATTGAACATGCACATAAATTTTCTTTGAGACGAGCGTTCTTCAACGTTTAATTGTAAACGCTGAAGAACGTTTAAGAACTTTCGTAGAACGTTTTATTAACGTTTGCCGAGCGTTGAACGCGTTCGGCTATCGTCAGACAGTCGTTACTCAACCGCTACTTGATCGTTACAAATCGTTTGCTTTGCTGTGAACGACACACTGGCGACCTGTCAACGACCGCTAAACGGTCCCCTAGCGAACGCAGCGTTTGACTAAAGTGAAACGAACGTCCTTTTGACGTCCATGGAGCGTCATTCGAGCGTTACCCGAACGTCCATGCCTCAGCACGCTCGTCTAATAGTTCTTCGAGCGCCAGTGGCCAGTGAGAACCTGCTAATGATTTTAGGGGTTTCTTACTTGGTCGCTGTTTGACGCTTTTACTGCGTTAGACACACGCTAGTGGTGCGTTAGAAAAAACGTTAATAACACTTCAGATGTGTCATCCTCATTCTAGAACGCTCAAAAATTGAAAGATTGAAACGTTCAGAGAACGTTGACCAGAACGTCATAGCGTGACGGCCCGTTTATGTCAACGCTAGTGATGGTCGGTGATCGCCGGTAATCGGCGGAGAACGCTGCTTGGGAAAACAAGTTTTGAACATGCACAAAAAATTGCACCGAGACCAGCGTTCTTCAACGCATAATTTTAAACCATGAAGAACGTCTAAGAACGCGTTCGGTTATCGTGAGTTAGTTGTTACTCAAGCGTTACTTGGTTGTTACAAATCGTTTGTTTTGCTGTGAACGACTCATCGGCAACCTGTCAATGACGGCTGAACGGTCCCGTAGCGCATCCAGCGTGTGACTAAAGTGAAACGAACATCATTTTAGCGTCTATTGAACGTCATTCGAGCGTTAAACGGACGTCAATGCATCGTCGGACGTTGACAAATCTCTATTCGCGCACCAGCGGCACGTAAGAACATACTAACGGTTTAAGGGTTCTCTTACTTGGTCGCTGTTACACGCTTCTATTGCGTTAGACACACGCTAGTGGTGGGTTAGACTAAACGTTAATCACACGCCAGATGTGTCATTCTCATTCTAGAACGCTTAAAAAAAATAAACGGTTGAAACGTCCTTAGAAGGTTGACCAGAACGTCATAGTGTGACGGCCCCTTTGAATACTTTGATTCTTGGCATTGTTTAGGCACAAGGGCAAGATTTCCACTGTGTTTATATAGTTTTACAGTCAAAGTACAGTGCAACAATCAACCAGCCATAACGAATTTTGCAAACGTTAGAGAAAAACAACAATTAGTGGTTCTTTGATAATAAATATATTGGCTCAGACTTCTGTTCTCGAACTTGCAATATTTTGTAAGAACTACACCAGAATCATATTAACCTACCACGTCACTAAATGCCTGTTATATGAGGTTTACACAGATTTTGCCGAAATATTTTACCTATTTCGGAGGCTTTTTTTCATTTGAACATACATGTACAAAGGATCGGCGTAATTAGTACGTATCAGTAGCTGACCAATGTGGAGAATGAACAACAGCAACAGCCTCCGTTGTATCATCCAAGCGATTGCTCGTGAAAACCTGTTGTGAACACAAGATAATGCATAAATAAAATCTTAAAAACAACTTGTGTTTTAATTTAGTAAACGCCGGTAATTTATGTTCGTTGATGAATTATATGCACTGACAGAACATGTTCAAACAGCAAAGACATATTTGATACATGTAGATGAGCGGAAAATATTATGTTATCACAATATATCAATTGTATGTAGAGCTATGTTTCTTAAAATAGACGATATATAACCTTGAAAGACACCGAACACGACAAATAATCAAAATTTTGCAGGCTCTATTTGATTGAGTCAATTCACGGGCTGTAAGGGAAATGCATATTACTGTCCACGCCGCCTAACCCCGGGTTGACTAATACTATTAGATGCATCTCGTGCACAGCGGCCTTCAAATGTAATTAATTTACAGCAAACGTATATATGTATATGCGGAGATATTTTACAGCCGCCACCAGAACAAATAATACTACTTTCTGTTTTGAATAGATGAAAATGAACTTTGAAAGCCAAAGAAACTGACAAATAATCAATATACTATAGGCTTGTTTAAGCTTGTCCGTGGGTAGTAATAAAAGTCAATTACTGTTCATATCTGTATACAGGGCGCAGACATAGTAAGCTTCGTGAAGTTGGCAGCCTAGCAACACAGCAGCCTGCAGTTGGAAGCCTAGCAGTCCAGCAGCCTCGCAACCTGACGTTAGCAGCCTAGTAGCCTGAAGTTAGCAGCCTAGTAGCCCAGCAGCATAGCAGCCTGACGTTAGCAGCCCAGCAGCCCAGCTGCCTGGTTAGCAGCCTAGCAACCATAAGTTAGCAGCCTAGCAGCCTAATGTGAGCAGCCTATCTGCCTGGTTAGCAGCCTATCAGCCTTATCATACCGATAGGTGTAAGAACTTCAAAAAGGCCAGAAATGCACTACAATCACTGAAAGTGGCAGCCTGAAAGTCGGAAGGTTTAAATGTTTATTTTATATCATTACAGATCGTACCGCCGTAAGAAAGTGATTATGAGGCGTTTCAGGCCGTTTCCAACTTTCTTACATCAATCGGTAAGTTTAGACTACTGGGCTGCTGGGCTTCTGGGACGCTATGCCTCTCAGTTTACATTTTAACAGCCTAGATAGAAGTGAATTTTTACGGTTTAAATGTTCACTTAATATCATTATAGCTCGTATTGGCGCGGGTAGTAATTTTCATTCATTATGGGCCTTTCTTACATCAATCAGTTAGTTTAAGTGCAAGGCTGCTGGGCTGCTAGAATGCTGGGCTTCTAGGCTGATAACTTCACATTTCAGCAGCCTAGATAAAAGTTCATTTATAAGGGTTGAATGTCCATTTCATGTCATTTCAGCTCGTATTGTAGCTCGTATTGAGTCAGATAGTGATTTCGATGCATTTCGGGTCGTTTCAAATTTAATTCACATTTTACCAGCTTACAATTAAGAAAACTAATAAAGGTTGATTTCATTTGAGGAAAGCTTGTAGTGTATTTAAAATGTGATTATAGTTCTTTTCAAGACGTTTCTTAATGTCGTTATGTTTAGGCTTCTAAGCTGCTAACTTCAGGCTGCTAACTTCAGGCTGCTAGACTGCTAACTTCAGGCTGCTGGGCTGCTAAGCTGCTAACTTCAGGCTGCTACATGTAGACTCCTCGTCTGCTAGGCCTCTACATTCAGGCTGCTAACTTCAGGCTGATGGGCTGCTTAGCTGCTATTTTCAGGCTGCTAGGCTGCTGAGCTGTTGGGCTTCTAACTTCAGGCTGCTATGATGTTTGTCTACAAACTTCGCGAACCTGACATAGTTTGCATTTTAATTCGTGAATGGTCAAGAGACTAGCATGTTGCTGACAGACTGAAAAAGTTTGTAAATTATGTTTTACAATAATTTAGTAACGATATCAGTATACGATTAGAATCGTACCATTGTCTTTTAATATTTGCGTTTCTGTTTTTAGTCTTTCTTTCATTACTGGTACCATATACTGTACTCCTAGGCCTTTTTTCTTTGTAACCCAATCAATGTATTGACAATGTTAACAGATCATTGGAACAATTACGTATTGTATTTAGAACAAAAATAAGTAGGCCATACTCAAAATTAATACCAAGATGATGAGACTAATAAGAAAATGAACCAAGTAAACCAAATTATGCCAACCATATATTTATCTGCTTTATGTCAATGATATTCTCAAGGACTTTGCCAGACAATAACATATCGGGTCAAATCAGTCAGCAAGAATACTTTATGAAATAAACTTTTACTCGCAATATAAAGTAAACTTAAGTTACGTGTCACACAGTTAATTTAATATACATTAGTGGTTAACAGTTTTGACAGAAAATAAGTACAAAGTGCAGTTTTTACACATCTTTTTAACACAGGAATCACTAAGTATCAACCACGTTATTGACCTCATCTCTCGTACGTACTTAACGTTTGAGGTAAGAAGAGAGCTATCAGGCGATTTTGTACTCAAATGAAGTACAGTCCATTCGCGTTGCTACGAATCGCGATTTTACGAAATAATGATAATACTACGAACAAAGCGGATGGTCCCGTCCGTATTCGTTCTTTATTCAATATAAAAAGATGCGATCGAATGAAATGCGATTTAACGAAAACCGAATAATTTTGACAGTACCTTAATCTTGTTTTCCGTCAGAACGATCTGTGTGTAACGTGCAGTGTGACATCTGACATTATCGAGTTTCATCATGCGGAACTTACGGCAGTTAGAGATTACAGCTCACGTTCTGTTCTGACTAGATATACAAGCTTCCTGGAAACCATGAATGAAAGGAATAATGGGATAGTATATTACTTTATCTATTGCTTTATGAGATCTACCTGACGCTAACTTCATAGCGTTACTGTGTACTAATCGACCTTGCATTCAAACAAAATTCCAACTATTACGACATGTAACTTCAGCCACACTCTCGCTAGCGTCCTAAATTCCTACATGTATTTCATCAAATAATAAACATGAAATGCATCCCATAATTGATATTGATGCTTTATGTCCGGAAATGTCCGAAGTTACATGTCTCACTAAAATCCGCATCCACTTTTACCAAACTGACCTTTTTACTTGTGATTGTGAACGACGTGGTTTCCGGATATTATACAAAAGATGTTTATTGATACAATTTAGTTAAGATTTGACCGGTGTTTAATAGGTAATAAGTAGGCAAATCACATGGTGTGCATTAACATGTACTTTATAAATAGAAGACTGAGTTGTCCTTTTTCCTAAATAAGTTTTCTGGGTTGTCTAGTTGATCTATTGTCTTAGAAAGTCATGTACGGTGTAGGATCTTGCAGTGAATTTGAAATGACTCTTGCCAATACTTTAATCTAGAAAGCATATTTCTTCGTTTTCAGCAATAAGAAATATTTCACAGAGAGCTTTTATAATTATTGCATGGTTTTCATTGTTCTAAAATCACGATTTTGAACAATTCACGAAAACAAGTTCCCCATAGACGTTAATGAATTCAAGTATATCAGCTAGATGAGTGTCTCGTGACAGAACAGAGATAAATTATCTTCTCATATAAGAACAAAGCAATTGACATTGTAATAACGCACCTTGATTCAGACAATCAAACTGTTAAATTTTCAAACAATTGAAATCTTGAAAAGAGAACAATTTCACAATTAACATTCGGCATTGATTACCAATATTAAAGACCCATTTTGCGTGTGAACATTAATTGTGTTAAATAGATACTTTGAGAAGCATTATGTTTATTTCAATGTAAACTTGTAATTTAATTTAATAAAACGTCTTTAAGCTTGAGATGCTCAGTTCGATAATAGGCCATGATAGTATTATTAATATAATGTATTAAGCCTAATAAAAGCAAAGATTTCTTTACTAATTGTTAATGAATTTGTCCAAGAAAAATATCTAAGTAATATTAATAATGTCAGTGACCGCAAAGCTTTGTCTAGATTTAGATGTATAGCCCATAAACTAGCAATCGAAGAGGGGAGATTTAGAAATATTGAAAGAAATCAACGTTTCTGTAGTACGAGTAAATGTTTTATGCATCAAATAGAATCAGAGTATCATTTCTTGCTAATATGTCCGTTTTATAGTGATTTATGTAAACAGTTGCTCCCGAAATATTATTGCGTGTGGCCAAATATTAACAAATTCAAATCTATAATGAAAACAACACAAAAGAGTAAAATTGTTAACCTAGCAAAATTTTTCTATTTAGCCATGGAAAAAAGAAGCGAAGCGAACTAATTTTATAACAAATTCAATCTTAAAAGTATTCGTTTTATTTATCGGTTACTATTATTTATTTTATAAACCTTACACACTCTACAAAGTAACTTATTGCACTCATAACATGTAATCATCATGCTTTTCTGTTGTAATATATGTTTTATTTATACATTGTTTTGTTTAACATTCGCCACAATTTTAACATGGCGATGAACATGTATATGTTTTTGCCAATAAATATGTTGACTGTGACTTTGACATGTGATCATTGTAATGTTTGGACTCCTTTCTGCGGGGTTGATGGGTCTTTAGTCTTTAGAACCGCCACTTCTCCGTATCCGTAAAGACTACGGGATAGATAACCTGATCTCAATTCCATAGGATCTATGGTGTGAAGTGAAGGATAACAGTCTTAAAAATCCCCAATAATTTGAGTTTTGCTTAAAATTATGTAATAAAAATAAAAATTCAACATGTAATTATGAAGACCACTTCTTTTAAATATCTTTACCATCTAACAATTCTCGTAAGAGTCAATATCCAATAACATTACAGGGATATTAAACAAATGATATTGCCTCTACCTGGGGCGAACCCGCACCATCACGGCGACATCGCCAAGCCCTGCATCACTGCACGACATCGGTAAAGGTTATTTCACTGATAACAGTACTGCCTATATGTACGGGGAAATTTTATACGCCCGCCACACTGCACAAATAGCGCTACATTGAGTTTCAAATGATATTGCATCTACCTGGGATCGAAAAAGGCTAAAAATTAAGGCATTTACAGAGACGAGTGCACTATACTGATCTTAAAATGTTGAATCCGCATATGCTGAAGATGATCAAAACTATAACCGTCCAGTCGCGATTTTACGAAAAGGCATCGGACCGAGCCGATTATTCGTAAAATCGCATTTTTCGTAGTATCGCATTTTTGATAGTTTTGGTTTTTGATACCGCCGCAAATCGTCAATGTCGTTATATGACGTAATGTGTCATTGTTGTGATATCACGGTAAATGTTAATAAATAAATAAAACAAAGAAAAGAAATGTTCGATGTAGTTATTTTTATTGTGAAATTACATGTTATAATTAATCAATTATAATTAAGATTCAGCTAACCTCCCTTTGAAAAAAAAAACCGGGCCCTTCATAAATTGCTCAGAATGCCGATATCAGTTTACTGAATTAATAATCGCCGTAGTAATAAGATTATGCAGAATTAAAAGGCAGAAGTAGAATGACAAGCTATACAATTGTTTCAAATTCATACAATTTCAAACATTTGACATTTAATCACTCAAACTGTTTGTTACAAGCAAACAGGCCCGATGGTTGTTATGTAGAGCATTTCGTGTCATTACTGCTTGGGTCGATAATTGCTCAACAAGACGAAAACGGCTATCGCTCGAAAAGGTGTGAAAATCACCTACCTGACCGAAATTCGTTATATTGCATTCTTATTGCACTGGAAATAAGCTTAAGGGTCTGTCATAATTATTCGCTAAATCGCATTTTTCGTTAAATCGCAATTCGTTCGATCGCATCTTTTTCATATTGAATAAAGAAGGAATACGGACGGGACCGGCCGCCTTATTCGTAGTATACCGTTATTTCGTAAAATCGCGATTCGTAAAATCGTGACTCGACGAAATCGTCCATTGCGAAAAATACACATTTATGGTAAAGAAATCTCTATGGCGATTTTATGGGGATGAAAACCAGATATTGCGATATTGGTGTTTGATACGTGTAACACATAGCAAAGTCAATTTTAAAGGTAATGGTTCAAACTTAGCAGTTATTAGAGTCTTACCCTAACTATATATTTATTAGGGAACACTTTATTAAGTGTATGGCCCTTAGAACGGGTACTAGTACCCGAGTTTGCGAATTCACCGGACTTTGTTTTATCTGCATTATTTATTTTCTATAATTGTAAGTGCCTGGCTACTGAACATACTTTTTTGTTTTAATACTTTGTAATTTCAGGGGGTTGATTTTGGTTCCAATGTAATATACGATGCCGTTTGCAGCCAACTCAATAATGCTGGGCCCAAGATCATTATAATATAGCTGGAGACCAGTGCTGAAGGTTATAAAACTGAGTTTGGAAACCAGTCTCAAATCTCAAGCATCTGATTGGCTGAAATGGCGACTGGTCGCCATTTCAGCCAATCAGATGCTTGAGATTTGAGACTGGTTTCCATGCTCAGTTTTATAACCTTGGGCACAGTTTTAAATCTAAAGCATCTGACTGGCTGACATGAGACTTGCCAATCAGATGCCTCAGATTTGAGACTTGTCTCCAATCTCAGTTTAATTATCCTGGGTCCTGGAGATGTCCATCTTTCAAATGAGTACATACATGAACGTTTATGGTCGTTCCAAAATGAGCGTCTATATATTTTTATACCAATGTTTTGTTTAAATATCATAAGTAGAGGTCAAAACTTCAATATTTTATAACATCGACGTTTCGGCCATAATGCCTTCTTCAGGATTGTTTGTCATAAAAGGAAGTGACGTTTATTGAACATGTTCTCGTATTTTTTGCGCCCTTTCTTAATCCGCAAGTGAATTTACTTGGTAAACCTACGGATGAGCTACTGTGGTCATCCACATGTAGGGATTCCGTGATGTTAAAAAAAAAACTCGTGAAAAAACAATTCCAGTGCCCAAGGTTTTAAAACTGAGCATGGAAACCAGTATCAAATCTCCAGCACCAGTCTCCTGACGCTATATCTGGGCTGAAGGTTATAAAGCTCAGACTGGAAACCAGTTTCATATCTCAAGCATCTGATTGGCTGAAATGGTGACTGATGCTTGAGATTTCAGACCGGTTTCCATGCTCAGTTTTATTACCTTGGCCACTCGACTTTTGTCGCTGAATAGCGTATTTACCGACCTTAGGATTATAGGTCAACAATCTTTCTCTGAGCCATGAGTATGCACCGGAAATCAAATTCCGGGCTACGGTTACTGAAACATCAAACTTGTACAATCTGAAACGAATCTTATTCAATTTCACAACCACAAAGCTCTAGAGTTTCATATTTGACTTTAATTAAAACACCTTTTTTATAAGGGTACAAAATGACAAAGTAGATAGAATTATAATCGGTATGAGATAGATTTGTGATATGGTCATCATTTCAATAATTTTGAAGATATTACCATACACATGTGATTATATTAGAATGTTGATAAGGAAGTCGGCAAGTCGGTCTTTGAACGTCGGATTTTCTGCTTAATCATATGTTGTTGTTTTTTCAGTTTATTCAAGCATTTGCAAAGTAGCAAAGAATATTCCGCGTGATGACTTTACACAAACCCAAGACTAAAAGTGTTAAAACAACTTATAAGAGGAGAAGTTTTTTTTACATTCCTGACAGTATATTGTTTTAACAACTTTTTACTTATACACATTTCTAGCTAGTGTTGTTAACACCAGGACCTTATGAGTGTTTTATATAGAGTTCACAATTTCCCTTATAGTATAATACACATTTCGATCGCTTTCTCCTGTCCAAGACAAAGCGTCGCTTGCTGAAAAAAGCAGACACTTGTTTATTGTCGATTGATTGTTCAAATGCGGCATTTGGCGTTCTAAGCATATAACGAACGAATGCATTGCTCGTTCTAAGGTTTTATCTATGATCGAGAGTCCACTGACATAGATAGTTTCAACCACAAAATTACGTGCGAGATATCTATTACTCCGATCTTAGTTTTCGGCTAAATGGCTGAGAAGTCCTGAGTCCTTGCAGTAAAGTAACACATACTAGATAATATCTACCTAATACATGAACTATAAACAATTATTTAGGGCCATTATGTTGTCAGGGGAGGGGATTAACTCATGACTTTAAAACACATCCTTTCAAAACCTTCATAAGATATAAAAACACGCTTTAGGGCAATGTTATCCCGTTTTCCTCGGACACACGGATAGCCTGGCGAACACATAAAATACATATTTTATGGACAACTTTGATGTGGTTATATGTAGAATAACTTTGTTACAAATTAATGTGTTCTTAATTGTATGCCAATTTACGCACACAGGCACGCACTCAGATGCTGGCACACAAGCATCAATTTTGACATATTCGATATATTTATACAGGACAAACGATGCCAATTTTTCAAACTTGATATCCAATCCAGGAAGGCTCAAATCTTCGCAATCTGAAAATTAAAATAATACGATTATTGTTGCTGTATAGACATATTTAAAATTTTAGTTGTGCTTTGTACGTGTAGTTAAGAGCCATAAATACTTAATTTTAAAGAATCTTCGGATACCTTGATATTTTATTTGATGTTTTACAGAATACAATGCTTGTCAATTTTGGTGAAAATTTTTTAAATACATCTTTTAAATTCTAAGTATTTAAATTAAAAAAATATTTCCGAATTAGAGACTTATTCAAAGATCTTAAATTAAAAAATACATTTATTATTTGATGAACCCTTGTGTATGGATCACCATACAAGGATCGTTTATATTAGAACTAAAATATATTTTATTTTAATTTTTAAGAAATACCATATTTGTCTCCAGAACATGCGTTGTCATGTTTAACGAGAAATGAAGGACGTGATTGTTCCACTTTCCGTTTGAAGACCCTCGATTTGCTCTTTACTATATATTTTGCATAAGACAGTTTCAAATGGAACATCATGGTGGCTGAAAGCTACACAGTACTCATTCTCCATACAAAAGCTTTCACATTCGTCCATCGTTTCATCGTTCTTAATTTCGCGAGGGTGTCCGACAACTGCTGTCTCATAAATGTAACGATGATGGGCGTATTTGTTAGGAAATACAACTGAAGTTACCGAAGTGTCCTCCAGAACGTATCGTTGAGCATATAGACGTGGTTGATTATAGAAAGTACAAACTATTCTTAATAGTCTACTAACTCTCACAGAGAAATGCATAACTTCTCCGCAATCAGTTCTTTTGAAGCATTCATCAATGCAATCCCCCAATGACGGATAACTGATTTCGCTACTACTTGTAGCATTTAGAAACAATGTATTTTTCAGTATTATCGTGTAATCAATCTTTCTATGCTTCTGACGATATAGAGAATACTTGTATTTATTTTCTACGATCAACTTTCCAATTCTTTCATGGTCAATTTTTAGGTTCTTCATGTACCTTTCCGTGAACAGTTCCTCAATGGATGATAGTTTGAAAGCCGTTGGCACTGGACTGTCCTTTACTTCTGATGCCCATGTCATTGCGTCACCATTTGCAGGAGGAGCAGCTCCAACAGTTATTGTTTTTGTTGTGACACTCTTTGAGAAATCTGATGCAGCCTGTCTCTGCGAAGAGTCCATATTGAATCCGCCCCCGGCACTGAAGAGACCAGCATAGCTCGCTTGAACGGCTACATCTATTCCTTGTGATCGTTTTGTTTCGTACGTTTTTGAGTTCATTTTAAACTGGTATATAAACCGTGCTCCAAACGTGACTTCTGTTGGAAAGTGGGTGCCGTATGTATCAAAGAACATGAAATATAACTCGGGATTCCAGTTGGTGGCGTTGAGCTTGTAGAGCCATTGTAAGAAAACATCATCGAACGTCGGAGGCCGGTCAGAGATAATCTTGCTGAAATAGTAATGGCAACTGGCTGCGGACAAAATTAGGACAGACTCTCCAGTCGCAATTTCTGAATACTCCTGCTTGTATCCAGCGCTTGCAGAAAAGCTCAATCCCCAACCACCAGCGCTGACACTGGCTGACACCGACAAAGCTTCATCGTAGTCATGTCTGTTTTGAATCGTAGTCGATGAGAAAGAAATAACACAGGCAATGTCTGGAATAACAACCAACCCATTGGGTACACTGTACCGACAATCAGCAGTCTGCCTTCCGGTCGAGTAATCAGCTTTAAAAATTGGGTATGTGAAACCTGGATCATGGCCCGTTGCCAACGGGAAGCCATCAAGAATATTGTATCCTAGTAAGGTGTAGTCGATGTCTGGGAAAGTAGTTTTAAACTCGGAGTTTTGACAGTCCTGAAGATTCGGATCTTGGCGCATACCTGTATACAGTTAATTGAATAATATTTATGAATACTAACCAATTAAAATCAAACATGTTCATAGGCGTTAACCTAGTATTTATTATTTGTTTATACTTTGTTTACGGGAGGATGATAAAATAACAAACATTTTGAAAAAAAACTTATACTTTCATAAAATGTTGGTCATTGTAGTAATTTTTGAAAAAGGTGTAGCGTTATGCTACCGCAAGAAGAACACTAACAAAACATAAGTGTGTGTCGGCCCAGGAGCCCTCGTCGTGGTCGCTCGGACGAGCTACTAAGACTGCCGCGCTAACATGCTTAATAGAATACTGCCGCACTGGAATGCTTAATAGAATACTGCCGCCCCTGGAGAGCTTTGCTCGCCCAGTATATATGTAGAACCCATACTGATTACATAGCTACCGTTAATAACAAAGTTATATATTATTGTAATAATAAACAGTCTGCAACCACAGCGATAACAGGCCGATACAGTGATTGTACCAGCTGACCCTATCCGCAGGCAGTGTCCAGTTCAAGCTTGACAAACTGACCCTCTGACAACATGGGAAGCCTCTACTGATCCGAAGCCCCACACTTTGTTCAGATGGATATGACAAGAACTTGCTGAAGTGGCAAAACATCGGTTCATCGAGTACGATTCGATATCGCTGTAGTTGTTTAATATATTACAATAGACATACTCATTAACTTCTTAAAAAACGTTTCAAGGCGGTTTCCGCTTAACTTCTCTTTTCATTGATTGTGGTATCTTTTTTATATTGATCATATTGTTATCCCTTGCTCTCTTTTCCATTCTGTTTGTAGGATGTGTGATGGGCTGTGTTTTTAC
Organism: Corbicula japonica; assembly: GCA_038501625.1. Classification (NCBI taxonomy): domain Eukaryota; kingdom Metazoa; phylum Mollusca; class Bivalvia; order Venerida; family Cyrenidae; genus Corbicula; species Corbicula japonica. The sequence goes on along the minus strand of JAZAYU010000020.1, from coordinate 6,823,667 downwards.
AATGTATCAATTCCTGATATGCATTTAAAGAAAGGATTGTATGACTGATTCAGACCGATGTAAAGGCCAGTGTAATTCATGCGGAGGAAAGGACGGAACAGGGATTGTGTTTTCATGAATAGTTAAATTCAATATTACATCTAAGTTGCGTTTAATTGTTTTTAAATCGTTGAAAAAAATTGGCATAGAAGACCTAATCAGCAGTCAGTTGTTAATATGAACAAAAAACCAACCTATTTCTTCCTTGTTGCATGATAATTTTAATTCATGCAATTAAATTTGATTTGTCTTTAAAAATGGAATTTTGGTTTCAAGGTTTGAAGGCACGTATTTATAATTTCAAGCTTAAAGCAGAATCTCTCTCTTTTTTACCTATATTATAGAAAGTGGTTCGAAGTTCTTGTTTAATAGTGGCATCGTTGATTGCATTACGAGATCTCGTTACATTTCCTGTTCTTTTCGTGCGAGCTTTAGGAAGCCCTGGTACGTCTGGGTAAGGTTTTTGATCCGATGGTACTTCTTGTTTAAATGAGACTGTTTCGAGATTCTGTAGGGCACTGCAAAAGCGAAAATATTACAAAATTGTTTGCGGATTATGAACTTTGAGCTCGTGTACAGCGTCTTTTAATTTAGAATGAATGTTGATATTATCATCAGTTTATATGATTGTGTTTAGCAATCAGGTATTGCTATAGGATATAATTAATATATATTTACTCATAGAAAAGGTATTACGCACGGCATTTTGATGTACTGTCATTTGCAATGATGCATTACGATGTCAGCAAATGGCATGCGCTTCATCTCGCTGGACACAATTGTAACAAGAAGTGTCGTGTAGACAGAAGCAAAAACAACAATGAAACAACCAAACAATAACACACAAACAAAAACTGAAAGTCGTAACAACGCAGTTATCATTTGAATGTAAAGCATAAGGTAAAGATGAGACAAATAGTTTGTGTTATATGTATTCCTGTTCAAATAATAAACACTAATGAATTCAAAACGTCTATGCTTTGGATGATTAATAAATGCACAAAATGTCAAGTCTAAACTTTTTGAGATATTCGCTGTTTGTCAATTAGAAAAGGAAAAGAATTGGCTTTGCAAAATGTTAACATGAACAAAGCATTTCCGCTGTACAGATGTGCATCGATTACAAATAGTCATGCGTGAAACATTATTTAAAATATTGATAATTGAAATAGATGGGAAATCTTATAGTTTTACATCTAAGTTAATAAAACATTTTGCAGCTGTGTCTCCAACACAAGAGGAAATGCAGCACATAAAAAGCAAGTAAGAGTTCACGCATATACACATCACAATTCTACATGACTGCAGAAGTCCGATTCCATATTAAAACGGAAAACATTAAACAGTTTATAATTCTGTAAATAAAAGATTCTCACTTGTTTTGACGTTGTTCTGTTCCGCAAATTGAAGCCACAACTACGATAAAGAGTATCGTACACTTTACCGAATTCATGTCCTGTAAAGACAATGAGCATAACCAAATACATGCATACACACTAGGTAAAAGTGAACATAAAATTATATATATATATTTATTTTATCTAACGCTTTTATATTTCTATTTTATATCGGAAAATCGATAACAATTATTTAACACGGAATACTTAAAAAATGCAGGCCATGATGACATTTTTATCACAACAGCAGTTGCCTTTCCGATCCGGCGAGATTTTGACAGGTGACTTTTTCTTATTTCTTTCTTATGACAAAAACATCATTTCTGGAAATACAGTAAAGTTTTTTTTTTAATCCATCACATTAAAACTTGCGTTCGTAACGCAAAATGAGATTATTTTTAAGAGAAAACTTTTATAATATGACAAACGATCGAATGGTTTCCAGAGTAATGCGAACGAGCTCATACCTAATCAACTATTGAATACACCTTTCAAAAGGGGCAATAAAATATAACTTTGACAGATATCAGATTCATATAATAAAAGATAAAATGAGAGACACTTCGGTCGCCGAAAGTTGCCAAATTCTCCGGAAAATTAAATGAACTGTGAAAGGTATGTTTAAAGGCACGGTGATTGTCAGTGAAGATGTATGTCAGAATAAATCATTGAAAACTTTGGCCTCCTTCACAATTATTTCTGTTGTTCTCGTATACCACGAATCTCCCATTTTAGAAAAGAGGCTCAAAACTGCCGTATCAAGCAATAGAAACGCACTACCGAGAGAAGCTTCGCTCAAGTATTTGTTTCTAAAAATATTTTTTTAAAATCATATTGCATTCGCCGATCTTGCTAAAGAGGATTTTTGACACTGCTTATTTTATTGAGTCTGACAGAATCAGTATTTGCTGTGTATAAAATGTATTTTAACTACAGTCATAAACAGTTCAATCTTATTTTCACTTGACTTAAAGAAGTGAAACAATTATAGATTAAAACTATTTAAGCCATGACTATGATTTCATAAGTTGAATATTTTTTAAATTTTTTTTTTAATTATTATTTCACTTTTTTTTCTTTTTTTTCTGTTTCAGGCCCCTTTCTTTTAATTTTAAGAAATATTTTCTTTCATCATAATTATAATAAATTTAAAAAATAAATACTCTAAATAAATATTTTTTCTAAAATTTTTTGTAAAAACTGTTATAAAAACGTATGATAATGTTGTTTTGATTTACAAAATATCGAGATCTGTATTAATTTCGAATGACTCAAAATTCGGACCTGTTCTATTTAGAAAATGACATCACTTACGAAAGAAATTTAAGCTCTTATCATCCTTATGGAATGGTATCATATTTATATTTTCTTTGCATTTTTTCACATTAACTAAAAGTTTGAACGCGAAATCAGAACAAAATTTAAAATGTTGAATGAGCATATCAGTAAACGCAACACACAGACTACTCTGAATTTTATCATAGCTGACAAAAAGAAAGATATAAAAAGTGAAATATGCATATCAGGAATCGCTACTCTCATAAAACGCAGCCGCAGCGAAAAAGAAGAGAAGAACGGAGAGCATGTTTGTTATAAGTATGTCAATTCTTATACGACGCCACAAACAATAAACGAAAAAGAGAACATTTGGGGTTACCGCCTTGGAACTGTCAGTGGCTTAAAACGAATTGCCACTGGGGGTTTAATCCAGGTTCTAGAGTACACCAACCTCACACTTGCCCCAACAGTTTCTCATATCAACAAACAAGTACAAGTTGTCTTCAGTTGGTGAAAAAACTCCAATTCACCCATCAGCTTAACAATGTTGCATGCAAAAGCATACAAACATATAAAACATAAGAAGCTAATAGCATTGCAAAGTCAAAGGGGCGAGTACTCAATGATCTTACCGAGACCAAACCACCTGGAGTCAAATTAGCAGGAACACGATGACAGGGATAAAAGAAACAAATCGAGCTTTAAGAAGGTTCGAGTACGTTTTAAATTATCTTGTCTCTGACAAACAGCTTATTATGAGCGGAATTTTACCAACCAGAAACTTTTAACTTGAAATGTTCTTTTTCTGTACAAGGAAACGGTTTAATAGATAAACTGCTTTATATTTCTAAACTATGTTAGATTTATAAAAATATTAAAAACAAACATGTTTTATTATCGCTAAGAGCTAAGATTCCAAAATCAAAATCTAAACTTACATTTCGTTTTCCCAAGTAAAAATCGAAGTATGTTGATAACGAATAGGCAAGCAGTCTTGAAGTTAGAATACGAATCGTCGACTAACAGATTTTCTAGCTATCTCAGACTGTATTTATAGCATTCATTTAAATGTTGTCAATGACCTTTGACATTAAGCACTATACTTGAAGTGTTTCCATAAATATTGTAAAATAAAAGTACTTCGGCATCTTAAAGGCATACATACTTTAAATAAGAACGCGAAAAGCGTCTGACTGATTTGCCAACCTGACTGAGCTCGAACTAAGTTTCTTTTTTCATCTATTTCAATGCCACAGTACTAGCGTTATTTGTGTCTGTGTCGGCTGTAAAAAGTCTCCATGCAATTTTAATCAGTGTTGCTATCAATAGCGTCCTTTATGATCATTTAGCACGAAACAAATTTATGTTTTTAGTTCCGTCCATTGCTGTTTGATTTAGGGCGAACACAGTATTTTTGCAGGGAATCATTCGCCGCTAATCATGGAATGGTATTAATAAGAAAATACCGTACCGAAGGTTCCACGTTTACAGTCATATGCATAAAGTATCACATCAAACATATATTTAGATATTGTTCAATAACTTGAAAGATATACTTCCTGCCTTTTTTTATATTTTGCCTTTGTCTTTCTCTGTGATATGCAGGATTTATATTCTATGATCCCCTATCAAAGTTCTATTTTATTTAGTTCCGCCATTGCTGTTTGATTTAGGGCAAACACAGTACTTTTCAGGAAGTCACACGCTGATAATACGCTGCCAATCATGGAATGGTATCATGGTATCTGAATATACCGCATAGAAGGTTCCGTGCTCATCGCCATATGCATAGCATACAATTGATTGGTATGGATGTTAGATTTAGGGCAAACACATTATTTTTCAGGAAGTCATACGCTGCTAATACGCTGCTAATCATGGAATGCTATTAATCTGAATATACCGCATAGAAGGTTCCGTGTTCATCGCCATATGCATACCATTGATTGGGACGGATCTAAATTGTACTGTTAACTGGACTAAATATTGAGTTGCGCTCAACCCGGGGCTAGGCGGCGTAAACAGTAATATGCAATTCTAATTCTGTCTATGAACAGGCTCAATCAAAACGTTCCTGAATATTTTCATTTGCGTGTTATCTGGTGGCTTTAAAAGTTTCCTTTTCATATACTATTTCATAATTATGTAGATTGTCACTACTGAACATAGGAGAGATTTGTTTGTTTTTCTTGTTAGGCTATTTACTGTTTCTAGTCTTATTAATGTGGTTAAACATGTGTTGGATTTATACCTCCTGTATACTCAAATTGGAAAACATTGAAAATAAAACTGGTATTGAAGCATGCAGGTTATATATATGAATACCAATCTATGTTGTTTTCGACAACTAAGCGCGTCAAAATAGCCAATTGGATTTGGTCGTTTTCTAGAAGCTTAACTTATATCGTAACTTATATTAATACACACATACAAAACTTTAACGGAACATGATGCATTGCGAAGTTTTGAAGTGTTAGAATTTTAAACAGAGGAATTTTCTAATTCCCCTTTAATTTTTAAGTCACAAAATCATGTTCTTCTTAAACCACAAGAAATAGGGAGTAATATGCACTCAACGGAACATCCTTGTCATCGTCAGATAAACAGGTGAATTTAAAAAGATAACAGTAGAACACAGATATATTGTTGAGCCACTTTAGGTTATTGACGTCAGATGGGAGTTGTCGGATTGAATTTTTATCAAACTTCACCAGACCCTCTCAAGAAGTTAATAACGACAAAATTTAATGACAATGATAAAGACCCACTTTAATGAAGTATCATTGCTGCAAATGAACCATCCTTGAAGCATCCTTGCTGCCAGCGATAAACAATGTGAATTCAAACAGATAATACAAGTTTTCCTGCAAACAATGTGAATTCAAACAGATTATACAAGATTTTCTGCAGCTTCGCCCAGTAGTCACTGCAATTACCAAATAGATAAACAAATAAATACTTAACACTCCTCAAATTTAATAAAGCGCTTCTCAATGTTCGGAAATAAGCTGAATGATATATTTCAAGGGTTTGCTATCTGTTTGAGCATCAGTGATTTTGGGATTTTCTCACATGACATCTTGTCTCGATCATTTAGACACTCCTTGGTTGCTTATCAATTTTAGGAAGTCCACGTCGCATTATGTGTGCTTTGCCTTTGGAGAATGATAAGGCATCGGCGTTTTGCTTGCAAAACGCGTAAATACGCGTTTCTTTTTTTTTTCATATGTCGCCGTTAAGAGCATTAGCGAAAACAACTTGTATGATGTCATTATAGCATATGTGACATCATTGCCAATATGCTTAATTAACGTTTTCTTAAATGTTTGAGGTGTCTTTTGAATTAGGTCTTATTTTATTTAATACTTCTTTTAAATATATCGTTCATCCATATAAGTTGGTTTATTTTAATATATAAGCTAGGTAAAGTCTCAGCCAATTTGCACATAAAAGTATCAGAAGCAATGCAAAACCCGAGGGTAATGTTTTCCATTCAGCTGTGCCGAAATTGGGTCTGGAAAGCATTGCTTGAGGGATGGGATACCGTGATCTTCGCCGAATATCAATGATTAATCATTCTCACTTACTTCTACAATATTCAACAACTTTTTTTCAAAATTCAAATAAAACGCAAAAAATTGAGAACTATTTATTTTGTGTAACTTCTAGAAGGAACGCTAAATCAGCCACGAATACACAGTCCTGTCATAGTTTAACACCCCTAACTTGTACACCAATATTGTTTCAAATTTACTAAAGGAAAAGAATCGTTGTTTCAGGGTATGTAAACTTGCAGCGGATTCATCCGATGATAACGGATCTACAATTCTGCAAAGGTTATCCGTGATTTTGTCACATTTCATGATTCAAATATCACAAATAGATTGAATTGTACATACCAGTTGAAATACCCCGATTAAAAAGCAATTTATATTCTATTTTATTTTCCATCAATTTTTCCATAGAGCGTGATGTTAACGAAGCTCGCAACAGCTGTTTAAGAATGGCATACTCTAAATAAATCACGATCAACAGACTCATACCATGATAAACACTTCCAGCATTCAGACGTTAGGAACCTCCTACTTTATCCTTTCCAATTGATTTTAAACAAAACGAAATGAACACGTTGGTCTGTTTAAAAAAAACAACAAAACATTTGTTTAATTACGTCATATATCAAACTTTAATGACCTAGTAATCAGCATCAGGACGTAGTCTTAATTAATAAAGTGCTCGATCAATTTGGTGCGCAAAAATAGGAAAGAAGGCGAGCACGCGAAGGTAAGGATACGGACATGAAGGATAAGGAAATCACACATGGCTAAAATTCGGGTTTTTCTGTCTAGTTAGTGAGAAATTGTATTCAGTGATTACTTGTATGAGGTTATTAGAAATAAAGTAATCATAAGGAACTTTCTTTTGGTGTATGTACATATTAAACAGGATAATCGATTCGTAAAACGTTCTCTTTAATGTTACAAAATATCGAAGTAACCAAAAGGTAACCAAAATAGATTTAAATGAAAGAGATAATTCACCGGAAAGAATAAAATAAATAGAAAGTTTAGAGATGTCAGCGTGAGATAAAATTTAGGCCACTCGTGAAAATATTATGATTGCGAAATAAAATGTAAAATAAGCATTTCAGTAAATGCCACATTTAGAAGACACAGCCTCCCCACACAGCCAAGAAGGAGAGAGGAAGAGAGAGCAGGCTTTATAAATGGTTAATAAAGTTTGATCTTACACTAATTCAATAAATATAAAAAAAACTGTTAATTCAATGAGCTATGCTCATGACATTCATTCTTGAAAAAAAAAAAACATTTTATTTTACGATGCCAATCATTTGCTTCGGAGGTTTGGGGGTGGTCAGGGCGTTTGTGTGTGAGAGGGGGTGGGGGCGCTCCTAAAAGATAAACCGTCGTTCGCTCTGAGAATTCGCTCTGTCGTCAACGGCGCTGTTCGAAAAGTCATCATAAAGTTGTTGTTAATATTCTGTCTGTCCGTCCGTCCATTCGTCTGCCCGTCTGTCTGGCTGTCTGTCAGTCTGTCCGTCCGTCTCTATCAGTTCTTGAACAATGACAAAGTGAAAACATTTCGCCGTTACTTGTATGAAAAAGGACTATTTGATTCTGTTTTCATATTTAAAAACTCGACTTAAATTCTTTATTAGATTATGATTGTCGATCGCGTCCGGTTTTACATCCTGATCACAACTTTCGAGCGGCGAACCTCTTAGGACTTTGCTTTATACAAACTGTTATTGCATACAACCATTATAATGACACAGATTCTCCTTGCAGTAGCACCCTTTTGTTTACTTTAGTTTTCACTTATGAAGCACTCAGTTTAAAAAACGAGTTTTGGATTGTTTCAAAAGGTAAGTGGGTTTATTATCATCGGACTTAGCGAAATGCTTCGGAATCTGTAATTTAAAAACGAAAACGTGGTCTAAAATGTCAGTTTTATCTGAAAATGGAAATCACGGCTTTTAACTTTATTAAAATTAAAAGTTCTTTTTATCAAATATTTAGAGTCAATCGATATCTATTTATGTCACAACGTGTATAAAAATTATTTTATATATATGAAAATTTATTTAAGATAGAAAAAAACTTACAAAATCTTTAAAATGAAATAAAAATTACCATGTTTATATGAGAAAATAAATCGTCGGTGACATTACTAGATTTTTCATATTTTGATAAGGTAAGATAACACATTATTTAAAAATTATAATCATTATCTTATTTGTTGCTAATGTTGATTAAGTTATACATTTATTCCGGCAAAATTATGATCAATATCGTTGGCAAAACTTGTTGAGGTTATCTAAAAAAATAGTGAACTGGGCCTGTCAAGAATGACTATTAATTTCAAAGACTCAGCGCCGTCCATTGACATTTGTTTTCTATCGACCATAGAAAAGTCTCACAGGATAGTGGATAATCCTAATTTTGACAGGGTATCTGAGAATGTAAGTCCTGCCTATCACAGAGAACACAAGAAAGTCAAAACAAAACAGCATGAGGTATATCATCGGGAATGATTGATCTATATCTAAAGTTGTATAGCAAACATTATGGATGTTAACATTCTATGCAAAACAATGAATATTTGAGACCCGCAGAATCTACAACCGATGCGTAATTAATTAAATTACAAAATATTTAAAGAACTTAAAAAAATGTTCTTTTATTGATGAAAATATCAATTTCTGTTTTATTTTCAGATTCTTTCCTGAATATTTGGCGCTATGAAGTTGTCTGGGGTTGTCGTCGTTTTTATACTGATTTTTGAAGTATGCATGGCTATTTCCGACAACGAAATAGCAATTCTAAAACAAATGCAAGATTGGGGGAAAGCGATATTTCTTTCTATCGAAACAGGAAGTAAGAAAGGACAATATTTAGTTGCGGCTGTGTCGGAAGGCGATCCTAGTCCTGCAAGTTTTTCGAAGAATCTGTTAAATGGTTGCCCACCTGAACCAAATATTGATGACAAAATACAAGAATGCAGATCAAGTGCGGTTATATTAAACCTAGTAAGCACGGAAGTGTGGCAGCGTAGCCAGTGGGCAAATGAGCCAAAATATAGAAAACATCCATGGCATGGTGAATACCGTCTCTTAAGGGATGGTATTGTTAGAAGGCTAACGGACAATTTCTTTGCAGACAAGCCAAACGCTCATGACTGTCAAATATATTTATATTCGTTCTACATCCCCTGCGCTGACATTCCGGGACAACCTTATTCGTGTAGTGATATAATTGGCGGTTACAATAAAGCTCAAACAACAAGATGCAGAGTAGCTCTTGTCGGATACACAGAAGTTTTCCGAAGAAGTGACTTTGTGAAAACAGACGAACAAAGATCTAAAACTGTTCTTAACGAGTATAGTGCTTTAAAACATATTAAAAAGGAGGTAACGGTGGAAGCCATGGATTCAGTTCATACTCAGAGTACCTTTCAAGAACTTATGTTTGAATGTGTTATTAATTCGCCATTAATGGGATGTTGTGTCGAAGATCAACCAATTGGACCGAACAGTCAAAGTATTGTGTCATATTTCGTGAACACTATGATTTTTAATCTAAAACGCAGGAAACAAATTGCCAACACCGGGAAGCCGAAATTGATGAAATATATGAACAGTTGGTTATCGGACACAATTGGTGGAGACTGTGAAAAATGCTCGGCGCGCAAAGAGGTTCTTATATATTTACTCGGCTTTTGCGCACAGACAGCCCTCGATGTATCTGATTATTTTGGACAGCCGGAGGAACGAAATGATCTTTCTATACCTAGGTGGACACCACTTAAAAATGGCAAAATAAGTAACATACAAATGATAGATCCATCTGAATTCAAAAACACAAGAATGCTTATGTGTGCACAGCATACTCTGAGTATTGATTCACTATGTACTCGTTCTATGCAGTCTACTTCGATCGAGTCAAACTGGTCTGATTTTCTATCGTCTGAAGACAAAAGAGCTAGACAAAATTAAGGAAATTGAAAGTGCTCGTCAACGTTTGTATTTTCCAGAACTCATTTACTTGCCCCTAGTTTTCATACAAGTAATTTATTTTTGTAATTATCTTTCAAATTGCTTGGTCGTTAATATACATGTAATATTAATAGGATTTGTGTTCATAAAATTGTATGAACATGATTTAAAAAATTGGATTTGGCTTTGAGAAGCCATCAAACGCGACAAATATGAAATTACTCCAGGCTCGATTTGATTGAGCCTGTTCATGGGCAGTAATGGAAATACATATTACTGCCCACGCCACCTAGCCCCGGGTTTAGCGCAACTTAATATTTAAACCAATAAACAGTACAATTTTGATTCATCCCAAACGATGGAATGCGTGCGGCGGTGAACACGAAACCTTCAGTGCGGTATTTTCAGATTAAAACCATTCCAAGTTCAGCGGCTTATGTTCGCCAGATAACAGATTGACAGATTGTGTTTGCACTAAACGAGAAAACAATGGGCGGAACTAATCAGAATATAATTTTGACAGGGGAGACGCGATATGAGTTACAGCAGTATAAAATCGTCTATTTCAACTATACTTATTCTTCGTATATTCGTTTCTTTCTATGAATGTGACGTCACTATAAGACTACGACGGTTTAACCAAATTTGTTAAGAAATAAAATAATTCAGCGATGGCTCTTTTTTATGCATGTTACAGTTATTCAATCTATGAAAAGTAAAAGATGCATTTCAGTAGTCGCCACACTCACAAACACCTTTTCGCAATACCTACATGTAATTACATGATCTTTTATAGCTGTAAGACAATATGATAAGAGCACGGATAATTTAGTAGTTGAACAAGAACTGGAGTTTGCAATATATTTTGCTTTGTAGGGTGTTTTGTTCATTTTAGGCAACCATTACATAGTAGGTACTTTGTCTTCTTTCGGCTCAACACTGATTCTAAACTTTGTAATTTGTAGAGTGTGTGCAGTAACAATATCACTCTCAGATGAAGAAGTTACTGTATAAGTATTAGTGCTATTTAGCTCTTCAGTTTGAACATTAATACAGTGTATACTATTTTCAACGTTTATGTTTTACAACTGAATTTACATATGAATAACACTAGATTGTTAAGCATTATTAAAGTCAAACAAGACACATAAGTCGAAGAAAATTTTAATAACAAATTAAAGTACATTTCTACAATATATATTTTCAAACAATATCAAAACAACTATAAACCAAATCATTAACATAACTATTTCAGTATTTCACATTTTTTATTTAAAACACTTATAGAATCTTAAAATCTCATGTTTATATTTAAACTGTCATGCACCTTCTAGACAAAGTGTATACAGTCCAACCTGTGCTTAAGATCACTTGTAAACAAAAACCAACTGTGGAAGAAGAAAATACTTAAATTATTTGTCCCAAAGGATGATTTCAAGAACAAATTCTTCTGAGTGGTCTTTGTAGTCAGATTTGCCTATATGTATATTTTTTGCATATTACCCTCGGGTCTGTTTATGAAAACATGTTTATTTCCACAAAATACAAGTTAACATTTTACCATCACAATAATTTCCCAGTTCATCGCACTTTTTGTGCGGTATAATAATGAAACACTTTCAAATCCTTGTAGCTTGTTTATCACAGCTAACACCTCTAGCATGATACGGCGAGTTTCGTCCAAACAGTAGTAGTTGTTGCTTTTAATGCTTCAAGTCTTCAAAAGATCTTGCAGGCTCTTTTTTGATTGAGCCTGTTCATGGACAGTAATGGAAATGCATATTACTGCCCTCGCCGCCTAGCCCAAATATATAGTACAATTTTGATCTATCCCAAATGAGGGTATGCATATGGCGGTGAATATGGAACCTTCAGTGCGGTATTTTCAGATTAATATCATTCCATGTTCAGCTGCTTATGGTCCCCCGTTAAAAGAATGGGTTTGCCCTTAACGAGAAAACAATGAGCGGAACTTAACAGAAGCGATATGAGTTACAGCAGTATAAATCGTCTATTTCAACTATACTAATTCCTCTGTCATGTAACAGCTGCCCTGTACACAATAGTGGGTACCCTGTAGCAGTCCGCAAGATGGCGACCAGTTAAGCAACGAAAAGGAATGTGCTCTTTTGTTTCCAATTGGTATACATATTGTAAGGTAAAGACTGGTATACTTGGATCATATAATGAAAAAGATTGTTGCTTGATACAATGATTGCTTGCTTTATTGCCGGTGTGTCCGTTTGACCCTGTAATTGATAAAAATAAATGACCTTACTGGCTATTTCAAAATTGAAGCGAGAGCGACGACTGATTTTGGCTTTTTATTCTATGACAACTTTGTTGTTCTCGTAATATGTGATATCTCTTTGAAGCGCCTCTAATTGCCTATCTTGTGGTATAACTATTTTACTGAATAATTATTTTGTTTTTAAGAAAATGCGATTCAAACAAATTGTTGTTATACCCTGTACCGCCCCTCGGATTATAAGAGTGTACCTTGTATAGCCGTTGGATTAGTGTCGAAAAAGTTACCCCGTATGGTCTACATTTCCATGAAAACAGCTACCCTGTAGAACTTATTTCTTCTTCTTTGTATAACCAATTTGTACGTGGCATATTGTATATCTATAAATGTTATCTTTACCACTGGCCGTTCCTTTATGCAGCCGGCAACGCTGAAGTTGGGTTTTTTTTCCAAATTTACAATTGCATCGCAACTGGGAGACACGTCGGGCGAATCGTAAAGATCCAAAAGGAAAAGCTCCAGTTTGGAATTATTTTGGTCTTATAAAGTCCAAAACTTCTCAGACTTTTTTAGAACATAGGAAAATGTAGCTGGTGTTTTACTTGTAAAATTACGGTCAAGTGGTTGGGCTGAACTACAGATTTAACAACTCATTTGCGAAGACCAATCCAACGTTGTCGTCTGCAAATAAAAAAAAGGTTGAATGTTGACCCTCTGTTGAAAACGCTGTTTCTCGTGAACGTAAGCGGAAAGTTCAGCAATATTTGGGTCATGCTATGTTTGGGCTAATGAAATCTAGTCATTAAAACCCCAATTTGTTTCGAAGTTAACTGTGACAACTGTTCTACAATACTCACACTAGTTAATTACGTTTCATTAACCGATGGTTAACTTCGAACGCATGTGTAAGATCGCAAAAATATACCGCGGCATGTATCGTGATATGGCAGGCCCGTAAAGCGATATATTGCGGTACGCTTTAAGCCGCGATACCCATCCTTATGAATGACACTGTTGCTAAAAATAGTAATTCAGGCCCAACGTGATAACTTGAATTAGCTGTGTACCAAACTTGATGTGTGGGAAGCTTGTATCAAGATGCAACTTTTGATTCTATATTTGGTCGCTGAAAACCTGGGTCCAAGATCATAAAACTGAGTTTGGAGCCAAGTCTCAAACCTCAAGCATCATTTAGATGCTTTAGATTTAAGATTGATCTTGAGTTTTATTTTTATAATATCAGGCCCTGGTTTCGTCGCATGGCAGAGCTCTTCTTCAAAATATGCAAACAGAACCTTTTTGATTAAAATCCATTTATTGTAAGAATTTCAATGATAACGTGAAATCTCCGAACAACATTGACGTTTGTCCTATATCAGGCCCAAAGATTATAAAACTGAGAATGGAAACTGCTCTCAAATCTCAAGGATCTGATAGGCTTAAATGGCGACTGGTCGCAATGTCAGCCAACTAGACGCTTGAGATTTGAGACTGGTTTCAAATCTGTTTTATAATCTTCAGCGCAGATTCTCAAAAAGAGGATATTTATTAAACCATCTGATATAAAAACCTGAATAGTATTAGAAAGATACAATCTGGGATACCAAACCTACTATTAGAAAATAGGCTGCTATAACATTATGACACCACAGAAAGGAACTTTACTGTACAGTTGTTTCTTGGTGTATAAATCACTTCAATCATCATATGAACATATCATGGAAATACACGCTGTTTATAATTTAATGCTATAGTATATCCATGAACGGCCTTTTGCCCCGTCAGTTGTAACTCGAAATCAGCTCCAGAGCCATTTAAATTCTCCGGCGTGAGGAACCAAATGGTCTAAAAAGGTGAAACATGCATATCAGGAATCGCCACATTCAGAAAAAACAGCCTCCCCACACAGTCAAGAAGAAGAGAGGGGAGAGAGCATGGTTAATAAAATGATCAGTTTCAAAAAAGACACCACGGGGGGAAAGAGCATGGTTAATAAAATGATCAGTTTCAAAAAAGACACCACTAACAATAAACAAAAATGAGAACCCGAGGGGTTACCGCCTTGGAACGGTCAGTGGCAAATCAAATTGCCACTGGGGGTTTAAACCAGGTTCTAGGGTGCACCAACCTCACACTTGCCCCAACAGGTTCTCATATCACAAAACAAGTACTAGTTGTCTTGGTGAAAAAACTCCAACCCACTTATCGGCTTAACAATGTTGCATGCAAAAGCACACAAACATATAAAACATAAGAAGTTAAGAGCATTGCAAAGCCGAAGGGGCGGGTACTCAATGATCTTACCGAGACCAGAGCTCCTGGAGTAAAATCAGCAAGAACACGATGACAGGGATAAAAGAAACAAATCGAGCTTCTAGGTTCTTTTAAGAAAAGATTTCCCCATTAACCTTCATAAACTCTTAAATCCCTGCCACCGTCGTGCAACCAAAGAGGTAAGCATAATGATCAACTGTAGAAGGGTTAATCACTAGGCCTGCAGAGCGCTGTAAAATATCATGTTGGTAACCTTTCTTTTTAAATTTACAGATGGTTTTTACGAATAACCGGGAGAAATTAACACTGCCTTTTATCTTTTTAAGTTTATAAATTAAATCTCCATAAAAAACTGGCTGTGAAATACCTTGTTGCAAAAGTGATTTTAAACTGCATCTGTATTTATGAATTGAATCTGGGTATCGGCGATAAAACTTGCAAAAGGTTTTCCTTAATTTGTGATACCGATAACCTTGTAAAAGAAACAAATCGAGCTTCTAGGTTCTTTTAAGAAAAGATTTCCCCATTAACCTTCATAAACTCTTTAATCCCTGCCACCGTCGTGCAACCAAAGAGGTAAGCATAATGATCAACTGTAGAAGGGTTAATCACTAGGCCTGCAGAGCGCTGTAAAATATCATGTTGGTAACCTTTCTTTTTAAATTTACAGATGGTTTTTACGAATAACCGGGAGAAATTAACACTGCCTTTTATCTTTTTAAGTTTATAAATTAAATCTCCATAAAAAACTGGCTGTGAAATACCTTGTTGCAAAAGTGATTTTAAACTGCATCTGTATTTATGAATTGAATCTGGGTATCGGCGATAAAACTTGCAAAAGGTTTTCCTTAATTTGTGATACCGATAACCTTGTTTTAAAAGTTTTTCTGTAATGCAAAGATTACGTTCATTGAAATCATTAACATCGTTGCAAGCTCTTGAAAAGCGAACAAGCTGTGAGATATAAACCCCATAAGATGTTGCACGGGGAACATCGCCGTCTAAAAACGGAAAATTTACTATATTAAAATTAAAATCATCTCTTTTATCATAAATTTTAGTTGTGACATAACCATTTTCAATGGACAGATTTAGATCGAGAAAGTTTGCTTGCTTTTCTGAAGTGTTCGCTTTATTAAGTTGTAGTTCTTTAGGATAAATCTTATTAACCAGTAATGGAAAATAGTTATTGTCTATATTTAATAAATCATCAAGGTACCTCGATGTGTTGTTAAAAGCTGTAATTATATCATCTTGATGTTCAGTAGAAAGAGATAACATAAAGTCTCTTTCATAACAGTATAAAAACAGATCAGCAACAAGGGGTGCACAATTAGTACCCATTGGGATGCCTATTACTTGTTTATAAATAGAGGTACCGAATCTAACATAAATATTATCCAGTAAGAAAGTTAGCGACTCTATTAGGTCTTGACAAGTCCATAAGGTATAATTATCATAAGAACCATCTGTAAAAATGCCCTATGTTCATTACAAGCGATGAAGGTTTTATTTTCTCTAGCAAACGTTTTTTCAATGAGACTGGTTAGTTTGTCTCTTATTAAATTATGAGGGAGCGAAGTGTATAATGTTGAGAAATCATAAGTAGACAAACAGAACGCCCAAAAATTATTTGATTTAAGCTTTTTCAAAACGTCATTTGAATTTTTAATTGACCAAAATAAATGTTTGCCAGAAGTTTCAAAAACCTTATCACAATACCTAATTACATGTTCTTTTATAGCTGTAAGACAAGATGATAAGAGCACGGATAATTTAGTAGTAGTGCAAGAACTAGAGTTAGCAATAAATCTTGCTTTGTACGGTGTTTTATGCATTTTAGGCAACCAATACACAATAGGTACTTTGTCTTGTTTCGCTCAATACTGATTCAAAATTTTGTAATTTGTAGAGTGTGTGCAGTAACAGTATCACTCTCAGATGAAGAAGACAGTATATAAGCATTAGTGCTGTTCAGTTCTTTAGTTTGAATATTAATATAGTGTATTCGTCACACTATAATTACATTATTAGAAGCCTTATCAGCAGGTGTTAAAACAAATCTGTTATGAAAGTCTTGAATTCCTTCTTTCAAATGATGAAAGTTAAAACGAGGTTGAGGTGGTAATAAAGCAAAGTTTCTTACATAAAATGATGTACGAGTTTCAATTATTTCGAATATGTGTTTTTCCAGTTAGAAAGTGCATTAGGCTCGGCATGTTCTCTTTTGCACCATTTATTGCAAAATAAGTTTAAAGACTCAGCAATTTCTGCACGGCATGCCTTAAAATCAATTTTGGATGATATTCTATATTTGGGACCTTTAGAAATTAAATTACGAATTCTCGAGTCTTTGATTAAATTAAGATCACCGGTAACAATATGACCGGCAGGCTTATAGCAATATTTAGAAGTTAAAAACTCTCAAGATTTTGGTGTATTTTCAATGATCTGTAAATCCGAGGTAATTTTATTTTAATTGTATTTCTAGTTGGTTTGTTGTATTTAGTATTCTTAAAGTAAATAGGAACAGCCGATTGAACTGTTTTATCTTTAAATATACTAGGAAGGTCAGTAAAATCTATTCTTTTATTTAAAAAAGAAATTTTAAGGAAATGTCTTTGATGGTCAGATTCCAAGTCAATGTGCGGCCTGAGAACATGCCGAGTATAACACTGCATAAGACTAGCAGCTTCGTAAAATGGATGGGTTCTAATGACGATGTCGTCGGCTTCCTCATCCAGTTTCTGCAGACTTGATATAGAAAGAGAAGCCAACCTAGATAGCATAGCGTTTCTGCCAGATTGTTTTAAAATAATATGTAGGTCATGAATAGAACAACGAATACGTGATTTTCTTTTTATGTTTCCATTAGTTCTGCTTCCGTGCGACCTCGATTTTCTTTTACGTATTTCAAGCAATTCAAAGACGTCATAATCAGGATTTTTAGAAATGTTGCCTTCTTGATAAATATTATCATTTAAACCAAGTGGGTAAGGAGTTTGTAATTTAAAGACGCTGACATCGTTTATGATTTCATCCTTGCCAATAGCGATAGAGTATTATGCTGTAAATTACAAGATTCATTAATTTCAACTATACTGTATATGTTCGCTTCATAACAATCAACATTATTGTTAAACACAACACTTCAGAACCTTATATTTCGTCCAGTTTTTTTTCTAAAAAGTTAAATTTCCTGTGGAATTTCATTGTTGCATCTGTATTACTAATACGCTATTCCGGTACGTTTGATTTAACTGATTTATCGAACAAAAACACAACGGAACACATTGTGTGGAAAAGGTAAGTATATTAAAACATTACAGATTTTATAGGAATTCAATTATGAATCATGTTGTATTTATTTTGTCCTGACTACAATACTACTTTAAAAACTGTAAACCATAGTACTACAGGGTAGCTGTTTTCATGGAAAAGTAGACCATACGGAGTACCTATCGCGACACTAATCCAACGGCTATTCAAGGTACCCTCTTATGTATACCAATTGGAAACAAAATAGCACATACCTTTTCGTTGCTTAACCCAGGTTTAGTATATAAGGGTGATATGAAACCTAAACTGCTTCAAATACTGATTCAAATACTAAGTTTTGGAATGGATTACCAACAGAAAGGATTTCAACAGAACTCAATATTAATTATCTTAATAGCACATATCTTTTTTGTTTGTTGTTATCTTTATTCAAGTAGAATGAATTATTTAGTGAAGTACAGACTTCATGTTGAACATTCTTAAATCTGGATTAGAATATCCTAATATTCTAACCCAGCTCAAATCTAGTAGCTCTGGTGTAATCATTACTTTGGAGGCTGTAACTGTCTTCTTAAATGCTGGGGTCTTCTGATTTTAAGTATATTTTATAAGAAGATTTTCAATTTCATGTGACCAGCCTGGGGTTCATGCATAATTGATTTAGAAGGAGACAACTTCTGTCAAAGATTCCCACTCTGTGCCACACCAGTAGCTTTTGAAACCAGTGCTCATAGTTTTTGCAATGTAATTAAATACTTTGTATTTTAATGTTATTTGTTATTTCAATTTCATGTGACCAGCCTGGGGTTCATGCATAATTGATTTATGCAGGTGGATCTTAACACTTATAATTAAAATGATATTAAGAATATAAACTTGATTGTTGGGATATAATTCTTCTCATCAAATCTAGAGTATAAAAATGCTTGAAAATAACCACAAAAATAGATGTTTCACCTGATTTAGGCATAGGTTTTTAAGTAATAACTAGCATCTTATGGTATAATACTATTAGATTGTATCTATTAGTATAAAAAAGACAACTTTATTTGTGTTTGGACTTTTAGTCCTATACCAGGACTATGCAAATTATCCTGGGCAAATTTGAAATCTTGATAGTTTTAGTGAAGGGGTTTACCATGACACAACATTACTAGTAAACATGTTAACCAATTATTACTCTAATGATGACTAAATATGCTTAATACTTGACACTACCCTTATCAGACTTTGAAGCATGATTGGTCCGCTAATAACATAAAACATGCTGAAAGAAATCTCCTGAATGTAATTTGAATGAAATAAATGAAAATTTCATTCAAGGTAAGAAAAACTTAGTTGAATTTAATTCAGTGGTAATTTTACCCACAAAGGTTTTGACGTATAATTAATACAACCAACCGATAACTTGCAAAATTTAAAATTAATTATGTAAGTTTTGAAAAAGTCTACAATTTGAAGCAAGTGCTGCAATGTTTCCTGAAAAGGGTCAGAATTAAAACACTGCATTATATTTGAATCTCTTTCTGTGGCTTATTTTGACACATTATATTTTGATTTAACTAAATTGGACTGGTGTCAGTTATCCAAATCGAGATCATATCATCTGGAGCAAATGTTTCAAGAGTCCTTACTTAATTGATTTCAAAGTGCAACTAAATTCAATGATAATTGATTTTTTTTATTTTTATATATTATTGTTAATTAAATCCCTTTCATAGTACTCATATCCCAAAAGGCCATGGCTTGAAAGTACTGGGTGCTCTTTTTCAGGCCATAGTTACATATATTGGATTGTAAAACTAACCATCTTCTGCATTTATTAAGTATGTAAAGATCTCATGTATATGGCAAAAGATAATAGAGAACATTGAAGATAAGGTCTTTTGGGTTCCTCATGACTAATGGTTTGATTTCTCCTTTGGTTGTGGATTATTTTCACGTTGGAATGTTTAGTGTAAACAGTAAGGCCAGAGAATAATGACAAGTTTAGGGGTTTGATCAAGAAGGTCTTTCAGAAAACAAACATTTTTTTTTTCAAATAATACCTGTAAAATAAGAAGGAATGTTCTGCTAAGCATACTGTGTATTTAATCAGCTTATGTAGGTCTATACATAAACTATATGGATTAATAGTGTATAGTTTGCCCATAAATTCAGGTAGTTCCTGTTGTAACGTTTCAAATACAGCAACTACTGCTGATGAAGTTGAAAATATAAAAAACACATGTTTTTGGCACAATTTTATCATAAGATTTTGCACTGATAATGAATATCCGAATTATCCGAATATATGCCCACCTGGAACTTATCAATACAATTCTCTCCAAAAAAAGCCATTGTTGAATGGTAAAAATGCTCAGAATGCAATATCAGGTTATGGGACAACTCTTCCCTAGCGTGATTTAACAAGATTATTGTAATTAGTCACATAATTTGCAATGCAATTTTCAAATACGGAAAAGCGAAAAATCTTTGTTTACTCGCAACCTCGCTTTGACGTGACCTTCACCTTCTCTATATGACAGTTGAAACCGTGTCTCCGTGTATTATATTGCCAGACAGTAAGAAATTCAGATACGATTTTTCAATACACTCAGAAGTGTTAACTTAAGCAATGCTTTCACTGCAGCAATTGATTCTCAACGCTCCATGTTAACGTTCATTAATTTATTTTATTCCACCTGATTAAAAGATAAAGAATTAAGCTATCAAGCCGAGTATGATGATAATGATGATGTTTGGTATGCATTCAAATGAATCTCTCAGTTTATTTCTTACTAAATAACAGATAAACCTTAACCCCATAACAACACAATCGGTTATTTGGCTTCAGCATTTAGCTGCAGCGGCTCTAAGTTTTCGCCAACTTTTTCCAACTTGCGTTATCGGCGCAAATGTTGAAACATTCAATGGAACCCTGCCCCACCTCCTCAACACCGCTCTCCCTTAACATCAACGACAAGATTTTTTTTCAAATATTTAATATCATTATTTTCATACATAAACAAAGAACAAGATGGAAGTAGCAGGGCACTATGAAGTCCAAAATATTTCCACTAGTTTAAAAAAATATAAACGATATGCTTTCTTTATCGGTTTTCAATTGTTATTCTATCTACGGTTAAATTACTTATCAGACTTTAAGTATTAAAGAAGTTTCAATCATTATTCAATACCTGTAATTAAAATCAAGTTTATTATTACTCATATAAACATATTTGCATAATAAACAGTACCAATTTCGCGCTTTGAATAACCACTGTGGGGAATCACATGATCAAAATAATCTCTAAGCTATAGGGAAATTTTGAATTTTGTGAAGTTTTCATTTCAGAGTTGCACAAATAGAATTTATAAATGTTCTATCATATGACCACAGACTATATGTTTTATACTACAACTGCTAACAAGTGTTTTGTTTAGAATTTTACCAGATTACCTCTGCAGTGCCATGTTTTATAGTGCTTGGGTGTTCAGAATTATGAGGAAGAGATCATGAGCGAAATATAGTCAGTATAATTATACTTTCCAGTAGGCATACGATATGCTACATAATAAAGCTTCACGCAAACCATGGACAAAATATACTTCATTTTTCATTGTTTTACATTTGTTTAGAGATTGTTTTAATCATGTGATTCCCCATAGTGATAACGAATATGTAGACTACCCTTAAGTCATACAGAAACATAGACATCTCCTTTCCTACCTTGCAAGAGAAAAACACAGTTTATACAATCCGTATCCCCAATAAAAAAGTGAAATATATATCAGGAATGGCCACATCCATAAAGCTTATTTCAAGTTTGACTATATACTGACAAACTCAATGATTGAGATTCTGCATATTATCATCAAGGGTGGTTATTGAAACGGATTGATTAAAAATTTAAAACCGTGTTCAGAAACATGTGTGTGGTGCTTTAAGTTTTACTACAAAAAAGATAGATTTTAGAGAAACTCATTGAAATTAAAATGGTTAATTTTAATGGCACTTCTAGAACTTCATCAATTTAACAGACTTATGGACTGAATTTGGAAACGAACTTCAGATACATTTGATGATATTTTCTTATTAAAATAGGGAATGTCTATTGCGAATGCAATATCAAAACGAAATACCATAACATAACTTTCGCAAGTTTTGGCGCCGTCATGTTTATAAAGATGTCTAAGAAAGACGAGGAATAAAAACCGTGGATGTCCCAATCTCCTTCCGAAGGCCGGTGATCTCGTCTTTACTGTAAAATCTGCACCAGATTTTTAAATTGCCAACTTGCAAATCTCGGAAGCTAAAAGCTACACAGTAAAGTTCATTTAAACACAGTTTCTTACAATCATCCGGGTCTGCATAGTCCCCAGATTTTCGAGGAAACGCGGTAACTGCTGTATTCTCGTACTTGAAATACGACTCTATTTTGTCCGTAAATACAACAGTTTGCCAGTCTTGTTTTGTACTAGCCTCTGAAGTTATTGTGTCCAGTGACCTATAGAAAAAGCATGCGTAATTATAATCTTTACTGCACGTAGTACAGTAGTCAAATGCTACACATTGAGAGTTCTTTTTGCATAGATCAATGCATTGAGACATAGATGATTCATTGTGTCTTTGGAACCAACCATGCGTCTGTGTATTCTTGATATAAATCCTACCAGGAGGTTCACATTCGTCAATCTTGCCACCTTTCAGAAGACAATATTTGTACTTGCTTTCTGATATGGAATGTCCAATTCTTTCGTGATCAATATTCAAGTGTCCCATGTACATGTCAGAAAACAGTTGCTCAATCGATGATAGTTTAAATGCCGTCGGCACTGGGCTGTCCTTCACTTCTGATGCCCATGTCATTGCGTCACCATTAGCCGGAGGAGCAGCCCCAACTGTTATTGTTTTTGTTGTCACATCTTTTGAGAAATTGGATGCAGCCTGTCTCTGCGAAGAGTCCATATTGAATCCGCCCCCGGCACTGAAGAGACCAGCATAGCTCGCTTGAACGTCTATATCTACTCCTTGCGATCGTTTTTCTTCATAAGTGTTTGAGCTCATTTTAAACTGGTATATAAACCGTGCTCCAAACGTAACTTCTGTTGGAAAGTGGGTACCATATGTATCAAAAAACATAAAATATAAGTCAGGATCAAGGTCAGTGGCGTTGAGCCTGAAGAGCCACTGTAGAAACACGTCATCGAACTTCGGAGGCCGGTTAGAAATGAGTTTACTGAAATAGTATTGGCAACTGGCTGCGGACAAAATTACGACAGACTCTCCTGTCGCAATTTCTGAATACTCCTGCTTGTATCCAGCGCTTGCAGAAAAGCTCAATCCCCAACCACCAGCGCTGACACTGGCTGACACAGACAAAGCTTCATCGTAGTCATGGCTGTTTTTAACCGTAGTCGATGAGAAAGAAATAACACAGGCTACGTCCGGAATAACAACTAAACCGTTGGGAACACTGTACCGACAATCAGCAGTCTGTCTCCCGGTCGAGTAATCAGCCTTAAAAATTGGGTTTGTGAAGCCTGGATCATGGCCCGCTGTCATCGGAAAGCCATCAAGTATATTATATCCTAGTAAGGTGTAGTCGATGTCTGGGAAAGTAGTTTTAAACTCGGAGTTTTGACAGTCCTGAAGATTCGGATCTTGGCGCATACCTGTATACAGTTAATTGAATAATATTTATAAATACTTACCGATTAAAATCAAACATTTTCATAGGCGTTGATTTAGTATTTATTATTTGTTTATACTTTTTATGGGTTGACGATAAATAACAAACATTTTGAAAAATCTTTTACTTTCATAGAATGATGGTCAAAGATTTTTTTAAATGGCAAAATAATTAACCTCTTAAAAACGTTTCAAGGCGGTTTCCGCTTAAATTCGCTCCCAGCTAGAAGCACTATAATTTGAAATTCACAGTAGCGCTATTTGTGCAGTGTGGCGGCCGTAAAATGTCTCCCCGTACATATAGTCAGTACTGTTATCAGTAAAATAACCCGTTACCGATGTCATGCAGTGATTGTGACGTATATCAGGGCTATCCGATCAACCTTTTTGGGGGTTGTTCCGGTTAGCTTAATCGGTTGCGTCGCAGGATTTGCAGGGCTAGGCGCTGTCGCCGTAACGGTGCGGGTTCGCTCCCAGCTAGACGCACTATAATTTTACATTGATTGTGGTATCATTTTTATATTGGTCATAGTGTTATCCCTTGCTCTCTTTTCCATTCTGCATCTAAGATGTGTGATGGGCTGTGTTTTTATTATGTATCAATTCCTGATATGCATTTAAAGATAGGACTGTATGACTGATTCAGTCAGAGGAGACGACGGAACAGGGAATGTGTTTGATGAATACGTAAATTCAATATTACTTATTCGTTTAACTGTGTTTAATTTATTGAAAACATGGGCATAGAAGAACTAATCAACGGGCAGTCGTTAACATGAACAAAAGAAAACAACATATTCCTTCCTTGTTGCATGATAATTTTACTTTATGGAATTAGAATCTATTTGTCTTTAAAAACGGATTTTTGGTTTCAATGTATGAATGCATGTACATTTTATCCATAATTTCAAGCTTAAAGCGGAATTTTCTCTGTTTTATACCTATATTATAGAAATTGTTTCGAAGATCTTGTTTAATTGTGGCATCGTTGATTGCATAACGAGATCTCGTTACATTTCGTGTTCTTCTCTTGCGAGCTTTAAGAGGCCCTTGTTCGTCTTTGTGAAGATTTTGATCCAATGGTACTTCTTGCGATTGTTTAAATGAGACTGTTTTGAGATTCTGTAGGGCACTACAAAAGCGAAAATATTACAAAATTTTGTGCGGATTATGAACTTTTAGCTCCTGTCCAGCGTCTTTTAATTTAGAATGAATGTTGATTTTATCATCAGTTTATATGATTGTGTTTAGCAATAAGGGTTCTTTAAGATAATATTAATAATATATATTTACCTGTAGAAAAGGTATTACACACGGCATTTGGATGTAATGTCATTTGCAAGTGGCATGCGCTTTATCTCGCAGGACACAATTGTAACAAGAGATGTCATGTAGACAGCAGCAACAATAACAATGAACCAACGCAATTGTATCAAGAGGCGTCATGTAGACAGCAGCAACAACAACAATGAAACAACCAAACAACAACACACAAAAACTGAAAGTCTTAACAACGCAGTTATCATTTGAATGTAACGCGTACGGTAAAGATCAGACAAATTGTGTGTGTTATATCTTTTCCTATGCAAATAATAAACAAACATAATTCAAAAGGTCTATGCTTTGGTAAAAACAATAAATGCACAAAAATGTCAAGTTTAAACTTTTTGAGATATTTGCTGTCTGTCAATTAGAAAAGGAAGAGAATTGGCTTGAAAAATGTTAACATGAACCAAGCATTTCCGCTTAAAGAATGTGTATCGGTCTATAACTGATCATTTGTTTCTTTTCGCGTAGCATACTACAAATAGTCATGCGTGAAACATAATTAAAATATTGATAATTGAAACAGATTTGAAATCTTAAAGATTTTATATCTTAGTTAAAAAAACATGTTGCAGCTGTGTCTCCAACACAAGAAGAAATGCAGCACATAAAAATCAAGTAAGAGTTCACGCATACTCACAAATCTACAGGGCTGCAGAAGTCCGATTCCTACTAAAACGGAAAACATTATTATAAAAACTGTTTATAATTCTGTAAATAAAAGATTCTCACTTGTTTTTACGTTGTTCTGTTCCGTAAATTGAAGCCACTACTACGATAAAGAGTATCGTACACTTTACCGAATTCATCTCCTGTTAAGACAATGATAGAGCATCGTCAAATACATGCATACACACTAGGTAAGAGTGAACATAAAATTATATATATATATATATATTTATTTATTTTATCTGACGCTTTTTTATTTCTATTTCATATCGGAAAATCGATAAAAATAGCGAATGTTGTTTAACACTAAATAATTAAAAACTGCAGGCCATGTTGACATTTTTATCACAACAGCAGTTGCATTTCCGATTAAGCGAGATTTTGACAGGTGACTTTTTCTTTTTTATCTTATGACAAAAACACCAATTCTGGAAATGCAGTCGAGTTTTTGTGTTTTTTTTAAATCCAGTACTTTAAAACTTAGACCATTCTTTATAAATAAAAGAAAACCTGTATCTCTTTATAATATGACAAACGATCAAATGGTTCCCAGAGTAATGCGAACGAGCTCATAACTAATCAAACATTAAATACACCTATCAAAAGGGGCAATAAAAATATAACTTTGTCAGTAATCAGATTCATATAAAAATTAGAGTCACTTCGGTAGCCGCGATATATGAGTTGCCAAATTCTCCGCATAATTAAATGAACTGTGACAGGTACAGTACTGAAAATCACGAAATTGACAAACGAAACGTAGTGGAAATGGAAATGAAACGCTTTTCACTCTATGTTGAAACGGAAACGGAATGGAAACGGAACGCTATCGAAATGGAAACGCAACGGAGCGCTTAAAACGCTTGGAACGCTTGAAACGGTAGAAACGCTATAATCGGGGCACTTGGAACGCTAGAAACGGTAAAAACGGAATAATCGGAACGCTAGAAACGGACCGCTTGTTTATAGAAGAGTTTTTACCGTTTCTAGGTCACTCAATTATTTATAGTAACGTTTTAACCGTTTCTTTGTACGAAATTAATTGTAACGAAAATAATAGTTGTCGAAATGACGCTTCGTGGGACACTTGTTTCAAGTAATGATCAGTCTAAATATTTACCATTATTCAGCGCTGATCGAGCAATTGTTACATATTTGTTACACATTTATCGAAAGATTAGACATTTCGCTACATGTTTATGCATAAGGAGTCCTAAGGACCTATTTTTTCTCACTTGAACATTTGTTTGTGCGTGCACGTTTTTTGATCTCAGATTATTTGAAGATGTGTTTTTTTATTTGTTTTATAGCTTTAGAACGTGCTATTGAAGAGATCTAGAAAAAAGTACGGACAGCGCAACATTATTTTATTTCTTGCGTCGGGGATTCAGAAATGAAAAAGGAAATAAAATGTTGCAATGGTTTATTTTACTCATAGGAAAATAACATCAATTGCCCTTTGGAAAATAATGTTTTCAGGAATTTCACATTCGTAATTAAATATGACCTACAATCAAACGCCGACAAAAATATCAGATGTCTGAAAATTTGGCGGTAAAAAACACGTGACGTTTTAACCGTTTCTTTGTACGAAATTAATCGTAACGAAAATAATAGTTGTCGAAATGACGCTTCGTGGGACACTTGTTTCAAGTAATGATTAGTCTAAATATTTACCATTATTCAGCGCTGATCGAGCAATTGTTACACATTTGTTACACATTTATCGAAAGATTAGACATTTCGCTACATGTATATGCATAAGGAGTCCTAAGGACCTATTTTTTCTCACTTGAACATTTGTTTGTGCGTGCACGTTTTTGATCTCAGATTATTTGAAGATGTGTTTTTTTATTTGTTTTATAGCTTTAGAACGTGATATTGAAGAGATCTAGAAAAAAGTACGGACAGCGCAACATTATTTTATTTCTTGCGTCGGGGATTCAGAAATGAAAAAGGAAATAAAATGTTGAAATGGTTTATTTTACTCATAGGAAAATAACATCAACTGCCCTTTTGAAAATAATGTTTTCAGGAATTTCACATTCGTAATTAAATATGACATACAATCAAACGCCGACAAAAATATCAGATGTCTGAAAATTTGGCGGTAAAAAGCACGTGATTTGTTCGAAAAATACGTTGTTTGCTCGCCGAATACATCATAAACATATGACGTAAAATACATATGACGTACAATTAAACGTTAAAAATACGTCAGACGTGTGCAATTGAAAAGACATGATTTGCACGAGAGTCACGTTTCTTCTGCAAAGCACGTGAAAGGTTTCGTCGTGGGTAGTATTTGTGTTCTGTTTTAGTTTAGGTTTAAGAACGATTCGCATGAACGACACGATGCTTGCGATCAGAATTATGCATATTTCGGTCACAGATAGAAATATTGCTTTTAGCATTCAATTATTTAACAAATATCACAGAAATTTAAACAACTGTTTTGAAACTAAACGTTTCAAATTTAGATTTTGTCTAATCCTTTCTGCACTGAAAAGGCTTTCAATTATCAATAATTAAAAATAATGTACGATCTTTTTAGATTTCACTGGCGGTGATCTTTGACCTGTAGATAGTTGTTATTTATTACTAATCTTGTTGTTTATTTTTAGATTCCAAATGAGTGTATGGCACACGAAAAATACAACATTCAATAACATTTAATTTAAATATGGTCCAATATTTATTACAAGTTGCGTTTCGTCTAAATATAATTTTTCAGCAATAGCAAGTTTCGAAAAAATGATCTCCCTTTGAATTATCAACAGTAGGCACTTTCCCGTTAGTCAAGAAGAGGTTATCTCCCGTTGACTTTGTTCGATTATTTGTGTTGTTGTTTTTTTATACTGAACAAATATCAAAAGTAACTCTAAAAAGCTTAGTTACTTTGTACATGTATAGTATCGTAACACTGAATTTACATAAGCGTAATTGTATGAAATATCTGTTTCTAAAGATTCAGTTTATAAACAAACTACAAAACAAAACGCAACAAAAGCTCATCGCACTTGCATCTTTTACTCAGATATTTAAATAAATAAGAGGTGAATTGAAATTAATGTCTCGTGAATAGCGAAAGATAAGTATTAGTCATATCGGGACGCTCGTAGGGTTACACCGCCGGAGCTAACTAGTTTAGCACCTGAATGATTAAAATGTTTCGCTTTTTGTTTTTCTCAATAATGTAAAATCTTCATAAGACAATAACGTTAAAAGTGTTGTTAGAAATACCATGGTAAACACACTCTATGGCATGATTATCGTGCAGACTATGTTCTTTAAACACTTTAATCCTGGCGTCAGCTCGAGTCATGTATACGCACGTGTGCCCCGCGTTGGGAATTTGCGGGAACTTAATATGAATCTTCAACTATATCGTTTTTGATAGTCATATACATTATTCTGATTTAAAATGTTTAAAATCACTAAAAATTACCAATGCAAACTGATGCTAATAATTCAGTAAATTTATTTAATCTGACTTGACATACGTGCAGTGATAATGCTACCATGCTGAAATAGGGTCGCTTAGACAAAAATGATAATCTTCTGTTTATTTTAAAACAACGTAGTTGTTTTTAAATTAACATATTAATAATTCTAAAGTTTTTGTCAAATTCAGTTTGATGCCTAATTTCATAATTGACCGTCTATAATTCTTTGTAAGCGGTTGGACGATTTTATTACCGATAAGATGTAGATATCACTGATAGTTGTCATGGAAACATTTGCCAGAGGCAGATATATTACCTAAATTTTAGGGAATTTACATGTTCATTGTGACATTCTTAATTTGACTCCTCTTTTAGAAATAAATAAATCATAAGCAAGAGCTAATGAATACCGCTATTAGAGAATTCAAGAGAATCCTACTAAGGGCTTTATAGTTTTTATAAATGTATCATTATCCAAGCTGTCCCACAAGCATTTAATTTACATGGAGAAGATCTTATTGCTTTCCTTCGCCGGATCGGATCGCCTTCACGTCTTTATTTTGATGCAAACATGGTAATGTCAATTTCGCAATGTCAGTCTGAAGTTTCTCGCCATATTTCATTACATTTGATAGAAATCTACACGTTTTGGCATTTACAACAGTTACTGAAATTTGTTGAACGAAAATATTTAACCGTGGAAACAGTAAAAACGCACGAACGCGGAAATTGAACGCTGGAAACGCTAGAAACGGAAGAAACGGGAAAAACGCTGGAAACGCAGCGTTGAAAGCGTTTTAATCGAAATGGAAACGGAATGGAAACGGAACGGAAACGGAATGGAAGCGCAGCGGAAAACGTTGCCAATTGAAATGGAAATGAAACGGAGTGGAAACGCAAAAAATGCCAATTTCTTGATTTTCAGTTACGGTACTGTATGTTTTAAGGCACAGTGATTGTCAGTGAAGATGTATGTCAGGATAAATCATTGAAAGCATATGCCTCCTTCACAATAATTTGTGTTGTTCTCGCATACCACGAATCTCCCATTTCAGAAAAGAGGTTAAAACTGCCTTATCGAGCAATAGAAACGCAATACCGAGAGAAGTTTCGCTCAATTACTTGTTTCAAAAAATATTTTTAAAAATCATATTGCATTCGCCGATCTTGATAAAATGGATTTTTGACACTGCTTATTTTATTGAGTCTGACAGAATCATTGTTTGCTGTGTATAAAATGGGGCACGTCACGGGAAAAGGTACCTTCGGACATTTTTAGTGATATTTTAGTTTTTACTAAAATGAGACAGAACGTACAACTATAAACACATTTATTATAACTAAAATGTGATTTTGTTACGCATTTTGACAATAAAATGGTATTTTTACCACGAAATGCATACTAAGTAATGTCGTCTGCTCAAATTTATGACGTCATATCAAAGATTGGCGTCAACTGTCCGATGGAACTTTTTCCCGTGAGAGGCCCCAAATGTCTTTTAACTACCAGTCATAAACAGTTCAATCTTTTTTTCACTTGATTTAAAGAAGTGGAACAATTATAGATTTAAACTATTTTAGCCATGACTATGACTATGAATTTTCACATAGCTGACAAAAAGAAAGATATAAAAAGTAAAATATGCATATCAGGAATCGCTACTATCACAAAACGCTACCGCAGCGATAAAGAAGAAAAGAACGGAGAGCATGTTTGTTATTAGGATGTTGACATACGTATAATTGAAATTGATTCTTATACGACTCCACAAACAATAAACCAAAAAGAGAACATTTGGGGTTACCGCCTTGGAACGGTCAGTGGCTTAAAATGAATTGCCACTGTGGGGTTTAATCCAGGTTCTAGAGTACACCAACCTCACAATTGCCCCAACAGTTTCTCATATCAACAAACAAGTACAAGTTGTCTATAGTTGGTGAAAAAAACTCCAACTCACCCATTAGCTTAACAATGTTGCATGCAAATGCATACAAACATATAAAAGATAAGAAGCTTATAGCATTGCAAAGCCAAAGGGGCGAGTAATCAATAATCTTACCGAGACCAAACCCCCTGGAGTCAAATTAGCAAGAACACGATGACAGGGATAAAAGAAACAAAACGAGCTTCAAGAAGGTTTAACCTTTTCGAAAACGTTCTAAATTATCTTGTCTCTGACAAGCGGAACTTTACCAACCAGAAACGTTTAACTTGAAATGTTCTTTTTCTGTACAAGGCAACGGTTTAATAGATAAATTGCTTTATATTTCTAAAATATGTTAGATTTATAAAAATATTTAAAAAAGCAAACATGTTTTATTATCGCTAAGAGCTGAGATTCCAAAATCAAAATCTTAACTTACATTTCGTTTTCCCAAGTAAAAATCGAAGTACGTTGATAACGAATAGTTTGCAAGCAGTCTTGTAGTTAGAATACGAATCGTCGACTAACAGATTTTCTAGCTATCTCAGACTGTATTTATAGCATTCATTTAAATTTTGTCAATGACCTTTGACATTAAGCACTTTACTTGAAGTGTTTCCGTAAATATTGTAAAATAAAAGTACTTCGGCATCTTAAAGGCATACATACTTTAAATAAGAACGCGAAACCCGTTTGACTTATTTGCCAACCTGACTGTGCTCGAACTAAGTTTCTTTTTTCATCTATTTCAATGCCACAGTACTAGCGTTATTTGTGACTGTGTCGGCTGTAAAAGGTCTCCATGCACTTTCAATCAGTGTTGCTGTCAATAGCGTCCTTTATGACCATTGAGCACGATACAAATTTATGTTTTTAGTTGCGTCCATTGCTGTTTGATTTAGGGCAAACACAGTATTTTTGAAGGGAATCATTCGCCGCTAATCATGGAATGTTATTAATCTGAAAATACCGTATCGAAGGTTCCACGTTTACAGTCATATGCATAAAGTATCACATCAAACACATATTTAGATATTGTTCAATAACTTGAAAGATATACTTCCTGCCTTTTATAATATTTTGCCTTTTGTCTTTCTCTGTGATATGCAGGATTTTTATTCTCTGATCCCCTATCAAAGTTCTATTCTATTTAGTTCCGCCATTGCTGTTTGATTTAGGGCATACACAGTATTTTACAGGACGTCATACGCTGCTAATTAGCTGTTAATCATGGAATGGTATGGTATCTGAATATTCCGCATAGAAGGTTCCGTGTTCATCGCCATATGCAAACCACTGATTGGGATGGGTCTAAACTGTACTATTTATTGGTGTAAATATTGAGTTGCGCTCAACCCGGGGCAAGGCGGCGTTAACAGTAATATGCATTTCTATTACTGTCTATGAACAGGCTCAATCAAAACGTGTCTGAATATTTTCATTTGCGAGTTATTTGGTGGCTTTCAAAGTTTCCTTATCATATGTTTCATAATTATGTGGATCGTCAACACTGAACATAGGAGAGATTTTCTGGTTTTCCTTTTTAGGCTATTTACTGTTTTCAGTCTTATTAATGTGGTTAAACATGAGTTTGGTATATAACTCCTGTATAAATGTACTCATATTTGAATATATACTCGGCAAAAAAAGTTCTGCACACTTGGATATTTTATAAAATATCTTTTTAATTTCACCATACACAACAAAATGTTTTCATTCAAATACCGAATGGAAACTGTTCGAGTCATCACTAAACTGTTTTGTCTTACCTTTAGGTCAATGAGTGAAACAAGTGATACATTAATTAATAAAAACTTAAAGTTTGAGCGTAATTCTGGAAATGGCTTGGTATCAAATTTTAAATACCAACTCTTACTAGCATCACAGTGCATGCTCATTATTGCTTAAAACAGACACTGGTGAAATGTTGAGTGATTTCATAGATTTCACACCTCTACCTTGATACGGCAAATTTTGCAACTTTTGACTGTTGACCCCTATCATACTCAAAATGACATTTCTCGCTTATTTACCAACCAATTTTAATTTCGTTTTCGTCTTTAACTAATCTTGATATACATGTAAGAAATTATACCAGTTATTTGCTATATTTTAAAATTTACACAAAAGAACACATGTGTGCAGAACTGTTTTTGTTGGGTATATTTAACAAAAAACATTGACGCCTAAAGATTATTTATTTGAAAAGCAATCAATGTTGTTTTCGACAACTAAGCGCGTCAAAATAACCAATGGGATTTGGTCGTTTTCTAGATGCTAAAATCATAACTTATAATAATACACACATACAACATGTACAAACTTGAATGAAACATGATGTATTGGCAAAGTTTTGAAGTGTTAGAATTTTAAACAATGGATTTTGCTAATTCCCCTTTAATTTTTAAGTCACAACAAGATGTTCTTAAACCACAAGAAATAGGGAGTGATATGCACTTAACGGAACATCCTTGTCGTCGTCAGATAAACAGGTGAATTGTAACAGATAACACTAGAACACGGATACATTGTTAAGCCACTTTAGGTTATCTGAGAATTTCAGGACAATGATAAACACCCACTTAAATGAACCATCATTGAAACATCCTTGCTGCCAGCGATAAACTATGTGAATTAAAACAGATAATACAAGTTTTCCTGCAAACAATGTGAATTCAAACAAGATTATACAAGATTTCCTGTAGCTTCACCCAGTAGCTACTGCAATTACCTAATAGATAAACGAATACATTCTTAGCACTCCTCAAATTTGATAAAGCGCTTATTAATGTTCGGAAATAAGCTGAATGATATCTTTGAGGGGTTTGTTATCTGTATGAGCACCAGTGGTGCTGGAAGTTTCCTACATGACATCAAGTTTCGATCATTTAGACACTCCCTGGTTACTAAGGAATGGTAGGAAGTCGAAGTTGCATTATGTGAGCTTTGCCTTTCGAAAATGATAATTAGGCATCGGCGTTTTGAATGTCAACAGCGTAAACACGCGTTTCTCTTTTCGCACATGTCGCCGATTTGATCTTATTTTATTCTTATTTTAAATATATTGTTCATCCATATAAGTTGGTTAATTTTAATTTATAAGCTAGGTGTAAGCCTCAGCCAACTTGAACATAAAAGTATCAGAAGCAATACAAAACCAGTGGGTAATGCTTTCAAAAGAGCTAAGCCGAAATTTCGCCTGGAAAGCATTGCCCGAGGATTGGGATACCGTGATCTTCGCTGAATACCAATGATTATTTTTTTCTCACTTAGATCTTTACTTCTACAATATTCAATTTTATTTTCATATTTAAATAAAATGCAAAAAATGTGGAGAACTATAATTTCTTTTGCGTAACTTCTAGAAGGTACGGTAAATCAGCCACGAATACACAGTCCTGTCAAAGTAAAACATCCCTAACATGTACACCAATATTGTTTCAAATTTACTAAAGGAAAAGAATTATCGTAGTTCATGGTATGTAAACTTGCAGCGGATTCATCCAATGATAACGTATCTGCATTTCTGCAACAGTTATCCGTGATTTTGTCACGTTTCATGATTCAAATATCACAAATAAATTGACTTGTTCATACCAGTAGAAATATCCCGATCAAAAAGCAATTTATATTCAATTTTATTTTCCATCAATTTTTCCATAGAGCCTGATGTTAACGAAGCTCGCAACAGTTGTTTAAGAATTGCATACCCTAAAAAAACACGTTCAACAGACCCATACCATGATAAACACTTTCAGCATTCAGACGTTAGGAACCTCCTTCTGTATCCTTTCCAACTGATTTTAAACAAAACGAAATGAACACGTTGCTCTGCTTAAAAAAACAACAAAACATTTGTTTAATTACGTCACATATTAAACTTTAATGACGTAGTCATGAATTTCAGGGCGTAGTCTAAATAAATAAAGTGCTCGATCAATTTGGTGCTCAAAAATAGGAAAGTAGGCGAGCACGCGAAGGTAAGGATACGGACATGAAGGATAAGGAAATCTCACATAGCTAAAATTCGGATTTTTCTGTCTAGTTAGTGAGAAATTGTATTCTGTGATAAACTTGTATGAGGTTATTAGAAATAAATTAATCATAAGGAAATTTCTTTTGGAGTATGTATTTTTTTTTGGAGTATGTACAAATTTAAACAGGATAATCGATTCGTAAAACGTTCTCTTTAATGTGACAAAATATCGAAGTAACCAAAAGGTAACCAAAATAAATTTAAATGAAAGAGATAATTTACCGCAAAGAATATAATAAACAGAAAGTTTAGTGATGTCAGCGTGAGATCAAATTTACGGCACTCGTGAAAATATTATGATTGCGAAATAAAATGTAAAATACGCATATCAGGAAATGCCACATTCAGAAGACACTGCCGCCCCGCACAGCCCCACACAGCCAAGGAAAGAGGAAGAGAGAGCATGGTTTATAAATGGTTTATAAACTTTTATCTTACACTCATTCAATCAATATTTAATTTAATGAGCTATAATCATGACGTTCATTCTTGAAAAAATATTTCATTTTACGATGACAATCTTTTGCTTCGGGCGGTGGAGGATGGTAAGGGCGTTTGTGTGGGAGAGAGGGCGCTCCTAAAAGAAAAACCGTCGTTCGCTCTGCGAATTCGCTCTGTCGTCAACGGCGCTGTTCCAAAAGTCATCATAAAGTTGTTGTTTCTAATATTCTTAAAATATATTGTTTACATTTAATGAAGAATTGAGAATATCTATACATGACCGTCCGTCCGTCCATCCGTCTGGCTGTCTGTCTGTTGTCCGTCCGTCTCTATCAGTTCTTGAACAATGACAAAGTGAAGACATTTCGCCGTTACTTGTATGAAAAAGTACTATTTGATTCTGTTTTCATATTTAAAACTCGACTTAAATTCGTTATTACATTATGCTTGTCGATCGCGTCCGGTTTTACATCCTGATCACAACTTTCGAGCGGCGAACCTCTTAGGACTTTGCTTTATACAAACTTCAAGTGCATACAGCCATTTAATGACACAGAATCTCCTTGCAGTAGTTCCCTTTTGTTTACTTTTGTTTTCACTGATGAAGCACTCAGTTTAAAAAACGAGATTTGGAATGTTTCAAAAGGTAAGTGGGTTTATCATCATCAGACTTAGCTTCGGAATATGTAATTTAAAAAAAAAACGTGGTAAAATTGTCAGTTTTATCTGAAAATGGAAATCACTGCCTTTAATTTTATTAAAATTAAAATTTCATTTTATCAAATATCTAGAGTCAATCGATTTCTATTTATGTCACAATATGTATAAAATTATTTTATATATATGAAAATTTATTTAAGATAAATAATTTACCTTTAATCTTTAAAATGGAATAAAAATTACCATGGTTATACGAGAAAATAAATCGTCGGTGACATTATTGGCCTTTTCATAATTTATAAGGTAAGATAACACATTATTTAAAAATTATAAAAATTATCTTATTTGTTACAAATGTTGATTAAGTTATACATTTATACCGGCAAAAAAATAATTACAATCAATATCGTTGGCAAAACTTGTTGAGGTTATTGAAAAAAATAGTGTAACTGGGCCTGTCAGGAATGACTATTAATTTCAAAGACTCAGTGCCGTTCATTGACATTTGTTTTCTATTGACTATGGAAAAGTCTCACAGATTAGTGAATAATCCTAATTTTGACAGGGGATCTTAGAATGTACGCCCTGCCTATCACAGAGAACACAAAAAAGTCAAAACAAAACAGCATGAGGTATATCATCGGGAATGATTGATTTATATCAAAATGTATAACAAACATTATGGATGTTAACATTCTTAGACTATATAATACAATACATATTTGAGACCCGCAGAATCTTTACCCGATGTATAGTTTATTAAATTCCAAAATGTTTCAAGAACTTAAAAATATTTTAATACATACAAATATCAATTTTTATTTTCAGATTTTTTCCTGAACATTTGGCGCTATGAAGTTGTCTGGGATTGTCGTCGTTTTTATACTGATTTTTGAAGTATGCATAGCTATTTCCGACAACGAAATAGCCATTCTAAAACAGATGCAAAATTGGGGGAAAGCGATATTTCTTTCTATCGAAACAGGCAGTAAGAAAGGACAATATTTAGTTGCGGCTGTGTCGGAAGGCATTCCTAATCCTGCAAGTTTTTCGAAGAATCTGTTAAACGGTTGCCCACCTGAACCAAATATTGATAACAAAATACAAAAATGCAGATCAAGCGCGGTTATATTAAACCTTGTAAGCACGGAAGTGTGGCAGCGTAGCCAGTGGGCAAATGATCCAAAATATAGAAACCATCCATGGCATGGTGAATACCGTCTCTTAAGGGATGGTATTGTTAGAAGGCTGACGGACAATTTCATTGCAGACAACCCAAACGCTCGTGGCTGTCAAATTTATTTATACTCGTTCTACATCCCCTGCGCTGACATTCCGGGACAACCTTATTCGTGTAGTGATATAATTGGCGGTTACAATAACGATCGAACAACGAGATGCAGAGTAACTCTTGTCGGATACACAGAAGTTTTCCGAAGAAGTGACTTTGTGCAAACAAACAAACAAAGATCTGAAACTGTTCTTAACGCGTGTAGTGCTTTAAAACATATTACAAGGGAGATAACTGTGAAAGCCATTGGTGCAGTTCAAACTCAGAGTACCTTTCAAGAACTAATGTTTGAATGTGTGATTGATTCGCCATTAATGGGATGTTGTGTCGAAGATCAACCAATTGGACCGAAAAGTCAAAGTATCGTGTCATATTTCGTGAACGCTATGATTTATAATCTAAAAAGCAGAAAACAAATTGCCAAAACCGGGAAGCCGAAATTGATGAAATATATTAACAGTTGGTTATCGGACATAATAGGTGGGGACTGTGAAAAATGCTCGGCGCGAAAAGAGGTTCTTGCATATCTACTGGGCTTTTGCGCACAGACAGCTCTTGATCTATCTAAATATTTTGGACAGCCGGAGGAACGAAATGATCTTTCTATACCTAGGTGGACACCACTTAAAAACGGCAAAATAAGTAACATACAAATGATAGATCCATCTGAATTCAAAAACACAAGAATGCTTATGTGTGCACGACGCACTCTTAGTATTGATTCTCTCTGTACTCGTTCTATGCAGTCTACTTCGATCGACTCAAACTGGTCTGGTTTTCTATCCTCTGAAGACAAAAGAGCTAGACAAAATTAAGGAAATGGAAAGTGCTCGGCAACAATTTGTATTATCCAGAACTCATATATATTTGTCCCTAGTTGTCATATAAGTGATGTATTTTTGTCATTATATCTTTCTAATTGTTTGGTCGTTAATACAATATTAATAGGATTTGTGGTCTTAAAATTGTATGAACATGATTAAAAATAATTTTACATTTGGCTTTGAGAACAAAGAAAAATGCGCTTGAAAATACGGATATCATACGGTTAGACCTTATCCTACAATATGTTTTGAAAACATGTAATAAAATGTTGCAGCAATATACCTATTTTATGACATGTTCTTTTGCATGATCCTAGTCATTTTAAATATAGCTCAGTCAGAAGGCTTTGAATGTAATAACTTTAGTAAATAGCACATATTCAGATATATTCAATGCTATTAGCTTCTTATGTTTTATATGTTTGTGTGCTTTTGCATGTAACATTGTTGAGCCGATGGGTGGATTGGAGTTATTTCACCAAGACAACTTGTACTTGTTTTGTGATAAGAGAACCTGTTGGAGCAAGTGCGAGGTTGGTGCACCCTAGAAACTGGTTTGAACCCCAGTGGCAATTTGTTTTGCCACTGACCGTTCCAAGGCGGTATCCCCAAAGGTTCTCTTCTTCGTTAATTGTTTGTGGCGTCCTATTTGAATTGACATACTTATATAAAGCATGCGCTCTCTCTCTTCCTCGGTTCTTTTTCGCTGCGTGGGGAGGCTGTGTTTTGTGAGTGTGGCTATTTCTGATATATTGCTCTTTTCTATGTTTTGAATACGCATGCAATGATAAAATAAAACACTTAATTCGTCGTGTTTATATTTTCATTCCTTCAACGAAATGATTTGAAAACTAAGAGTAATTACAATCGAAGAATCCCTGATACTGCGTTTTCTTATATACCCATGAATGCTTTTAGCTTAGTACAGTGTGTATCCACAAGATTGATAAAACAAGTCAGATTTAAAAATCCGTATCTCACAGTGTGGTTTTCGAATCTCTTTTTTGCAGCTGCCGGTAGTTCTTCGTTCCAAAATTTCAAACCGCGATATTTTCACAAATTTTGAATTATGTTGACTTTAGTGACACTCTTTCTTTAAAATAGTCATTGATTCCAATATTCTTTTCAAAGACAAATAATATGGGATCGTCAAAAGTGTGAAAGACAGATAAATTAATAGATAGTCATGGTGGATGTAAACAGAACAAGCAAACGCTTGGGACCGAAGAATTATAAATACCGTTTAGCTATTCCAATTAAAATATCCATATGCAGCAATCATTTGCATTTTCTTTTTAAAAACTATCCTATAACAGGCGCGTAGCTACCAGTACGCAGAATACGCAGCTGCGTACACATTGGTCCAGAAAATAGTAAAAATATATTATACAAATTCTTTTTTGAATTCTTGTTAGTAGATGTTCGTGAGAAAAAGTAAAACCAAATTGAGTAAAATTGGTGAAAAAATATTAATTATTTTATGCCAAAAACCCGCCAGAACGCTCTTAAGACGATCTACAGAAAATAAAAATTGCCAGTGGAGCAAGCCCCCTGACTCCTTTAGGTTTCTGCGTACAGCTTCAAAAGCCCTTGCTTCGGCCCCTGCTACAGATATGCATTTAATGTAAACGAAGCTCGCTGCTGCGGTGTAATAATGAAACACTTTCAAATCCTTGCAGTTACATAGAGGATACAACATTAGTGATCATTTTATACTGAAATTATTAAACTCGTCATCTAAATCGATATAAAAATCGGCAAAAGCCTCATTTTATACCGATTTAGCTGACTCGTTTAATAATTTCAGTATAAAATGATCACTAATGTTGTATTCTATTTATCACATCCCTGACAAAAACAAGCAAAATCCATGAATTGTTCCTTTTTATCTGGGGATCATACGCCGCTGAACATGGAATGGTATTAATCTGAAAATACCTCATTGAAGGTTCCATGTTCACCGCCATATGCATACCATCGTTTGGGATGGATCGAAATTGTACTATTTAACGGTGTAATTACTGAGTTGCGCTCAACCCGGGGCTAGGCGGCGTGGGCAGTAATAAGCATTTCCATTACTACCCATGAACAGACTCAATCAAACCGAGCCTGCAGTACTTTCATATTTGTCGTGTTCGGTGGCTTTCAAAGTTCCCTTTTCATCTATTTCTATCGCCTTGTAGAGCGAAATGAAAACGTGTCGTATCGGATGATACATAAGCTAGTCCCCAAAGAATTTATCCTACCGTTTACCCATTTGCCAAAATAAGTAAATAAAAAAAACAAAATTAACTGCGCTAGAGTCTAGATATTTAAAGAATCTACCAGTTATAGTCTTCTAAAGTTCTGTTTTATTAAATAAATCGATCTACTGTATGACGTCACTTGTGGAAACTATCAAAGCGGCATATGACAATATTGAAATTAGCTGGATATAAACTCATAATTTAGATTGAAAATGTGGTTCAGTCTGGTGTTTTATTTTGTTTTTAGGATGTTGTAAGATCACACCGACGATGTTCTGAAAACGATGTCAGCGTCTGGGTCATTTTGTTTTCGATTTAAACGAAATGAAAATGGCTTTGTTGCTGTGATTCGGCTGCGATATATAACTAGTTATATATCGAAAATATATAACGGGTGTTATTGTCGGTCATCCTGATGACCGACATATTATAATTGAACAAACTTGAGCTTTCTACCTGAACACCGGTTAACAGCGTTGTAAAGCAAAGATCCCGGTCCAGACGGGACGGATAATGTAGACAATTAGACTCTTACTAAGTCGTTATTTATGGATAGACTCTAAATCAGTTGTAATTTTTGAAAACCTAGAACCCTCTTATATGCTGTTGAATAACGTCATATTTGGAGTATGTACATATTCATAAATCCTCTCTCCAGCTTCTTTGCTTATTACTCATAAAGATATTTCCGAAAAAGAAGAATAAGCACATACATGGATTTTGCCTAGTAAACGTAAACTGTATATGATAAACAAAAGATGTACAGCTTATAACTATATGAAACCAAAGCAATTAGAATGAGTAAAGAGCACTGAACAAAGATAAGCTAATTATTTTGCTTTTTTTCTTATCTTCGAGCTAATGCAGCAGTTAGTGAAACTCGGGGATCAGGGGTATCCCGGGGAACGCTTTACATGTTTAAGCTTTGAGTTTGAATCAATAAAATAGTCTTCGGGACATGCGAACACACATATATTTGCAGAAGTCTCAAATCTGGTCATGAAACTGTCAAAAATAGACAATACAAAATTTTGTTTTGCAAAAAGCTAGTCGGTAATTAGCATAACCTTTTAACAAAGACGGCGCTGAAGAGCATATGTAGGCGAATTTGAAATAAATGCGTTTGCTTTTATTGCAAGTCATAAGAAATTCTAACGATATTGTTGTAGATCAGAAAGAGAATTGGTATCATACCAGTGAGTCCCGGTCAGACTGTGTGAACAAATGTCATTTTTTCTTCCGCTCTGTAACAGTAATAAAACTTTGTTTTTTTAACTTATTATGTAGCTTTTGGTATATATTTACAGCTTGATTAGCGTTGCTTTATTACACTTTCTGACACAAAAAAAATAGTGTTTGACAAAATTTTCAATTTTGGCTTACTTCCAAGTCAATTATTTATTTGTTTGCAAACAGGGTTAGATTTATCACCTGCTTAAAGACATCTTCTTCGAAAGAAGAAATGCCTATAAATAAACTTAATTTTTATGACATCAAATAAATATGTTAAAAGGTTGTGCTAATGACCGACTAGCTTTTTGGAAAGCTAAAACTTGTTATACTCCCACACCGGAAGGTATGTGATAAATATTGTATATTACAGCTAACACCTCTAGCATAATACGGCGGGCCATGTCCAAATACTGTGTTCGATAAGGTCACTACTTATATAAATATGACGTAGAGAGGAGTGAAAAAGGTGAAATATGCATTTCAGAAATCACCACACTCAGAAAACAAAACCTACCCACGCAGCGAAATAGAAGAGAGAAAATGAGAGCATGTGTTTATAAGTATGTCAAAATCAAATTAGACAATTAACGAAATGGAAAATTATGACAGTACGCAGATTGTTAGCCTGGCACCAGCTAGATGGTTTATTAAAAATCACTGAAATACTTATTTTTTTATATTTCATTTCATTTTCTATGTTCTGGTAGATAAGGGAAGTAAAGTGCATATCAATAAGGTACCTGCAGGAGTTGCTCTTCTTGGAGGAATTGATGATTACTGTATTAGTGATATGAGAGTATATAACAGAACATAGGGACGGGAGCCAGTCTAGCAGATTGTATGTGGAACTTCGTATTATTTCTTGTTGCGTATCTAAACCTCATCACGCTCGAACTTCGGCGTCCTCGTGTGATATTGTTAGATACTTCACGACGGATTTATTTAAATAAACAGACCACTGATTAATAAGGATTTATGTTTTACTTGCCAAGGTGGCGGACCACAGTAACCGGTCCTAATTTCACAGTTTCCGACACACACTCTGTACCTAGTCTATGAAATCAATCCACAACAACAACCTGAAACAGAAATCAGTGATTACTGTAAACATATGGCTATAAGCTACTCATGCAACACAAATTCAGGCTATGAAGAACTCCTGAAAAAATCCAAGGAACACTGAAACACAGTCCAAGCATCACTTTTGCACAGTCGGCCGAGGCAAAAATCACGAAACCCAAAATCTTGCACAATATTAATGTCCAACCGACAACTCCCAGAAATGGTTGCTTTCAAACCAGCTGAAACAGCAGATTCAGAAAAGAATATAGCCAATAGCTGTCATCCCTACCGATTTTCCGCAAAATAAATCCAAAAACATGCAACTGAATTTCTGAAGCGGAAACAGCTTACTATACAGGATTTCCCTAGTTTCGAATTCAAGCCCCTGCATCACACTGATCATCACCTGGCTGCTTTTGGTTTCTAATAGTTATTAAACAAATATATTCTAAATACCTTGAAAACACAAAAT
The DNA here is from genome assembly GCA_038501625.1 of Corbicula japonica. Classification (NCBI taxonomy): domain Eukaryota; kingdom Metazoa; phylum Mollusca; class Bivalvia; order Venerida; family Cyrenidae; genus Corbicula; species Corbicula japonica. The sequence goes on along the minus strand of JAZAYU010000020.1, from coordinate 6,780,331 downwards.
CTGTATCTATAATTAATTTAGGCTTGATAAATGTCAAAATATCTTCATAGTATCCCCTATTTCATAATTTCTACATGGCCAGTTCGAGAAGTGGCTATAAAACTGTGATGCGCTCCCCAACGAGGGTCCCTATTGAAATAGAAAAAGCAATTCAGAATTCAGGGCACTTGTTTGGTTGCTTCTGAATCAATTTTAATGGCATGCAATGCAATTTTAGCAAAATTAGGTATAAGTCACGCCCAATTTTTACAAAGTAAATAATAAAAAGACTAAGGCTTACTTTTAAGACATTTGTTGAGAACAGATCACAGATAAAGAGTAAAGTCTAACTCTTTCTAATAAAAAAAAGGTTAGAAAAAAAGGTAACCAATTAGAACTTTGGTTGAGAGTATTTTATCATAGTATTTTCTCACAAACTTTACTAACTGAATTCCTTCCGTTGTCCTTGAGGATTGTGGACAGTAAACGGTCTGGCGCGGATTGGACAATTTTGTCCAGGGATGATTCGGGCCTACTTTATTTTTAAAATTACGTTGGCCGAAACTATAAAAATAAAATTTTGTTTTTAAGGTTCCGCAAAGATTGCAGATGGCGAAAAGTGGCTAAATTTTCAAAATTGAATTTTGGGGGAAATACTTATTACCACCTAGATTTTAGTAACGAAATGTATTTAGCTAAGGATGTAGTTAATATCTGCATGCTCAATTTAGTCTAATTCATGTTCTAATTACCAGACACATACTAAAACAAAAGAAAAACCGTTTGCATGAGAACTCTGAAATTCATGGACAATATACCAAATCAACTCATACCTGAAATAAGTATTTGCTGGTCTACAATGTTTAGTGCAAATTCGTAAAAATAATGTTAGGGTTTCCAAGAAATGCAAGGAAAACATACTTCCGGATTTCTACTTTCGGATTGAATTCTAACATTTTGATGTACCTTTTAAAAAATTCGAAATTAATTCGAACTGGCAGACCAATAAAAGTGAAGAAATATAATGTCACATGGCTGTATTAAAGTTTGGATGCTCAAGTTGTTTGAAAAAAATGCTTGCAGGGGTGGCAGGGGTGTAAGAGTTTATGAAGGTTTATGGGGAAATCTTTTCTTAAAAGAACCTAGAAGCTCGATTTGTTTCTTTTATCCCTGTTTACTCCAGGTGCTCTGGTCTCGGAAAGATCATTGAGTACCTGCCCTTTGGCTTTGCAATGCTATTAAATTCTTATGTTTATATGTTTGTATGCTTTTGCATGCAACATTGTTGAGCTGATGGGTGGGTTGGAGTTATTTCACCAAGACAATTTGTACTTGTTTTGAAAAAATACCGTTTGCACAAGAAGTCAGGAATGGCTGTTTAAAACGTAGAAAAATGATATAGGTATCACGTTAACACTTATTTACAATACTTTGCGGTCATCTGTCAAAATAATGTCAGAAATTTTAAGAAGTACATTTTGACTTCAAACCGAAACTGAAGGTAGAAACCCGGAAGTAAGTTTCCTTGAATTTCTTGAAAACCCTAACATAATTTTGACGAATTGGCACTAAACATTGTAGACCAGCATATACTTATTTCAGGTATGAGTTGCTTTGGTTTATTGTCCATGGATTTCAGAGTTCTCATGCAAACGGTTTTTCTTTTGTTTTAGTATGTGCCTGTTAATTAGAACATGAATTAGACTAAATTGAGCATGCAAACATAAACTACATCCTTAGCTAAATACATTTCGTGACTAAAATCAAGGTGGCAATAAGTATTTCCCCCAAAATTCAATTTTGAAAATTTAGCCATTTTTCGCCATTTGCAATCTTTGCGGAACCTTAATAATGAAAATTTATTTTGATGGGATGCTTCAAAATGAAAATGCCTTTTTAAAACACTGTTTGAAAGGAGACTGAATGAAGTTTGTACTTTTCTTTTGTTTAAGTTAAAGATTTGTTTACGTTCTGAGGATGATATCATCCAGTTCAAAACTCTGAGAGAACGATTGGTGAAGATCCTGATTCTTGGCAATTTTTGCATTGGCCAAGAGTGCCACTATGCAAATCTGGGGTATTTTCGGAACAAATCGTCTAAATCAAATCTTATAATATAACTCTATGGAAAGTATTAAGTGATCTCTGACCTTCATTGTTCATACAAAAGTTTAGATTTAGTGAAGACAAATTAACAGGTGGTAGATAATTTACTCCAATTGATTTAATTGATTCAATCATTTTTGGTGGTAGTGTATAGGCATACATAGACTATCGTTTATAGTGGATACAGACGGTATGTACTCTGACCGTATTACACCTTTACATAATCAAGCGTGATCAACAAATAAACTTTGAAATCCGTGTTTGCAAGGTTAAACAGTTTAATAACTATGGCAAGGTAAATGTTAAGTGTTGGTACAATTGTACTTTATGATAATTAACTAGTAAACACATAGATCTTTGAGCACAGGCTTATTCATTAAACTCATTTATTTACTCATTTTCGTCTTATTCCTGACTTCGTGTTCGTGATGACTTAACCACAGGTTATCTTGTCATGATAGCAAGATAATCGAATGTATACCCAATTTGATTACTTACCCAATAAACCACTTCTGGTGTGTGTTTGAACCTTATTTAAATCTCCAACAATTCGTTTAGCCCATAGTTTGTTTTCTAATTAAGAGCATCTTTGGTATTACTTCTGAAACTTGCAGTCTATGTCATATACATGTATGACTGCAGAACATGAGCCACACCATTAAACATCGTCCATTCCAAATAATTATACACATGTGTCGTATAATTACTCTACACTCAATAAAAGTTCTCATTGGTCATCAATTGTATTTGTTAAGAATGTATGCTAGTTTCAAGAGAGGTTGTGGAAAGAACTGTTTTGTTTTGAAATCAATTCTCTAATGTCTTTTTAAGCTTTATTGATTGTTTTCTTAAATGAATCCAATACCATTTACTTACACCCCAGGGTCAAAATTAGAACAGTCATTAATTGAAAGGGAGGTAATTTTAACATTGGATACTTTGAGGGGAATTCTTTAAACAAATGTGCTATTGATAAAAAAGTTTTTTTTATGTTTTCCTTCGAATGAGGAGTCGTATTAAAACAAAACAAGAAATAAAGAGCAAATTTCTTTTTGCTTGACCTTTTTTTATGCAAGAAATGCATTTTCAGCAAAATTAAGGATAACTCTCACCAAATTGTTCCAAAGTCAAAAATAACAAGATTAAAGTTTAAGTTGAAGACTGTTGTTGGCATATAATCAAGAATAAAGAGCGAATTCAATGTCTTTCTACATGTATATATAATAAAATACGGACAAAAAGTTACCAATTAGAACATGGTGGAAATTATGTGATAATTTTCCTAGTTAACTTATTCGGATAAATAAAATCATACTATTCGACATGGTTAAATGGCACAAGTGCCCTAGTTAACTTGTTCCGATAAGGAAAATCATAATAGGTTAACATGGTGAATAATTGTCGTACTTTATTCTGATGGATAAGTAAATTCGGATAAGTAAAATCATGCTACTTTTACTGGGTGAAAATATTACAATTGTTGAAGATTAATTGATCGGACTAGTACAATAAACTTGTGTCGTCACCATGTTCGATGGCTTTCAAGGTTCCTTTTTCACATATTTCAACATGTTGAACATCAGAATATTGTCTTAGTTTATTTGATCAGATCATTAAACTCAAACTAGATTAACATGTTGAACATCTGAATATTGTCTTAGTTTATTTGATCAGATCATTAAACTCAAACTAGATTAACATGGTGAACATCTGAATATTGTCTTAGTTTATTTGATCAGATCATTAAACTCAAACTAGATTAACATGTTGAACATCTGAATATTGTCTTAGTTTATTTGATCAGATCATTAAACTCAAACTAGATTAACATGGTGAACATCTGAATATTGTCTTAGCTTATTTGATCAGATCATTAAACTCAAACTAGATTAACATGTTGAACATCTGAATATTGTCTTAGTTTATTTGATCAGATCATTAAACTCAAACTAGATTAACATGTTGAACATCTGAATATTGTCTTAGTTTATTTGATCAGATCATTAAACTCAAACTAGATTAACATGTTGAACATCTGAATATTGTCTTAGTTTATTTGATCAGATCATTAAACTCAAACTAGATTAACATGTTGAACATCTGAATATTGTCTTAGTTTATTTGATCAGATCATTAAACTCAAACTAGATTAACATGGTGATCATCTGACCTGTGTCCTAGTTCACTTGATCCGATCAGTAAAGTAGTACTAGGTTAACATGGTGAACAATTGTCCTAGTTAACTTATTCAGATGGATAGAATTCTGAAAAGTAAAATCATACTACTTCTACAGGGTGAAAATGCCACAACTGTCCTTGATCCGAACAGTATGTAAAAAGGTGAAATATGCATATCAGGAATCGCCACATTCAGAAAAAATTGCCTCCCCACACAGTCAAGAAAAAGAGAGGGAGAGAGCATGGTTAATAAAATGATGTTTCAAAAGAGACACCACTAACAATTAACAAAAATGAGAACCCGAGGGGTTACCGCCTTGGAAAGGTCAGTGGGAAATCAAATTGCCGCTCGGGGTTTAAACCAGGTTCTAGGGTGCACCAACCTCACACTTGCCCGGTCTAGTATGTAAAATCATACAAGTTTAACATGTTGAGAATGTGACCTTTGTCTAAGTTCACTTTATCGGACGGACATGTAAATCCTAGTTTACATGTACTTGATCGGACCAGTAAAATCATACTAGGTTAACATGGTGAACATGTGACTTTTGTCCTAGTTACTTTTTTCGGATGGATAAGTAAATTCGGATGTTATGTAAAATCATACTGCTTTTACAGGATGGAAATTTATTATATACCCATGAATGATTTTATCATTGTGCATCGTTAATCCGCAAAATTGATAGAACTCGTCAGATTAGAAATTCCGTATCGAACAATGTTCTTCTTTCCGATTTTGTATGCAGCTTCCCGTGTTCTATGCGGTGACGGAACTACTTTGTGTAATATGTTCGTAATTTTCCGGTAGTTTACGACGCACACCGAACTCAAAATTAGTATAATTGGAAAATCCCGTCGGTGTCCTATATATTCTATTAATAACCATGTCAGGTTAAAATCGATACGATTTAAAAACGTTTATATTTGTTATATAAACGAGAAATCCCTTATGAAAAGTAAACATTAAAAACAAATTCAAAATATTACAAAGGTTAAAAAAATTAAAATATCGGAAATAAAACGAGAATTTGCGTCTGCTGCATCCATATTATGCAAATGCAACAGCAAATGTCGGATATTCTTTCCGAAAATCAAGGTCATGAAACTACAGGAAATAAAACACCCACCACAAATCTAGGAATCCAGATTCCACGTGATATTATGTCAATGCCATCCGTGGAAATTGCAAACAAAAATCAAATGTCCGAAATAATTTCCAAAAACTCTTGCCAGTACTCCGGTAAAATATTTCAAAACGCATCACTTATCAATTGTAGCATCACAATTATTAACCAGGAAAAATCCCCTGCTCCTAAAAAAGGCGAATAAAATCCATCATTGACAGCGATAGTGAATAATATTCACATTTTACGTTTATGTCCTGATCACATTACAATGAAATTTACTGTGTTGAGAAACTTTACGGTATATGCACAACATGTTATGAATTATTTTACTGATAGTTGTAGTAGTTCACTTGATAGAACCAGTACAAAAACGATACTTCAACAAAATGATGAAAATATGACAATTTCCTAGTTAACTTGTTCGGACCAGTACAAATGCACAACTTTAACTACGTAAAATGCGTCATTTGTTCTTGTTGACTTGATCGAACCAGTACAAACACACTACTTCAACCTTGTGAAATGTGACATCTGTCTTGAATTACTTGTTTGGAAAAGTGCAAATGAACGTACATGTACTACTTTTAAATTAATATGGTAAAAATGTAACAACTGTGATAAAATAATTATGGTGAAGGAATATTTAGTTATATGCATAATGATTGAATTTAGAACTGAAATTAAATGACGCCCAAGTAATACGTCCAAATTCAGTTTAAGTGCACCAATTGCTACATTTGTATGTCTCAACACATGTAAAACAAAACTTTTGACATTTTCTGAACAAAGCTTATGTTATTAGTTACCCTTTAGCAGTTTCTTCACATTCATCATGTAATTTTATGTGGGTGTACTTGTAAATTGAATTGTTACGCATCTAAATAATGCCAAAAATGCCAAAAAATGTATGTCACAATCCCGAAGATGTACATATATTAATCGAACAAATACTGCTAGGTGATTTAATATTTCAACTTCATTGTTTTGTATTGTGCATATCATACTGACATGTCTTAGTCTTTGAAAACTCAACTTTACATTATTTATCATATTTTTCACTCTGAAAGGTATAGCTGCATAATGTCCCAAAAATGAATGTGAATTACGTTACAAAAATAAGACTACGAATACAGATATACAAATGTACAAATTTATCACAGTATAATGCTTAAATATTCCAATCTTAAATTGTTCAAATAGTTCAGAACTCTAGTCATTCTTGTGATCTTATAATGAATTAAAAAATAATAAGTGCATGTATTGGCTAAATAGATTTTCAACATTTAAAACGTGAAATACGTTCAGTGTGCCATGTTAATAAATCAAAAGAACTTTCAGTTTTCTCACTATATTTAGGAAGTACACTCATTCCACTCTCAAATATGGTGTATAGTTAAGATCCCGCAGATATTCTGCATTATGACCATTCCGCTTTATATAAAATCTTGAATTACCTTGCAGCGAATTACATTACTAGCACAACTATTTGTACGCGACAAAGGCTTTTCTATATATGCGATATTTGCCTTTCGCGTACAACCCAGTTAGCATTCAAATCAATGCGGAAAATTTTCCTTCTATTTCTATATGCCGCCGATGGGAATTTGATCGCAACGTTGGTCGCTCCATAAAGCATCTTAAACCATATGTACCTTTAAAAAAATTACATACCTGAAAAGCCACATTCAAGTAGAATCAATACATGTAATCCTTTATAAATAACGGTTTCGTTTTTTATGCAAAACTCTTTTAAACCTCCACACATGTCAACAAATTTCGATTTCCGCGCTTCAAGTTTACCTGACTCACGACGTCACGTTTATCGATAAATAACAGAATTTAAATCGGGTCGGTTTCCACCACAGTTTTGATCGTAACTGCTTGAGACGTAAAGAACCGACATCTGTAAAAAGTCAGTATGATAATGGGTCTGTGCTTGCAGTCGAATTATTGAGACTAATTACATTACGTGCTTATTACTAGACGTCACTATTTCACCATAACACAGCACAATTTGACCGTTTTATGAAATTAGCACGGACTATGGTGTCAATTTTTCTAAACCATGTCATTTCTATGTGCAGTGCAATTTTCTGAAGATGTGTATGGCTGCATACATTGGTATGTTTTGTCATTTCTAGTTGTTAACGTGGAATTTGGATATTATGATATTTTTTGTATTTGAACATGCTTGACTAGTTATTTGTTTGCAAATTTTAATCAATAATGAGCATGTTTGAAATAGTTTTAGCTCTTAAATATCAATGTAACGTAATTCACATGCGTTGTAACGTAATTCACTTCACTTCACATCAACCTTTTATCCAATTTTCTTGTAGACAATTACACGAGTTTCAAATCCAGAACATCAGATATATACTTTTCTTTTGATGTAAAATGAGCAGTATAGATTAAAACGATATATACCAAAGCCGTTTGAAATTTTCTTTTAAAAACACATAATTTCTTGAAAATGGGGGCATTGTCCTTCAGAATCATATGAAATTATAACAAAGTTGTATGGTTGAACATTAAACCTTACTAAATGATAGTGTCTCTAGCTGGGAGCGAACCCGCACCGTCACGGCGACAGCGCCTAGCCATGCAATTCCTGCGACGTAACCAACTGAGCTAACCGGACCATCATGGAAATATACATAAACGCAACAGGAACTTGAATTAGTATTCAAAATCATACAATATTTTCTGAACAGGTCCAAAATGTAACGTAATTCACAGATATAATTAAATAGTAGTTTTTATCCTAATATTAAGCAGCTGAAAACATGATTTGATATGTAAATGTACCATTTTTGGGTTGGCCAGAGGTCCTATTTTTATTTTGTAAACATTTCTAAAACATTTAAAACAAAAAGTTTTAGGCCGATTTTCTGTAAAAATTGGTGCAGTTTATCTGAATTTGAACGAATAGTTAGATGGTACTCGTGAAAATATAAAACATTTATTATAGATAAACATGAAAGAATATCGTATCACACAACACAGGATCATAATCAAATGAATATTATATATCAACACAAGAATATCGTCAAATCTATCATCAAGATAATCGTCAAAAACATACACCAATACATTACTGAAAATCACGAAATTGACAAACAAAACGAAGTGGAAATGGAAACAAGAGCTGTCAGAGGAGACAGCATGCTCGACTATTTGAATCATTTGACACAAAAGCAATTTAAAGATTAAAACAATAACAACTATGGCCATACATTCATGTTCAATCAGGAAAAATATTAACAAGTGAATGGTTAGGGAGAAATTCATTTAAAAATCAGAAATAATTCCTTAATATACCATAACTATTAAACTGAATAGGGGAATAACTATGAAATATTTCTGAATTTGTTAGAAAACTTGTTTTGAAATTGCTTCATTCATAAAGAAATTATAGCCCGAACAAGTCAATTCAAGTTTAAGTAACTGTGACCTTGACCTTGGACTTACAGGCATGGGTAATATACGCAACACACCGTCTCGTCATGGTGAACATTTATGCCAAGTTATTTTGAAAACCCTCCATTGAAAACAAAGTTATAGCCCGGAGAAGAAAATTCTATTTTTAGTAACAGTGACCTTCACCTTGGACCTACTGGCATGGACATGATAAGGGACACACCACCTTGTCATGATGAACATTTGTGTCAAGTTATTTTGAAATCACTCTATTCCTAATGAAGTTACAGCCCTGACAACAGAATTCTATTTTTAGTAACAGTGATCTTGACCTACAGGCATGAGCATGGTACGCGATACACCACCCTGTCATGGTGATTATTTGTGTCAAGTTATTTTGAAATCCCTCCATTTATAATGAAGTTACAGCCAGTACAAGAAAATTCTATTTTTAGTAACAGTGACCTTGACCTTTGACCTTCAGGCTTGGGTATTGTGCAGACACACTGCCTTGTCATAGTGAACATTTGTGTAAAGTTATTTTGAAATCCCTCCATTCATAACAAAGTAACAGCCCAGAAAAGAGTATTCTATTTGTTAGTAACAGTGAACTTGACCTTTGACCTACAGGCATGGGCATGGTATGCAACACACCACCCTGTCATAGTGAACATTTGTATCAAGTTATTTTAAAATCCTTCCATTTATAACGAAGTTACAGCCGGGACAAGAAAATTCTATTTTTAGTAACAATGACCTTGACCTAGAATCTACAGGCATCGGTATTGTGTGAACACACCGCCTTGTCATGGTAAACATTTGTGCCAAGTTATTTTGAAATCCCTCCATTCATAACAAAGTAACAGCTCAGACAAGAAAATTCTATTTTAAGTAACAGTGACCTTGACCTTTGACCTACAGACTTGGGCATGTACATGACACACCATCTTGATATGGTGAACAACTATACCAAGTTATTTAAAAGTCCAATAAGAAACAACAATGTTACAGAGCATACACGATTTTGCAAGAAAAATCTATTTTTAGTAACAGTGACCTTGACCTTGGACCTACAGGCATGGGTATTGTACGCGACACACCGACTTGTCATGGTGAACATTTTTGCCAAGTTATTTTGAAATCCCTCCATTCATAACGAAGTTAACGCCGAAGTGTATATTTTGGTTAACACAAAATGTAAATGAAAAAGGGGCATAATTTGAAAAAATATTGGAAGCAGGGTTATGGGTCTTGTTGGTTATGATGTAGATTTTGATGGTGAAAATATATTTCAAGTTTCAAAACAATATCTCAAGTAGTATAAAAGTTATGGGCAAATGCATATTTTGCTTAACACAAAACATAAGAAAAAGGGGCATAACTTGAAATATATTGACAGCAGAGTTATGGGTCTTGTTGGTAATGATGTAGAATTTGATGGTGAATACATATTCCAAGTATAAAGTTGATATCTCAAGTAGTTTATAAGTTATGGACCAAAGTGCATATTTTGCTTAATGCAATATTTAAGTGAAAAAGGGGCATAACTTGAAAAATATTTGTAGCAGAGTTATGGGTGTTGTTCTTAATTATGTAGAATTTGATGGTGAATACATATTCCAAGTTTTAAGTTGATATCATAAGTAGTTTCCAAGTTATGGACCAAAGTGCATTTTTTGTTTAACGCAGTTGTTTAACGGACGCCGACGGGAACGCCGACGCCGACGCCGACGCCGACACCGGGGCGAGTAGGATAGCTCCCCTATTCTTCGAATAGTCGAGCTAATGAAACGCTTTTCACTCTATGTTGAAACGGAAACGCAAAGGAAACGGAACGCTATCGAAATGGAAACGCAACGGAACGCTAAAAACGCTTGGAACGCTTGAAACGGTAGAAACGCTATAATCGGAGCGTTTGGAACGCTAGAAACGGTAAAAACGGAATAATCGGAATGCTAGAAACGCTAGCTTATTTATAGAAGCGTTTTACCGTTTCTAGGTCACGCGATTATTTATAGTAACGTACTAACCGTTTCTTTACAAGTACGAAATTAATTTTAACAAAAATAATAGTTGTCGAAATGACGCTTTGGCCAGTAGAAAGTTGTTATTTATTACTGATCTTGTTGTTTATTTTTAGTTTCCAAATACGTGTACCTCACAAGCAAAATACAACATTTTATACGATGTCTGGTCCAATATTTATTACAAGTTGCGTTTCGTCTAAATATTATTATTTCAACAATAGCAAGTTTGGAAAAGTGATTTCCCTTTGAAGTATCAACAGTAGGCACTTTCCCGTTAGTCAAGGAGAGGATACCTCCTGTAGAAATTGTACGATTATTTTTTTCTGTTTATACTGAACAAATATCCAATGTAACTCTTAAAAGCTTACTATATAGTCACTTTGTAGTATTGCAACACAGTTTCAGTTTCTAAACAAACTACTTTTCGAATACGCATGCATGCTTTACAAACAAAACGCAACAATAGCCCATCGCACTTGCATCTTAATACTCAAATATTTAAAATAAAATTAAGTAAATATAAATTAATGTCCCGTGAACAACGAAAGAGAGACATCAGTCGTATGAGAACTTTATTTTTTCTCAACAATGTAAAATCTTCATAAAACAATAACTTGTACAGTATTGTTAGAAATACAGTTGTTAATACACTCTTAGGCATGCTTATATTGTAGACAATGCTCTTTAGTCTCTTAAATCGTGGCGTCCGCTCGAGTCATGTATACGCACGGGTGCACCACGCTGGGAATTAGCGGGAACATAATATGAATCTTAAACAATATCGTTTCTGATAGTGATTAACATTATTCTGATGTAAAATGTTTAAAATCACTAAAATTACAAATGCAAAATGATGTAAACAATTCAGTAAATGTATTTAATCTGACTTGACATACGTGTAGTGATAATGCTACCATGCTGAAATAGAGTGGCTAACAAAAATGAAAATCTTGTGTTAATTTTATAACAACGTAGTTGTTTTTTTTAATTTACAAATTAATTATTCTTAATTTTTTTGTTAAATTCAGTTTGATACCTAATTTCATTATTGACCGTCTATAATTCTTTGTAAGCGGTTTGGCAATTTTATTACCTATAAGATGAAGATATCACTGATAGTTGTCATGGCAATATTTGCCCTAAGCAGATAAATTAATGGATTTTAGGGAATTTACACGTACATTTTGACATTGAGAAATAAGAAATTCTTATTTGACTCCTCTTTAAGAAACAACTTAATCATAAACAATAGCGAATGAATACCGCTATAAGAGAATTCAAGAGATACCTACTAAGGGCTTTATAGTTTTTATAAATGTATCATATCAAATCTGTCCCACAAGTATTTAATTTGCCCCATTTACATGGAAAAGTTCTCATTGTTTTCCTTTGCCGGATCGTATCGCCTTCAATGCATAGTCTTAATGCAAACATGGTAATGTTAATTTTGCAACGCCAGTCAGTAAAGTTTTTCGTCTTATTTAATTCCTTTTGATAGAAATACGTCATGTTTTGACATTTACAACTGAAATTGTTTAATGAACATATTTAACCGTGGAAACAGTAAAAACGCACGGAATCGGAAATGGAACGCTGGAAACTAGCGGGAACTTAATATGAATCTTAAACAATATCGTTTTTGATAGTGATTAACATTATTCTGATGTACAATGTTTAAAATCACTAAAATTACAAATGCAAAATGATGTAAACAATTCAGTAAATGTATTTAATCTGACTTGACATACGTGTAGTGATAATGCTACCATGCTGAAATAGAGTGGCTAACAAAAATGAAAATCTTGTGTTAATTTTATAACAACGTAGTTGTTTTTTTAATTTACAAATTAATTATTCTTATTTTTTTTTGTTAAAGAGATGTGCGCATGCGTCGTGCTATTAACAACTGTTTTTCTCCAGTTCTAAATTTTTCTACAAAAATACCGAATTCTAAGCTCAGGAAGGGTTTGTTTGGTGTTAGAGAATATATTTAAACGTATCTACAGGGAGTCCCACGAAATTTTAAGCTCTTTGTTCCTTTTTGTGCAAAATTCTAACGAATGTGTTTAGTTTCGCGGGTCATATGACCATAGTGCCCAATGCACAAAATGTCGAGCGGGCTTTTTGGCGTATTTGCTATATATTCCTTTGTTGCAGCGTGTCTTTCCCTCAAAGGAAATCATGTTGAATACAAGCACGTCCCTTTTTGAGGTTTCATGCCCAAAACAAACCTACCAAGCAAAATCAGTATTTGTGCATCACTGTTGAAGTCTTCAAATTCAACATGGCGAAAAATTAGAAATGTAAACAAGCAAAACAAAACCTTGTCACTTGCATTCCTATGTATATTACTGCTATTCCTAGCCCATGATATTGAATTAAATCCTGGCCCTAGTTATCTATGTCGAAGCTGTGGTTGTGAGGTCACTGACAATGACAATGCCATTGAATGTGACGGGTGCATTACCTGGTTTCATATCCATTGTCAAAATATAAGCATAAACAGTTACAACAAACATGTAATATGTGACCAGTCATTCTCTTGGGTCTGCTCTAACTGTGACCAACAAAATTACTCTACTAGCTCCCAACATTCTTTGTCTTCTTATAGCTCGGACAACAGCTTTAATGTGCTACATGTATCACAAAATGACTTGACAGGACAGACATCAGAAACTGGACTACCTCAAAACAAATCCAACATAGAGATGATACATAGAAAAAAAACTCAAAACAATTTGCACACACCAAATTAAAAATTATAAATGTAAATTGCCAGTCAATTGTAAACAAACTCCGAGAATTTCACCTTCTCTTGGAGAGGGAAAAGCCGGACGTCGTGGTTGGTACCGAATCTTGGCTTTCCTCTGACCATAAAGATTGTGAAATTTTTCCTAATACCTTGGGATATGTACCATATCACCAAGACAGAAACGGCAAGGGGGGGGTGTCTTTATTTTAGTCAAACAAACAATTTTGGCCACAGAACAGAAACAACTTAAAACAGATTGTGAAATAATTTGAATAAAAATTCAATTAGCCTCATGCAAATCTTTATATATAGCTGCATATTACAAAACAAAGGAAGACGATGTTCATAGTTTTGAAGAATTCAAAAAATCACTGGAATTATCAAAAATGCTTAAAGGTGTATTCTGGACCCTGGGTGACTTTAACTACCCACATTTTTCATGGGATTTGGATTTTAAGGGAACCATAAAAAGCAGCTGCAAACATCTTACATTATATGAAGATTTCCTTGAAACGCTAAATGATTACAATCTAACTCAAATAATTACTGGTAAAACACGAGGTCAAAATACCTTAGACTTATTTCTTACATCCAATCACACTCTTACCAGTAAAAGTAGCGTAATTCCAGGTATTTCCGACCATGATATTATATCAGTTACTTCCGATCTGAAACCAAATATAGTCAAACAAAAACCAAGGAATGTACCACTTTATCGAAAAACAAACTGGCAGGACTTTAAATCTTATATGGAATCATTCAAAGATGAAATTTTAAAAACTCATGACAATATGTCTGTTGAAGAAATTTGGTCTTCCTTTTTAGACAAAATCACAGATGGTATACATTCTTTTGTTCCCATTAAACGCATTGGTACAAAAACATCTCTCCCCTGGATAACACAGGAAATAAAACGCCTTATAAGAAAAAGAGATAAGCTTTATAAAAAACAAAAGAGATGGTAGCCCAGCAAATAGAAATTCCTTTTTAAATTTGAAACATAAAATTAAAGCTAAAATAAGTTCTGCTTATAATAATTACATTGAATACGTCTTGGGTATAAATTCGGAAAACACAGATGAAGAACAAAAGCAATTTGATAGTAAAAAGCTATATAATAGTCTACTTAAATCTGCTAGACAAGATTCTCAAGGCATTTCAACTCTTTTCGACCCCATCACACAAAAATCTTAATCAAACAAAAGTGATATCACCAATATTTTGAATAACCAGTTTCAGTCTGTTTTTACCCCTGTTTCTCCCATAAAACTCTCCCAAACATGCATGAGTAAAATCTGGAATAGCTTTAATGAAAAAGACGTACCGGCTCAGTTCAAACAAAAGTACCCTAGCATGCCAACTATTAGTATTTCAACAGATGGTATTCTAAAATTACTGGAAAAACTTAATCCACATAAAGCAGCAGGGCCAGATAACATAAAACCTCTAGTCCTTAAGGAACTTAGATACCAAATTGCACCAGTTCTTTTTCAAAAATCTCTCAACCAAGGCATACTTCCTAAAATTTGGACCTCGGCAAATGTAACACCTCTATTCAAAAAGGGAAATAAGGAAGATGCCATTAACTACAGACCCATTTCACTTACCTGCATACTCTGCAAAATACTAGAACATATAGTAGCCTCAAATATCACAAACCATTTCAATAAACACAACATACTTTATGAACTTCAACATGGTTTTAGAGAAAAACGATCCTGTGAAACCCAACTCATTCAATTAGTAGACGACTTAGCCAGAAACATGACCAACGGACAACAGACAGACCTCATACTCTTAGATTTCAGTAAAGCTTTTGATAAAGTTAATCACCTCAAATTATTGTACAAACTACATGAACATGGTATCACAAACAGTACCCTTTATTGGATAAAATCGTCTCTAATTGGTCGTACACAGCGTGTAGTTCTTGATGGAGAATTCTCATCAGAAGTCCCAGTCACATCTGGCGTACCCCAAGGCTCTGTTCTCGGACCCTTATTATTTTTATTATATATAAATGACTTACCTGATTCAATCCAATCCCAGGTCAGACTGTTTGCGGATGACACTGCTGTGTACTTAGCAATTGTAAAGCCCCAAGACAGTACAACTCTTCAGACTGATTTAAACACTTTAGAAATTTGGGAAAAGAAATGGGACATGGAATTTAATCCAAGTAAATGCCAAGTCATCAACATAACCAGGAACAAACGTACCAAAATTTTTAATTATTCACTTCATGGACATATTTTAGAACATGTAGATCCTGCAAAATATCTAGGAGTAACACTATCCAAAGATCTCTCCTGGAACAAACATCTTGATAACATTACTTCATCTGCAAACAAAACTTTAGGATTTATTCGTAGAAACATCAAAACTCAAAATACCAAAGTTCGTGAAACTGCTTTTAACACCCTAGTCAGACCCCAATTGGAATATGCCTCTTCAGTTTGGAATCCTCACACCTCCAAAAATATACAAAAATTGGAACAGGTTCAAAGAAGGGCTATAAGGTGGGTAAAGGGTGATTTCTCTGGCTTTAGCAGTGTCACCCGCATGCAGCAGGAACTTGGTTGGATGACATTAGAGCAACGACGTACGGACAACAGACTGATCTTGTTTTATAAAATAAAAAACAACTTAGTAGCTGTTCCTATACCACCATACCTAGAGAGACCCAACAGAATGACCAGGCACATGTATCCTCTTTCTTACAGACAAATCCACACTACCGCAGATTATTACAAGTTCTCGTTCTTTCCGCATACAATAATACTGTGGAACTCCCTGCCCACTATAGTAGTCATGCAGCCTAATCTAGCAAATTTCAATAAGGCTTTGCATGCAACAAACAGGCCCTAAATGACTGGCGGTGTTTTTATCTTTTATCTATCACTGCTGACTCTTATCAGCCTTTTACCCTTTTGCACTCATTCTTTTAACACATGCACTTATTATATATATATATATATATATATATATATATATAGGTAGGTAGGTAGGTAGGTAGGTAGGTAGGTAGGTAGGTAGGTAGGTAGGTAGGTAGGTAGGTAGGTAGGTAGGTAGGTAGGTAGGTAGGTAGGTAGGTAGGTAGGTAGGTAGGTAGGTAGGTAGGTAGGTAGGTAGGTAGGTAGGTAGGTAGGTAGGTAGGTAGGTAGGTAGGTAGGTAGGTAGGTAGGTAGGTAGGTAGGTAGGTAGGTAGGTAGGTAGGTAGGTAGGTAGGTAGGTAGGTAGGTAGGTAGGTAGGTAGGTAGGTAGGTAGGTAGGTAGGTAGGTAGGTAGGTAGGTAGGTAGGTAGGTAGGTAGGTAGGTAGGTAGGTAGGTAGGTAGGTAGGTAGGTAGGTAGGTAGGTAGGTAGGTAGGTAGGTAGGTAGGTAGGTAGGTAGGTAGGTAGGTAGGTAGGTAGGTAGGTAGGTAGGTAGGTAGGTAGGTAGGTAGGTAGGTAGGTAGGTAGGTAGGTAGGTAGGTAGGTAGGTAGGTAGGTAGGTAGGTAGGTAGGTAGGTAGGTAGGTAGGTAGGTAGGTAGGTAGGTAGGTAGGTAGGTAGGTAGGTAGGTAGGTAGGTAGGTAGGTAGGTAGGTAGGTAGGTAGGTAGGTAGGTAGGTAGGTAGGTAGGTAGGTAGGTAGGTAGGTAGGTAGGTAGGTAGGTAGGTAGGTAGGTAGGTAGGTAGGTAGGTAGGTAGGTAGGTAGGTAGGTAGGTAGGTAGGTAGGTAGGTAGGTAGGTAGGTAGGTAGGTAGGTAGGTAGGTAGGTAGGTAGGTAGGTAGGTAGGTAGGTAGGTAGGTAGGTAGGTAGGTAGGTAGGTAGGTAGGTAGGTAGGTAGGTAGGTAGGTAGGTAGGTAGGTAGGTAGGTAGGTAGGTAGGTAGGTAGGTAGGTAGGTAGGTAGGTAGGTAGGTAGGTAGGTAGGTAGGTAGGTAGGTAGGTAGGTAGGTAGGTAGGTAGGTAGGTAGGTAGGTAGGTAGGTAGGTAGGTAGGTAGGTAGGTAGGTAGGTAGGTAGGTAGGTAGGTAGGTAGGTAGGTAGGTAGGTAGGTAGGTAGGTAGGTAGGTAGGTAGGTAGGTAGGTAGGTAGGTAGGTAGGTAGGTAGGTAGGTAGGTAGGTAGGTAGGTAGGTAGGTAGGTAGGTAGGTAGGTAGGTAGGTAGGTAGGTAGGTAGGTAGGTAGGTAGGTAGGTAGGTAGGTAGGTAGGTAGGTAGGTAGGTAGGTAGGTAGGTAGGTAGGTAGGTAGGTAGGTAGGTAGGTAGGTAGGTAGGTAGGTAGGTAGGTAGGTAGGTAGGTAGGTAGGTAGGTAGGTAGGTAGGTAGGTAGGTAGGTAGGTAGGTAGGTAGGTAGGTAGGTAGGTAGGTAGGTAGGTAGGTAGGTAGGTAGGTAGGTAGGTAGGTAGGTAGGTAGGTAGGTAGGTAGGTAGGTAGGTAGGTAGGTAGGTAGGTAGGTAGGTAGGTAGGTAGGTAGGTAGGTAGGTAGGTAGGTAGGTAGGTAGGTAGGTAGGTAGGTAGGTAGGTAGGTAGGTAGGTAGGTAGGTAGGTAGGTAGGTAGGTAGGTAGGTAGGTAGGTAGGTAGGTAGGTAGGTAGGTAGGTAGGTAGGTAGGTAGGTAGGTAGGTAGGTAGGTAGGTAGGTAGGTAGGTAGGTAGGTAGGTAGGTAGGTAGGTAGGTAGGTAGGTAGGTAGGTAGGTAGGTAGGTAGGTAGGTAGGTAGGTAGGTAGGTAGGTAGGTAGGTAGGTAGGTAGGTAGGTAGGTAGGTAGGTAGGTAGGTAGGTAGGTAGGTAGGTAGGTAGGTAGGTAGGTAGGTAGGTAGGTAGGTAGGTAGGTAGGTAGGTAGGTAGGTAGGTAGGTAGGTAGGTAGGTAGGTAGGTAGGTAGGTAGGTAGGTAGGTAGGTAGGTAGGTAGGTAGGTAGGTAGGTAGGTAGGTAGGTAGGTAGGTAGGTAGGTAGGTAGGTAGGTAGGTAGGTAGGTAGGTAGGTAGGTAGGTAGGTAGGTAGGTAGGTAGGTAGGTAGGTAGGTAGGTAGGTAGGTAGGTAGGTAGGTAGGTAGGTAGGTAGGTAGGTAGGTAGGTAGGTAGGTAGGTAGGTAGGTAGGTAGGTAGGTAGGTAGGTAGGTAGGTAGGTAGGTAGGTAGGTAGGTAGGTAGGTAGGTAGGTAGGTAGGTAGGTAGGTAGGTAGGTAGGTAGGTAGGTAGGTAGGTAGGTAGGTAGGTAGGTAGGTAGGTAGGTAGGTAGGTAGGTAGGTAGGTAGGTAGGTAGGTAGGTAGGTAGGTAGGTAGGTAGGTAGGTAGGTAGGTAGGTAGGTAGGTAGGTAGGTAGGTAGGTAGGTAGGTAGGTAGGTAGGTAGGTAGGTAGGTAGGTAGGTAGGTAGGTAGGTAGGTAGGTAGGTAGGTAGGTAGGTAGGTAGGTAGGTAGGTAGGTAGGTAGGTAGGTAGGTAGGTAGGTAGGTAGGTAGGTAGGTAGGTAGGTAGGTAGGTAGGTAGGTAGGTAGGTAGGTAGGTAGGTAGGTAGGTAGGTAGGTAGGTAGGTAGGTAGGTAGGTAGGTAGGTAGGTAGGTAGGTAGGTAGGTAGGTAGGTAGGTAGGTAGGTAGGTAGGTAGGTAGGTAGGTAGGTAGGTAGGTAGGTAGGTAGGTAGGTAGGTAGGTAGGTAGGTAGGTAGGTAGGTAGGTAGGTAGGTAGGTAGGTAGGTAGGTAGGTAGGTAGGTAGGTAGGTAGGTAGGTAGGTAGGTAGGTAGGTAGGTAGGTAGGTAGGTAGGTAGGTAGGTAGGTAGGTAGGTAGGTAGGTAGGTAGGTAGGTAGGTAGGTAGGTAGGTAGGTAGGTAGGTAGGTAGGTAGGTAGGTAGGTAGGTAGGTAGGTAGGTAGGTAGGTAGGTAGGTAGGTAGGTAGGTAGGTAGGTAGGTAGGTAGGTAGGTAGGTAGGTAGGTAGGTAGGTAGGTAGGTAGGTAGGTAGGTAGGTAGGTAGGTAGGTAGGTAGGTAGGTAGGTAGGTAGGTAGGTAGGTAGGTAGGTAGGTAGGTAGGTAGGTAGGTAGGTAGGTAGGTAGGTAGGTAGGTAGGTAGGTAGGTAGGTAGGTAGGTAGGTAGGTAGGTAGGTAGGTAGGTAGGTAGGTAGGTAGGTAGGTAGGTAGGTAGGTAGGTAGGTAGGTAGGTAGGTAGGTAGGTAGGTAGGTAGGTAGGTAGGTAGGTAGGTAGGTAGGTAGGTAGGTAGGTAGGTAGGTAGGTAGGTAGGTAGGTAGGTAGGTAGGTAGGTAGGTAGGTAGGTAGGTAGGTAGGTAGGTAGGTAGGTAGGCAGGGTAGGCAGGGTAGGCAGGGTAGGCAGGGTAGGCAGGGTAGGCAGGGTAGGCAAGGTAGGTAGGTAGGTAGGTAGGTAGGTAGGTAGGCAGGGTAGGTAGGGTAGGCAGGGTAGGCAGGGTAGGCAGGGCAGGGTAGGCAGGGCAGGGTAGGCAGGCAGGCAGGCAGGCAGGCAGGCAGGCAGGCAGGCAGGCGCAGCGGAAAACGTTGCCAATTGAATGCAAATGAAATGGAGTGGAAAGGCAAAATATGTCAATTTCTTTATTTTCAGTACTGTACAAGAGCACAGTGAAATCTGTACAACATATTCCAACACATGATCACAGTTAAACATGTACAGCACAAGAACACAGTGAACAATTTATTACGTATACCAACACAAGATCTCAGTAAAACATGTACAGCACAAGAACACAGTGAACAATTTATTACGTATACCAACACAAGATCTCAGTAAAATATGCACAACATAATTATATAAACACAACATCATTGTCAATAATAAACAATATGGGGCGCTTCACGGGAAAATGTACATTCGGACAGTTGACCTCAATCCTTGAAATGACGACATAGAGTTGAGCAGACGACAATAATTGTTATGCATTTCGCGTTAAAAATATCATTTTCTTGTCAAAATATGTAAGAAAAGCACTTGTTAATTATGAGAAATTTAAAGATAGTTATAAGTTCTTTCTTAATATAGTAACAACTTAATGTCACAAAATATTGCCGAAGGTACCTTTTCCCGTGGCGCGCCCCAATTACAAAATGTATTATAATCGTATCAACACACAATCGTCTCAAGAAAAATTACTAAAGAAAAACACTAATAACCATTTGCACAAAAATATACATCATCAGTTTAGTACGTTATAATCCGATTTTAAGCATTGAGCCGTCACTGTTTTTTTACATTTATAGATTTTTGGAATATTCCACAAAATAGGGATGGTCGATATTCCAATCATAGCTAATAATGTTGAAATTGTACAGTCATGTAACAAAAGGTATAATGGTCGCGGTAGTAACGCTACTGAATTTTGATAATATGGCATAAGTGTTGTGTTTCGAATCCCATAAGGGATTTTCATTTTGTTTCTTTTAAGTGACATTTTTTCAATCCATTTAAGAACAATGCCTTTAACCGTGCAAATTCGAGTAAGATTATTTCAAATACATATACTGTATATTGTAAAAGAATGGAATGAACGTGAACAAATAACAGGAGAATTGCAAAAAAATAAAGATAAAAAACTCAATAAATAAAATAATTTCATATAAACTAACTTAAAATTATAAAAGGCAAATGAGAGAAAAAAAACTATTATTGGATTCGAACTTGCAAATGGTTTGCATCATAGCTCTAGATCCTTACTCACGGACCTATTGCGTCTTGACTGAATATCTGTAGCTTTGAACATGATTTAATGTCATAAAAGTTAAGTAATTTTTCAATAACTGTAATAACTTGACGCACTTTACCTATTTAGTAGTTTAACAGTGGACTTGTCAGAAACTGAAAGGTTACAGCTCAAGGGTCAAAATCGAACTAAACCTGTAGTTAGACAGTCACGTGACAATATATAAGTAGATTTAGTTTTCTTTTAAAACAAAGTGTTTTACAAGTTTGATTTGATTTTTTTTAAAGATTATTAATTACTAGACAAAGAAATCGCCCAATATGCAATAAGATCGTTTTGGGGTATATAACCACAAGAATACGTGAATGTCTACTTATTTATAAACAATTATAGGTGGCAATTTTCGTGAAGTTTACAAATTTCGTTACAAAATGGAATAGTTGAAAAATGTCATTCAGTTATAAGTGTTTACATATTGTAACATTAATTATTTAATACGTAAATTGAAAGTACAAGTTAATAAAGTGAGATAAATCATGCACAAGCGAGCATTAAGCCAGCATATATCCGATAAATCGTGAACGAAAATCAATAATAACCACATATTTTTTGATGACCTTTTCATTAACTTATTTTTATTTTGCCTAAATATTTGGTATCAAAATTGAGATTAGATGATTGAAATTCTATAGTTAAAATATCTAAGATCTAATTTCAATTTTGATACAAAGTGTGTAATCATAATAAAAAGTAAATTAAAATAAAATAATAGTACTTCTCAAATTACCTTCATTTTAATATTTCGGCCAGTTTTGAGATGGGTGGTTTCAATTTCACAGCCAATATAGATTTGGATATTGTTCAATCATCCCCAAGGATATACTTCCTGCTTTTTAAATTTTGCCTTTGTCGTTGTCTGTGATATGCAGGATTTGTATTCTAAGAACCCTGTCAAAATTCTATTCTGTTTAGTTCCGCCCATTGTTTTCTCGTTTAGGGCAAACCCATTCTTTTTTATCTGGGGACCATACGCCGCTGAACAAGGAATGGTATTAATCTGAAAATACCGCATTGAAGGTTCCATGTTCACCGCCATATCAGCACAATCGTTTGGGATGGATCAAAATTGTACTGTTTATGGATGTAAATATTGAATTGCGCTCAACCCGAGGCTAGGCAGCGTGGCAATAATCTGCATTTCCATTACTGTCTATGAATAGGCTCAATCAAACTGCAATATTTTCATATTTGTCGTGTTCGATGGCTTTCAAAGTTCTCTTTTCATCTATTTGTACACTTCAAAACTTCTCGCGCAAACTGCTCAACATGAGAATTTCAACCCGTGAAAAACAAAAGTACCGGAAAGAAATTAACAAAAAGATAAACGCTTGGAATAGTCTAGGTAACAGCAAATAGAACAATCAATCACATGGTCTTTTCTAAAACTAAAATAGATACACTTAAGTTATTAAATATATCAAATAAACACCCCGTCACAATAGAACAGAAAGGTTCCCTCACATTAGTTCATGAACAATTTCGGTCCTATCTGTTCGGGCAATAGAAATTAACTTAGCCTCACATAATTTCAGCAATTCCATATTTTGTCCACAGATTTACGTATAAACATTATATTCTTATGCAAACGTTTATACAGTTTAACTGCATATTGATACAATGCTTTTTGATTGTTAATAAAATTAATGTTTTAAAGTTGGTGATGTACACTGAACCAAAATGAAAACTTCACAAAAATTACATGGAATAGATGAAAAGGAAACTTTGAAAGCCACCGAACACGACAAATATGAAAATATTGCAGGCTCGGTTTGATTGAACATGTTCATGGACAGGAATGGAAATGCATATCGAGGGCTCAACGGAAAACTGTCGTAACTCACTTTATTTTCAAAAAAAAATTTTTTGACATTCTTTACCACTACATGTAATACATATGTACAAAAAATCATAGCACCATATTCTTATATTAAGTCACACAAATATGATATTTGCAATCCCTTATTTTTAGAAATGGAAAACTGTCGTAACTTGAGTTATATACAGTTTTCCATAATGAGAGTTCATATTATATACAATGATCTTAATGGAAAACTTTCGTATCGTAGATCATGAACTAATTTCTTAAACAACTGATGATGTCACCATTGCGATATCATGATGAAATCTGGAACTGTTCAACCTTCACAAATTAAGAGTACTGAATACTAAAAATACCTCATTGAAGGTTCCATGACATGCATTCCATCGTTTGGGATGGTTTTGGGATGGATCAAAATTGTACTGTTTATTGGTGTAAATATTGAGTTGTGCTCAACCCGGAGCTAGGCGGCGTGAGTAGTAATATGCATTTCCATTACTGTCCATGAACAGGCTCAATCAAACCGAGTCTGCAATATTTTCATATCTGTTGTGTTCGGTGGCTTTCAAAGTTCCCTTTTCATCTATTTCATTTTAAATTTAATTTCAATAGCTTTTGTGAGGAGGATAGACTGAAACCAATCTAAAATGCAACAACATCTTTTACCTAACTGTTTCAAACCATCGCATCAACAAAGTCAAATAAAATTGACAAACATTACTAAAGAATTGTTTAATAAGAATAGAGTGGTTTACGTCCAAGTGAAAAATATCCGCAAACATTTTTTGCCTGTTGTTTTTACCCTTACCTTGATAAAAATATTTATTGTTTCCAAAGGAATGTTGGAAGTTTTATGGTAATTTCATTAGAAAAGTGAAAATAATATATCGTGTTATGCGCTAAGTTTGAAGATGATACTCCGGTTTCACACTGAGATTTGTTTTGGGTTATCACAAGCTGTTTCCTCTTACCTAGAAGTGTATTTTTCTACAAAATCATAATATGTCCCAATTCTTTTTTCATTTTTAGCTCGACTATTCGAAGAATATGTCGAGCTATTGTACTCACTTTGGGCGTCGGCGTCGGCGTCGGCGTCGCCGTCCCGCTTTGGTTAAAGTTTACGTGCAACCTACCTATATCTTAAAAACTACTATAGCTATAGCTTTTAAACTTGGCACACTTGTTCATCATCATGTCCCGAGTGTGTTTGCCAAGAACCATAACTCTAACTTTCATTTTGATCAAATTATGGCCCTTTTTTGACTTGAAATTTCAGGTTAAAGTTTGCGTGCAAGCTACTGTACAAACTCATAACTTCAATACTACCTATACTACAGCTTTAAAACTTGGCACACTTGTTCATCATCATGTCCCGTATGTGTATGCCAAGAACCATAACTCTAACTTTCATTTTGATCAAATTTTGGCCCTTTTTCGACTTAGAATTTCAGGTTAAAGTTTGCGTGCAAGCTACTGTACAGACTCATAACTTCAATACTACTTATACTACAGCTTTGAAACATTCAACACTTGTTAATCATCATATCCCAAGTGTGTATGCCAAGAACCATAACTCTAACTTTCATTTTTATCAAATTATGCCCCTTTTTCGACTTAGAATTTCAGGTTAAAGTTTGCGTGCAAGCTACTGTACAAACCCATAACTTCCATACTACTCATACTACAGCTTTGAAACTTTCAACACTTCTTCATCATCATAATTCAAGTTTGTCTGCCAAGAACCATAACTCTAATTTTCATTTTGTACAAATTATGGCCCTTTTTCGACTTAGAATTTCAGGTTAAAGTTTGCGTGCAAGCTAGTTACTTTCATACTTCTTTTACTATAGCTTTGAAACTTAAGACACTTGTTTACCATCATGACCCTGACTATTTATGCCAAGATCCATAACTCTTTCTTTCATGATAATCAAATTATGGCCCTTTTTCGACTTAGAATTTCAGTTAAAAGTTTGCGTGCAAGCTACTGTACAAACCCATAACTTCCATACTACTTTTACTACAGCTTTGAAACTTTCAACACTTGTTCATCATCATAATTCAAGTTTGTATGTCAAGAACCATAACTCTAATTTCCATTTTGTTTAAATTATGGCCCTTTTTTGACTTAGAATTTCAGGTTAAAGTTTGCGTGCAAGGTAGTTACTTAAATACTTCTTGTACTATAGCTTTGAAACTTAACACAGTTGTTTACCATCATGACCCTGACTATGTGTGCCAAGAACCATAACTCTTTCTTTATTTTTTTTAATCAAATTATGGCCCTTTTTGTACTTAGAATTTCAGGTTAAAGTTTGCCTGCAAGATAGTTACTTTCATACTTCTCGTACTATAGCTTTGAAACTTAAGACACTTGTTTACCATCATGACCCTGACTATGTATGCCAAGAACCATAACTCTTTCTTTCATTTTTAATCAAATTATGCCCCTTTTTTGACTTAGAATTTCAGGTTAAAGTTTGCGTGCAAGCTAGTTACTTTCATACTTCTTGTACTATAGCTTTGAAACTTATCCATCATCATGACCCTGACTATGTATGCCAAGAACCATAACTCTTTGATTTTTTTCAAATTTCTGCCCTTTTTAGACTTAAAAATTAAGGTTTAAAACTTTGTATACCTTTATTTTATCTTACATCATGTTTATTTTCAAAGGCCCATAACTCATCCTTGCTTTTTTATATTTGATTTTTGCCCTTTTCACTTGAAATTAGAATTAAGACTTATAAATAATTGTTAAAGGTTCAATGTTAGTGTTTTTCATATGTAATGCTATAGAAAATGTTTACAACAGATGTACTTAACATACTTTGGTTGAAAGTGTTGAGTAATTGTGGGGTGGGTGGGGGCATATACTATACTATACTATACTATACTATACTATACTATACTATACTATACTATACTATACTATACTATACCATACTATACCATACCATACCATACCATACCATACCATACCATACCATACCATACTATTACTATATTATTACTATACTATACTATACTATACTATACTATACTATACTATACTATACTATACTATACTATTACTATACTATTACTATACTTTTACTATACTATTACTATACTATTACTATTACTATACTATTACTATACTATTACTATACTATACTATACTATACTATACTATACTATACTATACTATACTATACTATACTATACTATACTATTACTATACTATTACTATACTATACTATACTATACTATACTATACTATACTATTACTATACTATTACTATACTATTACTTTACTATACTATACTATACTATACTATACTATACTATACTATACTATACTATACTATACTATTACTATACTATTACTATTACTATACTATACTATACTATACTATACTATGCTATACTATACTATTACCATACTATACTATACTATACTATACTATACTATACTATACTATACTATACTATACTATACTATACTATACTATACTATACTATACTATACTATACTATACTATACTATACTATACTATACTATACTATACTATACTATACTATACTATACTATACTATACTATACTATACTATACTATACTATACTATACTATACTATACTATTACTATTACTATTACTACACCAGCAACACCAACACCACCACCAACAACATCAACACCACCACCAACAGCAACATCAACAACAACACCAACAACCAACACCACCACTACCACCACCAACAACAACACCAACAATGACAACACCAGCAACCAGCATACCATACTGTACTACACCACGCCACACCACTATAGGTGGCAGGGATAGTAAGTTGATGGGTGTGGGATCAGTGGTTTATGGGCTGGGTTGTGTAAACCCTAAAAAAATCTACAAGAATAAATTAAGTGTAATTTATTGATTTCCTAACTTGGATTAAGAAACTTTTGTTCATGTGTGTTTGTTGGAGGCGTCATAAACTCCTGAATCATTCCCCAGTTTAAATGAAGCCCAGTTACAATGTGCTTAATAATTCTGACTTTTCGAATAGTCGAGCTTGCAGTCGTTTCCGACTGGCTCTTGTTTCTCCTTCTGATTAACTTATTTTTATGAAGACATATTTTTGTGGATTCAACATTCATCAGAAGATCATTGCCTTGAATCATTGCTTTTTCACTACTGTCTGTACATAAATACTGGCAGGAGCGGAATTTATTGTAAAAAAGTAACCAAATTTGAAAAGATACCTTACTATCCCAGTTTTGAAAATTGCACATATTTTGAGCGCAACTCAATATTTACACCAATAAACAGTACAATTTTGATCCATCCCAAACGATGGTATGCATATGACGGTGAACATGGAACCTTCAATGCGGTATTTTCAGATTAATACCATTCCTTGTTCAGCGGCATATGGTCTCCAGATAAAAGAATGGGTTTGCCCTTAACGAGAAAACGATGGGCGGAACTGAACAAAATAAAATTTTGACAGGGGATTTGAGAATATAAATCCTGCATATCACAGACAACTCCAAGGGCCAAATTTAAATAGCAGGAAGTATATCCTTGGGGTGAACAATATCCGTATCTATATTGGCTGTGAAATTGAAACCACCAATCTTTAAACTGTCCGAAATATGAAAAACACGCTTTTGTCTAAGTACTATTGACACAGTACATAAATATCGTGCTCAACGACCTTCAAAGGACGTAACTGATAACAGCACTGATTGAATGTACGATGAGACTTTTTACAGCCAAACACACCTATAAAGTAATGATTGAAGTAAATGTAAATATCTAGAGGAATTTGATCAACAATATGTTTATCTTCGAAATTGTCGGTTTATTATTGATCGGTTAAAAAAGAAAGAAAATAAAACAAAGAAAAAAAGTTATATGGTTGCGTTACATTAAGTGTTGAATTATATAATTTCTTTAATTTAAAGGGAGATAATTTGGAAAAAAACGGATATTTAAGTAACTGTATTTCATTTCTTTGCATCAGTATGCTTTAACTATTTTGTTTATTTTTCTTTATATGCCATAAACTTCTAAATTTGACGGACTAATAATTTGAGAAATAAACATTAAAAAATATTGATCTCATCATTATTTAGGAAAGAGTAGATAGCTTTGACATGTTTGACCTCTGTGAAAAAATAAGAACACCTTCCAGCCTTATTAAATGTCCAGAAATGTGCAATTACCACAAAGAAAATGAAAGATAAAATATAGCATCACTGAACATTTTCTTTTTAAATTGAAGATTGTTCAAGTAGTGCGACAACGTAAAAGTTTACACATTCCTAATCACCTAGCTATATAAATGAAATAATATATAGTATAATAGAATATGTCAAAAATCTATATAAATAGATTTATCTTTTTTTTCTCAGGGCATTAAAGTTGAGCGCGGTAAAACTCGCACATTCAGTGGCATTAATTTATTTAGCCCGTTCGAATGCGGTACGCAACCAATGTTAAAATTGTATTATATGACTTGACAATATATCAAAGGTTTTGTCATTTGTCGGTTATCTTCATTGTTTTTGGTATCTAACACTGAGTTAAGGTAGTCTAACTGTAATGATTTCCCGCGCTTTTTTCTCGAATGTCGGGAATACTCGGTTAACTGTCACTAACAGTCGACAATAATCGATGTTGCTTCGGCTAATATCGGCTCTGACGAGTAGCGTCGGAAGTCACCGAAAGCGAGCCGATGTTTGACGACGTCGCAAA
This sequence comes from Corbicula japonica, assembly GCA_038501625.1. NCBI lineage: Eukaryota > Metazoa > Mollusca > Bivalvia > Venerida > Cyrenidae > Corbicula > Corbicula japonica. The sequence continues at coordinate 6,751,484 of JAZAYU010000020.1, read as the reverse complement.
TTTATGCGCGGGAAAGCATTACAGTTAAACTACCTTAATATTATCCTTACAGCTAACCCGACGTGGCGAGCAAGACTCTAGTTGTATATGTGGCTACTCCTAACCACTTTTACAATTTTATAAGCATGCGCATTTTCAGTCCGCGATAACCAGAGATACCAAAAACGTGGAAGGACTCCGCGAGGAAAATTGCCTTTCGTATACACGTTTAATTTTTGTATTGTAAGGAATCTGCGTTTGGTTTCCAATTTAAATTTTAGAAAAAATGATAATGAAACAAAACGAAAATGATAACAGACTGAACACTTTTTAACCTATTCACCTTTGCATACAATTCATAATTATACTATTACACAATAATAACTATTCGATAATCGTTAGAAGTGAAAATGGTACAAGAGAGCAATTAATAATAAAAGGTTAAAATCCAAATACAGAGATACATGACAAAAACGACGACACATGGACGAAACAAATAATACATTCATGTTTAACCTGGGTAGGGTACCGCCTTTGAACGGTCAGTGCAAATATAGGCGTCGAGCGCCACTAAGGTCGAAGTACGCACAACCCTCTCCTATTCTATCCTTTCAACACTATAACTAGAAATGAACGAGTTGATTCCAATGAGTCCACCTTACAAATAATAGAACCCTAGAGCAATGAATAAACACTGAGAAATAAAATTAAGGGAAATAAAGGCAGTAATACCTCAATTGGCCATTAAAATATTAGCATATTAGAAAAAAGTAAAGGTCAACGGCTGTGTAAACTTTTCTACGAATCATAATTTACGTAATCGTACAATAAGTGTATAATACAATCGCTAAACTGAACTTGATTTTGATAAAAAAAATATTCAATTAAATTCGTATCAAAATATCCGTGTTTATATCGGGTTTCCTTAATAATATGTAGTTCACGATTTTGAATTGCAATAAAAGTAAACAAGATTAGTATAAACAAAAATTAAATTGATCGAAAGGAATTAGAAGAAAATGTTAGTTTGATCTTTTTTTAATTAACAAATAAAATTAATGAATCTTTCGAGCTCGTTAGAGTAAGGGAATAGATGTTATGACCCAACACATGCAGACTTAATTGCTTAAGTTTGAGAGTAAACACATATAAGATGTACTGCCAGAAAAATATGTCCCCTTTTTTACAAGATTAATAAGTAAATGATAAAGCTGTTGATTCTCAGCAAAAGAGATATTATGGTCCATAAAATATGTACTTAAATTAATTAAGGGAGATCGAATATTTTCTAATACAGTTAGAGAGTAAACACTATCGTGTGCACCCTCTAAAAATACGTGCGATAATTCTAATCAGTTTTGTATCAAAACTCTTAAAAGGGAGGAAATGAAATTACTAGTTTTAGGAGAGACAAGCACAGTTTAAATTTCCAGCTCCTTTAGTGAGGCTTGGTAAGGACTGAAGTCCTTATACCGTCGTGCAATCAAAGAGGAATGCATATTAATTGACTTTTAAAGGGTTAAACACTTTCATATACAATGATGCCTCAAGAATTCAAGTTTGCTTTCACAAAGATTCATAAACAATGTAAAACTACATTCATGGTATCCGGGATCATACTTATCGGAATAAAGTACATCATGTTTGTGGTGTTCACGTTCCGTGCCTCGCTCAGTTCGCCTCACACTGTAACATTAAAAAAATACAATAAAACATTATTTTAAAAAAGTTACAACTAAGGTGGTTAATATAACATTTCCTGAAAATTTCTTGTTTTAAATAAAAGAATACATTTGAATGACATTTCAAGTATATTTGATGATAAAACTGTTGAATCGGCTATATAATACCTAATTATTTCAAGAATAATGAAACACCCATCGTTTGTAAAAATACAACAAGCCAACTAGAAAAAATACATTTATTTATTACAACAAAATAACATCGGATTTAAAGATTGTTCAGAATACACCAATATCAAGAGACTGTTCAAATTCAAAATTTTGCTATTAATCTGCAGGTCATGTTGTTACAGGCGATCTAAATGTTATTAAAGACTATAGGATCCCAAATTTAATTTCTAAAAGAAAGTGAAATATGCATATCAGGAATCGCCAAACTCACAAAACACCGCCTCCCGACGAAGAAAAAAAAGAATAGAGGAAAAGAGAGCATGTTGTTTTAAGTATGTCAATTCAAAATGGACGCCACAAACAATTAACGCATAGAGAACACTTGGGGTTACCGCCTTGGAGCGGTCAGTGGCATATATCGAAATATAGAATTCCATCGGACATCGACTTTAAAAACTGTCTTGTGGACATTGCAAACACCTTTTGCAATAAATGGTGCAAACAAGAACATACCTAATGCTCTTTCTAACTGTAAAAGATATTTAAAAAAAATGACACTCGTATATCTTTCTTCAAAAAAGAAAATACGCATAACAGCTATTGCCTAAATATACAGCCTCTCCACACAGCCAAGAAGAAAAGAGGAAGAGAGAGAGCATGGTTTATCAAATGACCAATTTAAAAACAGACACCTGAGAGGGTTATATGTTTGTGTGCTTTTGTTGAGCTTATGGGTGGATTGAAGTTATTTCACCAGGGCAACTTGTACTTTTGTATTAATATGAGAACCTGTTGGGGCAAGTGTGAGGACGGTGCTTCAAAGAAACTGGTTTAAAACCCTAGTGGCAATTTCTTTTGCCAATGACCCTTCCAAGGCGGAAACCACAAGCGTTCACATTTTCGTTATTTTTTGCGGCGTCTTATTTGAATTGACATACCTACAAAAAATATGCTCTCTTTTCCTCTTTTCTTTTTCGATGCGTGGGGAGGCTGTGATTTATGAGTGTGACGATTCCTGATATGCATATTTCACTTTTTTACCGAACATCAGGATGATATTATTACAGCCTGTAAAACACCTTGAGGTACCGTGACGATTTGTTGAAGATAGACAATAACCATTTTCCATCTCTAGTTAATAAAATTTATCCTCATGATCTACAACTAAATAAAGCAAATATAAGCAAGCAAACTTTCTTGATCTTAATCTTTCACTAACTAATATATGACAAAAGCTACGTTTTCAATTCTAATACAGTAAATTTTCCGTTTTTGACGGCTTTGTTCCTCGTGCAACATCTAAAAGGTTTATATCTTCCTGCTTGTTCGCTTTTCTAGAACGATGTAAATGATTTCAGTGAACGAAATCTTTGCATAACAGTAAAACGTTTAAAACAAGGTTATCGGCATCATAAATTAAGGAAAACCTTTTGTAATTTTTATCGCCGATACCCAGATTTAATTCAAAAATACATGTGCAGTTATAAAGATGGTTTTTATGGAGATTTAATTTATAAACTTAAGAAAATAAAAGTAAATGTCGAAATCGCCATGTTATTCGTAAAAATCACCTATAAATACAAAAAGAAAAGGTTACTAACATGATATTCTAGAGCGCTCTGCATGCCTGGTGATTAACTCATCTACAGTTGGTCGATATGCTTACCTCTTTCGTTGCACAACAGTGACAGGGGTTTAAGAGTTTACGAAGGTTTATGGGGAAATCTTGTAAAAAAAAAACCTATAAGCTCGGTCTGTTTCTTTTATCCCTGTCATTTTGTTCTTGTTGATTTGACTCCAGGGGCTAAGGTCTCGGTAAGGTCATTAAGTACCTTCCTTTTTCATTACAATGCAATTAGCTCCTTATGTTTTATATGATTGTGTGCGTTTGCATGCAACATTGTCAAGTTGGTAGTTGGGTTGGAGTTATTTTACCAAGACAACTTATACTCGTTTGCTCATATGAGAAAGTAATATATGCATATCAGGAATTGCCACACTCACAAAACCCAGCCTCCCCATGCAGCAAAAAAGAAGAGAGGAAGAGAAAGACAGCATGTTTTTATAAGTATGTCAATTCAAATAGGACGCCTCAAACAATTACCGAAGAAGAGAACCTTTGGGGATACCGCAATTGAACGGTCAGTGGCAAAACAAATTGCAACTGGGGGTCCAAACAAGGTTCTAGGGTCCACCAACCTCACACTTGCCTCAATAGGTTCTCGTATCACAAAAAAGTACAAGTTGTCTTGGTGAAATAACTCCAACCAACCCATCGGCTCAACAATGTTGCATGCAAATGCACACAAACATATACTCAACAAAAATATAAACCTGACACTTTATATTTGGTGTATTTTCCTGGAATCAGATTTAAAGCTAATTGAATTGTGGTATGTAATAAAAATTGTGCATGTTTTGAACTTAATTATGCATTTTGATATTTTTGGTGCATGAAACAAGTGATTCAGTGGTTATTTTCTTTTGGATGGTGCAAAAATATATAGATTTTGAATATGCACCTCATACTTATTCAAAGTTACAGTGTCAGGTTTCTTTTTTTGTTGAGTATATAAAATATAAGAAGCTAATAGCATTGCAAAGCCAAAGGGTAAGTACTCAATGATCCTACCGAGACCAGAGCTCCTGGAGAACCTTTTGGGGCAAGTGAGGTTGGTGCGCCCTAGAACGTGGTGTTTGTGGCGTATATTTTGAAACTTAACATTGTATAACCATGAACTTTTCTTTCCTCTTTTTTGGCTGTGTGGGGATGCTTTCTCTGAAGGATGTACTCATTTCCGATATGACTATTTCACCCTTTTTCCATGAGTCAGCCGAACGGAACACAATACCTTACATTTCTTAGCATTTGACTGGCACAATACCTCTCATTCCATAGCATAAGCGGCTGGGATACAATAACTAGCATTAGCTAGCATAATTCTTACGGATTACAGTACCTTACTTTATTAAGCTAAGGCCTAGCGTAATGCAACGCCGTAAACTTCTTGCATCTTCTGATCGAAATTCCGTACCTAACGTTCAATAACATAGCCTACTAAATGTTAAAAGAATTCCATACCTGAAGTTCCATAGCATCAGCACAGTCAATACCTCATTTACAATACCATCGACCTAGTGTAATGTTATACTTCACTTACCTTATCTCAAACCGAACGAAATTCCATTCCTCACATTCTAGAGTATCACCTCTGAGTAATTCCAGACATTAAATTTCCTAGCATTAGTTCAGCCACAGGCTTACCCATACCATACCATGACGTCGACTCAGCAGGGTCTCATACCTCCAAACCAAGTTTTCCTAGCATCGGCCTAGCGTAATTCCATACCTCACAGTGTCTAGCAACTGCTCAATTTATAATCCCTACCATCGAACTAATTTAAGGCTATACTTCAAAACTATCTAGTATCGGATCAGCAGAATTCCAAAACCCACGTTTCCAACCACCGTTTCAGGGTGTTTCTATTCTTAAAATTGAGATCTCTAACCATTTTCCAGCAGAATGCAATATCCCACTTTCTCAGACATCGTCTACATGTAGGCGAAGTCGGTATTTAAAATGCCCTAGCATTTTCGAATCGGAATTACCTTTCTATTATCGGCCAACTGAGATTCCGTTTAGGATGGATCGAAATGGTACTGTTTATTGGTGTAAATATTGAGTTGTGCTCAACTCAGGGCTAGACGGCGTGGGCAGTAACGTCGAGTAACCTCAAATCGTGATACCGTTAAAATCGTGATACAGGATATATTTATATCTAGCTCGCGCTCGGTTTTGTTTTATGACGTCAAAACACGGAAGTCAACTTCAGAAACGTCAAGTGACCGTCTGCAACAAAAAATGCTTCGTGTAGTTCTTGGAAGCGTAAGAAAACTGTTTTTCATTCTTAACTACCATAAAATATAATGAAAATGTTAATGCAATAAAGTAGCATACCTATTCCATTCAATTTTAATGAATATATCGATGTTTTCCCCAAATTGCACAATGCAGCCGATTGTTTACAAATTTGACAGCTAGGTCACGGTCAATAAAGACTGGTTTAAATTGCTATCAATTTATTATCGAAATGGAAAGTAATGGTACCTCCTTAAATATGCGGCTAATGTAAGAGACGTCAAGAAGTGTCGTTATATTACGTTCTCAGTTAACCAAATGACGTTTGTTTGGTGTAATTGTAAATCGTATGCAATTTATATAGGTTTATGGAAGCCCACCTCCAGCAAAAAGAAAATACAGGCAGTTCTCGCCTACAACCCTGAACAAGGCTTATGAGAGCGTTATTGAGGGAAGTCTTTCTGTGCGGAAGGCATCGAATGTATACAATGTGCCAATGCAGACCGTGAGGGATCGTGTATTGGGACACGTGGACCCCGAAACTACCAGGTTAAAGAAAATAAATTCATTAAATTTAAAGATTTTGATTGGATTTGTTGATTTACTTCAGTTCATATAAATTGGTGAGTTTTCACTCTACTATTTTATATATTTACAGTTCTGGACAAGGGCCCCTGCTGACGCAGCTAGAGGAGGCTAGGCTCGTAGAGCACATTTCTTATATGGCAAAGGTTGGGTACCCTTACACGAGGGCAGAGGTGAAATATAGCCTCAGAATTTGCTTCCTGCCTAGGTAGAAGAGACAGGGATAGTAAACCCTTGTCCTACAAGTGGTTTTATGCCTTCTTAGATCGGTGGCCCGAACTTAAAGTTCAGCGACCCAAGACGGTTTCTGAGTTAAGAGCCAGGGCAACATCACAGGAAAGTATAAATAACTATTTCTCGGAACTAGACAGGGTCCTAGTCAAGCACAATCTGAAGGAAAGTCCCGAGTCAATCTACAATGTTGATGAGAAGGGAATTCAGCAAACGTTCAAGCCTTCCTATGTTGTTGGTCCGGCTGACACAACGACGTGTGTGGTGACATCTGAGAAGTCCAACACGACAACCATACTTGGATGTGGAAATGCCCTGGGACAGCACATACCGCCATACTTTGTATTTAAAGGTAAGCATTAAGCATATATTTCGCACATAATTATCTTCTATGTCACATTGCCAATGTAAATTGATAAAAAATATATATATTTCAGGAGCCAGAATGAGAACAGAGTTGTTGGAGGGAGCATCGACGAGGGCACAGGGTACGGTTTACCAGCAGCGGATGGTCGAATGGAGAAGTGTTCCAGAACTATCTGGAAACACATTTCATACATTATGCCGTTGGCAAACGTCCATTACTTCTTCTCTATGATGGGCATCGCTCACATATATCACCCAGTATTATTGACTGGGCCGTTGAAAATGACATAATTCTATATGTCTTGCCCCCACATACGTCCCATATTTTACAACCAATGGATGTAGATTGTTTTGGTCCGTTTTCCAAACTGTACAGCTATGAATGTAGTAAATTTTAGAGGGAAACTGGCAAAACAGTCGATAGGTACAGCGTATCTATGTTGCTAGCAAGGCTAATGCCACAGCCCTTTCAGCAAAAAATTTGCAGGCTGCTTTCAAAAAAGCAGGTTTATACCCATTTTGTTCTGAGATAATGATCTTATGGAAACAAATCGACTGAGATCAGAACTTCAGTCTTGCCTCACTAAAGAGGTCTGTCAGTCTTGTCCTGATAATGTTGAGTCAGGGTCTGATTCAAGTGAAACCATTATTCCATATGGTGATGAGGTATTGGTAGCTGTTCCCCTTGCAACTGAAAACGTAAGTAATAGTGACCATTCAACCCCCACATGCAGTGGCGATGTAAGCCATGATAATGAAAATACTGAAATTGCCTCATTCTTTAAGAAAAAATACCTGTATTCCAACCCCCTTTCAAGACTGAGAGAAAGTCAATTAGCAAAATCATTGCAGGTAAGGCAATTACAGAGTCTGAAACCAGCAAAAAGGTCAAAGAATATTTGACGTAAGTATCTGCTCCAAACAAGTCGAAACCTACCCCTGTTCATAAAAAAAACTCCTGCTTTCAGACCCCCTGTCCTTGTAAAGCTGTCTGTTGCCAAAGTTGTCCGCTCCAAATCTAACATATCTGCACATAAACCTGTTCAATCTACATCTGGCCTGCAAAAGTCTGGTGGTCCCATTGATATTAATACACCACAACACTCAGATGATTTTTCTGATGTTGAGGACAATTAAAAATGTTGCATTTGCGGGAAATTTCAACCAGATGAGCTCGTCAATTGCCAGAGTGTTGTGTTTGTAAAGTGGGCACAATGTGACATTTGTAAGCATTGGATACACTTGATCTACTGTTCGAATGTTAGGGTGATTAGAAGGGGCGATGTTTTTAAATGCCCACATTGTGCATAAAACTGTTGATTTTTGTTTAAAATGTAAATGATACCAATACAGGTGTAATCGAAAGTAAAAGAAAACAAATAAAAATCGAATGTTAAAGTGTTTCCGTTGTTGCAGTACCATCCATTTCGCTCTAAGCAACCATTTCGTAAAGCTCACGAAAACTCCTATACCATCCTAAATGGAAGGTCTTTCCGGTACATGTATAAAAATGTCAGCCTCCAGTAAGATAGCAACGCAGAATACTTTCAGAATATGTATGGATTGAACGAGGTAAGATGTGATTTTTATTTGATCCTTCATTTTGTTAGCGCATACAAATATTGATAAGGAAATCGAACGTTGTTTCCTTATCGTTACGAAAACCGGTTACTCGAGGGTAATATGCATGACCATTACTGCCCATGAACACGCTCAATCAAACCGAGCCTGCAATATTTTGATATTTGTCGCGTTCGATAGCTTTCAACGTTCCTTTTCATCTATTTAAATTCCAAAGCATCAGACTAGCAAGAACCATATTACAGTATAAAATGAAAATTCAACAACGCAGAATTAATGTATTTTTGTATTAAAATCAACAACTATCATTGCTTTCTAGGATTGAAACATATAGCTTAAATTTGTGCGAGACCGACTGTGTAAATATACCTTCGCTATATTGTAATTTAAATCCGTAGGACTGGATAGATACGTCAGTTCGAAACTGTAATATCATTACGTTGGAGGATGATTTGTAGACAGTTTGTGCTGGCCTACCAGGTCCATTTAAATGCGCTAGTTAAATGATAAGGTTAGACTCGCAGTACACCTAAATGATTTAAATTTTTTGTAATTCACATGCAAACAGTTATAAATCGCAGTAAGTTATTATATTATTACGTTAATACAGGCTAGTTAAATTTTCAGACACATTTCATAATTTGAAACCATGTTGACAAGTTAACTATATTACTGAGATTACATTTAAATTAATGGGGCTTTGGTGAAACATAAAAAGTAATGAATGTAATACTTTGTGCATATTATGTTTAGCGTAAATGTAATCGAATATGATACATTCGATACCAACCTTCAGGAAATCTTGGCCTTTCTCAGTGTTAAATTCCTGTATCTTGATCTGTACAAGCTTTCCCGGTGTTACTGTTATTGCATAAACGCAGTTAAGATTATTGCTATAGTTTGCAGGATAGCCCGGAGAAGTGATTTCACCTGATGGCCCCTCAAAGGTTTCGTTGCACTCAAAAACGCTTTATTTTAGCCTAAATCCTGGGTATTTCCTGCGGTGACAGTCTCGAACTGTAATATCATCACGTTGGTGGTTGAAGCGAATGAAGTTCCCCCGTGTTCTTCGATTTATGATCCACTCAAATTATTTATTATGTTGGATATGTTGTCACAGCCGTCGATTATCTGAAGCATTTATAATTAAATTGTTGCTCGCATTCATGTTAAAATGAAAAAAAAAACATGCTAAACATCTAAATGAAACTATATATTTCTTTGACAACGCGTACGAAATAAAGCGAAATCAAAGGTCGGTTTCGCAGATGCTACTCTACCATTGATAACGGATTTATTTTGTACTCTATGACAATCAATAACTTGTCCAAAAGGGGAAAGAACCTCTATGTTACTGATGATTACTTTTTATAAAAAAAAGGTGCAATATGCATATAAGGAAATGCCTCATTCAGAAGATACTGCCTCCCCACTCAGCCAAGAATAAGAGGGGAAGATAGAGCATGGCTTATATAATTTCTATATAGACACCACAAACAATTAAAAAGGGAAGCGGATGGTTAACCGCCTTAGAACGGTCTGTGGCAAAACAATAATGGGTGTTTAAACCAGGTTCTATGGTGCACCAACCTCACACTTGCCCCAAACGGTTCTCAAACGAACAAGTTGTCTTGGTGAAAACACACCAACTTACCCATCATCTCGACATGCATAGCATACAAACATACAACATATTAAAAGTTAAAAGAATTGTCAAGTCAATGATCATACCGACACCAGAGCCCAGAGTCTAATCATACTATGTTTTTAATCACCTGATGTTTTGGGAGGTTTCTGGTTAGCTTTTTAGACCGTTTTTTGCATTTTATGGGCGTTAGATACAAGTTTTGATAGCTGAAGAGAAAAGAAAAATTGAATGTTTGATACGACGTTTGCGCTTTTCACCGACGTTATACTCTTTCCACCATTTAGATCCTTTGCCGAGAAATGTATTTTTAAAATAATTTGATGCAAAAATGGCTCGAACTCTATTACATGCATAATGTTTTAAAATAAGAGCTCAATTATATTTATTGTATAGAAAAAGTACAAAGATATAGGTCATTACCGCTGCAAGCTTGTAATCCCATATTGCTTTGAGACTGTGCTCGTTTCCCTTTGCATAATTACGATATCATTGTCAAAACGATGTATATGTATTAAAAAGTGGCTTAAATTTTTTTTCGAAGCCTTATATTGTATGTTATTACAAACCGATTGTTTAGGCTACTCAAATTGAGCTACATCGGTGAAAAAATATATCGAGATGGTTTTATATACATTTAGGCGACCCCAAATTGTTTCTTTATCATTTGTACCTTCGGAACTTTGGAACAGTCTTGATATAAATTTTCGCAATATTATTAAAATATCAGAATTAAAACCAGTGTTATATAAACATGTTTTTAATTTAAAAGAAGTACCAAAACACTATTGAATAGAATAGGTGAAAGAAAATGGTCTATCATTTATGCATGACTCAGAAACAAATGTAGTAATCTGAAGTTTGATCTCTATAACAACCACTTAACAGCAAATCCATACTGCGATTGTTGCAATGTTGCAAGTGTAGATCATTTTTCATTACGATCAAAATACACAGACCAACGACTCAAGTTGTTCCAAGGTTTCAGAACTATTCATCAATTTACTCTTACAAGTTACTTTTTGGTAAAACTGAACTCTCTAATGAAGACAATTGCTTAACGTTTTCGCTCCACAACACTTAATTAAAACATCAAAACGCTTTTGATCAAATACTTATTATATATAATAAATTAAATTTTGTTAACAAATATCCGACAAGACATATTCTTCTTCTCATAATCTTTTATTCCTTCATTTCTTCCCCCTTGTCTAATTTACATAATTTGTAATTATGTTTTGTTAACCAGATGTATTAACATACTTTCAACACACCATTGCTTTACAAAGGAAATTAAACCATGTCAGATTTATCACATGAGCATTTCTGTAAACTGATTACCTAAAATTCACAGGCAGAAATATCGCTTCCAAGAATACTTCCCTGGAATAAGCACTGTTGCTCGGAATTTCTGTAATCATTTTTGCCATTGTATACTTAAAACAATAATTTACATAGTGACCACCATGTTAAACCACCCGTTAAAATTTATCTTGTTATATACAACCACTTAGGGAAGAACTTGTGGTTCGACCCTATTACCATAATATGTATTTAAGAAAGATATTATTGTCACATGCAAATAATGGTGGAAATAAAATATGTTTGAAATATACATTTAGGAAGCACACAGTATTGTTTCTACATCAATTTACACAAATATTAAAAAATCAATATAATTATGCAAAAATAATCGCCCGAATGTTAACAAATCTTAACGTTTACATCATATTGCTTTTTTAAAACAATTTTTAAGTTCAAAAAGTATTTTGAAATAATTGATACATTTAAATAAATTAAAATAAGATTCAAATTTCTTTATGATTAAGAACATCATCGCATTCTTTATTAATAGAAAAAGGCGACAGACATGATATTGGTCGTGAAAGAAATCAAAGGACTGTTTCTATTGTAATGGCCAAATTGAAAACGAATACCATTTAACCATTGTGTGTCCTTTTAAAAAATCATGACTTGAACCTTTTATTGATAAAGAATAAACTACATGGCACTGGACTCAAAATTTGCTAAGCACCAACAATATTTTTCCTACATATATTCTGGTGTATGCCGGTTATTAGTTTTTATTTCTTTTACGAGAGCTGTTCCATAAAGCCGCGGAATTTTCCTCTAAAACACTCATTTTTAATACAATTACACTAAATTTCGCGCACATACCATCTGACACGTATAAAGATCAATGTATATAGTATGAATGCTTGTTATATTTTATCGCGCATTTAGCGGTATCTCAATTAATCAATTTCAGTACAATTTAAGCACGCCGGGTTTTCTAACTTTAGAACATAATATAAAAGCTGTAAAATAGTCAAAACGTTCACAATTTTGGCGCGAATTTGTTTTCAAAGTATGGATTTTATTTCCTGTCCGTTTAAAGACGTTGTGTTGAACGGTTACCCCTCAGCAGCGTTTTATCGCTATGACTTCAGAAAAATGTTCGACGTCAACTGACGAAATTGAATTACGTTCCGCCGCAAAAGTTTGTGTAGGACTGAAACTGTCGCCGGGGGAAAACATTTAAACGCATCAAGGAGTCGGAAGCTCGTACTATGTGCGGGAATGCATTTGTCTACAAATAGCAAGACAGGTTAAGTGAAGATAGAACATCTGTTTTTGATCGCAAGAGATCGGGGTGTCCGACAAGTTCCTGTTCCCGGACATGAAGAAGGAACTACGAGGCCATCGGTTCGACACCTCGGATAACTTGCAGAAAATGTCACGGGAGATCATGCACCCCAAAATGTTGATCGAATAGCCCTGATATACGTCATCATTTCATGACATCGGTAACAAATTGTTTTACTGATATTTGTACTGACTATATACTTAAAGAAATTAGAAACGCAACTTCTTTAAACACAATGTGATTAAAAAAGTTGCATTTATAGTTTTTTTACTACATTATATGTACTTGAAGAAATAAGAAACGCAACTTCTTTTTACATGAAATGTATTTCTTGTTTAAAGAAATTATTGTGTTTCAAATTTCTTTAAGTATATGTACGGGGAGACTATCTAAAGATTGACTATCTAAATTGTATAAGTCTTTTTTACTTAGTATACATATTAATACTACTTGAATGTTTTGTTGTAAAATTGTGTAATTTTTAATCTAAAATATATTGCCAGATCACTTGTACTGAAATAGATCTTTCATGCTGTTTTGATGTGTTTTGTGTATGTGGCGGAAGGCTTACATCATCATAAACTATTAAAAACAAGCTAATTGAATATTTGTGATCAATTTAACATTTACAACATTGTTTATTAGTTAAACATTTTAGTGACATTTCGACTTAAATGACTGATTTGCAAGTTTGGCGAAACGTAAAACGTATTGAACGTAATATTCGTTGCATATTATGTTTCGCGTCATCGTGTATGATGAATACGATACGATACCAACCCTGAGAATATCGTGTTCTTCCGAAGTTTGCGAAGTGTTAAATTCCTGTATCTGGATCTGTACAAGCTTTCCCGATTCAACTTATTGCATAAACTCAGTTTAGATTAGTTCTATAGTTTGCAGGATAGCCCGGAGAAGTGATTACACCTGTTGGTCCCCTGAATGTTGCGTTGCAGCCTTTTTCATCTACAGAATTAAAGCCATAACCATAATAATTATTGTTATACTTAATTTTATTAGACGGTGCTTTGGGGGCATAAGAACAGTTTAATTGTCAATTATTGATATTGAGAAAACTAGAGCTATCACTGGAGGTGATTAATATTCCGAAATACTGCTTTTTCAGAGTATCAATAAACGCTGCATGATAATAATCTTTATTTGAATTTAAACAATCTGGTCCCATCCAAAAATAATGCACTGATCCATGACATTATTTTACACACACACATGCACTTTATAAAACAGATGTCAAAAGTTTGAAGTCAGTTTCAAATCAATATCTTAAAACTGTTTAAGTAAGTTTGCTTCACAAGATTTATCTAATCGTGCTCCTCTAAAAGAAAATGGACTAAGCTAGATTTTAAATATGTTATTCATATCAGCTCTTCATGACGAAAATATATTTTACTTTTTCTGCTTTTACCTTGAAAAGTATTGAATAAATTTTCATCAAGATGTTGTACAATACTGCTCCCCTCCAAACAATATTGTTCTTATCCACATAAAAATTATATCACGCACATCTACAATTCATGACCAACATGTTTCTATAGTTTCAAGTCAATATCTTTAAAATGTAAAAGTAGTTCGTGTCACAAGCATTTATATTTTGCTTTCCTGCAAAAAATAATAATGATCCACATGACGAATACGTCTCGTACATCTACATTTCATGCAAATATATCTGTAAATTTAACTGTAAAAATCTTTAAAAAAAATGTATAGATAGTTCAAGTCATAAGTGTTTCTTAAATCGTGCGACCTTCCAACAAATGACTGGATCACATTAAAAAATATGTCACACATATCTAAACATCATGCTGAAAATATTTTTACACAATAATGCTCCATGAACGGGCTTAATTTAACCGACCCTGCACTATTCTTATATTTGTCGTGTTTGGTGGCTTTCAAAGTTCCCGTTTCATCTATTTTAAAGTTTCAAAAAAGTGAAGTATGCATATCAGGAATCGCCACACTCACAAAACACAGCCTCCCCACGAATCGATAAAGAAGAGAGGAAAAAAGAGCATGTTTTTATACAACAACCACAAAACTTTTATTTGCAAATCGGCAACCATATTGCCTTTGGCAAATTACACATTCAAAGAATTATCGTGAGAAAATGGCATAGTAATAGCGACAAAGATATCATTAGAAAATGATTCTAACAACAAAATAATAATTAGTTATGTCAATCAAATAAGACACAACACACAATTAACGACATAGAGAACACTTGGGGTTACCGCCTTGGAACGGTCAGTGGCAAAACAAATTGCCACTGGGGATTTAAACCAGGTTCTAGGATGCACCAACCTCACACTTGCCCCAACAGGTTCTCATATCAACAAACAAGTACAAGATGTCTTGGTGAAATACCTCCAACTCACACATCAGCTTAACAATGTTGCATGCAAAAGTACACAAACATATAAAACATAAGAAGCTAATAGCATTGCAAAGCAAAATGGGCGAGTACTCGATGATCTTACCAAGACCAGAGTCCCTGGAGCAAAATCAGCAAGAACACGATGACAGGGATAAAAGAAACAAATCGAGCTTCTACGTTCTTTAAAAATAAAGATTTCCGTATCCATCGTCGTGCAACCAAAGAGGTAAGCATAGTGATTAACTGTAGATGGGTTAATCACCTGCCTACAGAGCGCTGCAGAATATCATGTTGGTATATTGCTTTTTATTTTCTTAAGTTTATTAATTAAATCTCCATAACAAACTGGCTGTGAATTACCTTGTTGCAAAAGTGATTTTAAACTGCACCTGTATTTTTTAATTCAATTTGGGTATCGGCGATAAAACTTGCAAAAGGTTTTTTCATTAATTTATGACAACGATAACCTTGTTTTAAAAGTTTTTCTGTTATGCAAAGATAACGTTCATTGAAATCATTACCATCATTGCAAGCTATAGAAAAGCGAACAAGCTGTGAGATATAAACCCCGTAAGAGGTTGCACGAGGAACATCGCCGTCTAAAAACGGAAAAATTACTATATTAAAATCTCTTTTATCATGTATTTTAGTAGTAATGTATCCATTTTCAATAGAAAGAGTAAGATCAAGAAAGTTTACTTGCTTATCCGAAGTGTTTGCTTTATTAAGTTGAAGTTTATTAGGGTAAATTTTATTCACCAGGGATGGAAAATGGTTATTATCTTTATTCAACAAATCATCAAGGTACCTCGAGGTGTTGTTTAAGGCTGTAATTATTTCATCTTGAGGTTGGGTAGAAAGAGATAACATAAAATCTCTTTCAGAATGGTATATGGTAAACCATAACCCTATAAAACAGATCAGCAACAAGGGGTGTGCAATTAGTACACATTGGAATGCATATTACTTGTTTATAAATAGAGGTACAAATCTCAGCAACAAGGTTGCACAATTAGTACCCATTGGAATGCCTATTACTTGTTTATAAATAGAGGTACCAAATCTTAGCTAAAGTCTATATCTTGAAAACTGTCAAAGTATTTTGTATCTCAAGAATTTGTTAAATCATGCTCCCCTCCAAAACTATTGCTTGATCTACACGAAAAATATGTCAAGCACATCTACACTTCATGCCGAACATATTTTTAAAGTTTCAAGTCAATATTTCAAAAACTGTTGAAAAAGTTTGCGACACAAGATTTTGTGAAATCATGCCCCTTTCTAAATATCACACATCTTAGACTATTTTCTGCGTCTTCCTTTTTCTTAGAAAAACTTACATTCGATAACAGTGCTTCAAGAGCATTTAAAATTGGAGCTAAAATATTTCGGAACATAAGTGGATTCAAAAACTGCAAACGCCTAACCCACTTGGTTTAAATGATAACATTTGTCAAGAAGGCAACATTTAAAAAAATCCCGAATTTGACATATTTAATTTGCTTAAAATACGAAAAAAATCGAGGTCGCACGGGATAAGGACTAACGGTAAAATAAAAAGAAAAGCACGTGTTCATTGTTCTATTCATGACTTAAAAAATATTTTAAAACATTCTGGTAGACACGCTAGGCTTTCTAATAGTATGTTTTAAAGCCGCTTAAGCACCGCGTGTTCACCGTACGGTTATTATATTACCTTTGCGTGTTGTATATGTTATGGTCACATGCTCTTATCCTACTTCCGGCTGCAACAGAATTTTCTTCTTCTCTTTCTGCATCCAAGTTAACAGTAAGTGGATGTGCAAGCTGATGATATTGTTATAAGAACTTATCCACTTTATGAAGATGCAAGCCTTACTCAGTGTTACACTCGGCATGTTAATCTGATCACCAAATACATTTCCTGAAAGTTCCTTATTTTAGATAAAGGGATAGATTTTATTGACCTTCAAAGTTTTTTGAAAGACAAAACTGTTCACCGGCTGTAACTAATTATCTCACGAATACTGAAACATCCATCTTTTGTTAAAAATACAAAAACTTGAAGCCAATTAAAAACACAATTTTCAATTACCATAAAATAACTTCCAATTTACAGATTGTTGAAAATACCCCCAATCTTGAAAAAGTTCAAATTCCAAATTTTGCTATCAACCTGCCGGACAAATCGTTACAGGGATTCTTAGACTAAATGTTATCAAAGATAATAGAATTTGTCCTTTAATTTCCAAAGGTCCGAAATATACAATTCTTTCGGACATCGACTTTAATACCTGTCATGCGGAAATTGCAGAGTCTTTAAACTGGTGCAAACGACAACATGCCGAGCCTAATGCTCTTTTTTTTAATTTCAAAAACAAATATTCAATTTTATAATTGACACTCGTATATCATTCTATAAAAGAAACATAGCTAATACCACCACGACCTTGTTTTAACTTTCGTCATTTGAAAAGGAGACTTCAAGACTTTCACAACAGATTTGTTTAACACTTGCTAATAAGGTTTCAAATAGCATAATTATCGTGTGATGTATACACTATTTTAATATTCAGACTGAAGAGTTTAATATCGCTAATGCTTATGCACTGCACTGACTTCGTTTTCTGAAAGTGATTTTTACTGCACACACTCTACAAATTACAAAATTTAGAATCAGTGTTGAGCTGTAACAAGACAAAGTACCTATTTTGTATTGGTTGCCTTAAGTGCTAAGAGCACCGTAAAAGAAACTACTTATTTAAAATTAATCGTGCTCTTAACATCTTGTCTTAAAGCTATAAAAGATCACGTAATTAGGTATCGCGAAAAAGGTTTTCGAAACTACAGGCAAAAATTTATTTTGGTCTATAAAAATTCAAATGATCTGTTCAAGAAGTTTAAATCAAATAATTCTCAGCCGTTCTCTTTGTTTACTTACGATTTGTCTACATTATATACTTATAAGTTCTAACCCTCATAATGGTATAAAAGACAAGCTTACCGGTCACATTGAAAAAAAAGCTTGGGTAAATAAAACCTGTATCGCTTGTAATGAACATGGGCTTTTTAACAGATGGTTCTAATGACAATTACACTTTATGGACCTGTCAAGACCTTATCGAGACACTCACATTTTTATTGGATAAAATTCATGTGAGATTTGGTACCTCTATTTGTAAACAAGTAATAGTAATTACATGGATACTAATTGAGCATCCCTCGATGCGGATCTGCTTTGATACTGTTATGAAAGTGATTTTATGTTATCTCTTTCTACCGAACATCAAGATGACATTAGTACAGCCTTAAACAACACATTGAGGTACCTTGATGATTTGTTGCATTTCTGGTTAATAAAATTAACCCTTATGAACAACAACTTAATAAAGCAAACACTTCAGATAAGCAAGCAAATTTTCTTGATCTTAATCTTTCTATTGAAAATGGATACGTTACCACTAAAATATATGATAAAAGATAATATTTGAATTTTAATATAGAAAAATATTCCGTTTTAAGACGGCGATGTTCCTCGTGCAACCTCTTACGGGGTTTATATCTCACAGCTTGTTCGCTTTTCGAGAGCTTGCAATGTTTATAATGATTTCAATAAACGTTGGTGGCATCTGTTTATTCAAAAGGAAAGGTTACCAACTTGATATTATACAGCGCTCTGCATGCCTGCTGATGAACCCATCTACAGTTGGTCTCTTTGTTTACCACTTTGGTTGCACGACGTAGGCAGGGGTTTGAGCGTTTATGAAGGTTTATGGGAATTTTTTTAAAGAACCTAGAAGATCGATTTGTTTATTTTATCCCTGCCATCGTTTTCTTGCTAACTTGACTCTAGGAGCTCTGGTCTCGGTAAAATTATTGAGTACTAGCCCATTTGGCTTTGTAATGCTATAAGCTTCTGCGCTTGATATGTTTGTGTGCTTTTGCATGAAACATTGTTAATGTTAAGCTGATACTTGTACTTATCTGCTGCTATGAGAACCTGTTAGGGCATATGTGAGTTGGTGCACACTGGAACCTGGTTTTTGTTATTGTATTAACCATGCTCTTTCTCCCCCCTCTCTCTCTCTCTCTCTCTCTCTCTCTCTCTCTCTCTCTCTCTCTCACTCTCTTCTTCTTCTTCTCCTTCTTCTTCTTTTTGGCTATGTGGGGAGGCTGTTTTATTTCGGGATTTGGCATATTTCAACGGTTTTTTTAATTGATTTCGAAATAAATAATAAATATGACAAAGTTTTGCTGCGTTTACTTTTGTTACTTAACCCAGATTATTATTCTTTCAAGCTTGCTGTCTGGAAGATTAAACTATAACATTTAACATTTATCTCACATTTTTGTTTGATATTTTTATCGAAGCTAGAAGGCCTGAAGAATGTGTGCTTTTTTGAAACCACGTCTTTAGAATATTTTTTTCAACAAATGCATTTTGATAGTAATAGAGAGAAGGGGTTTGTAGCTGTGCACTTGGCTAATGTTACCAGTTACGTACTCTGAAGCTCGTTGATCGTTTATGTAATATATTGATAGTACCTCTCAAATTTGTATTAATATTTCGGTCAGTTCTAAGATGGGTGGTTTCAACTTCCAAGCCAATATAAATTTGGATATTATTCAATCAACCCAAGGATATACTTCCTGCTTTTAAAAGTTTGCCTTTGACTTTGCTGTTAAATGAAGGATTTATATTCTAAAAACCCCTTTCAAAATTATATAATTCTGTTTAGTTCCACCAATTGTTTTATCTTTTATCTTTTAGGTCTAACCCATTCTTTTATCTGAGGACCATACGCTGCTGAACATGGAGTAGTATTAATCTGAAAATACCACATTTAAAAGGCTTCCATGTTCACCACTATATGTACTCCATCGTTTGAGATGGATCAAATTATACTGTATATGATGCAAATACTGAGTTGCGCTCAAGCCTGCAATGTTTGCATGTTTGTCGTGTCGGTGGCTTTCCAAGTCCCATTTGTATCTAGTTTGATCTTTCTCATATACTTTAAACAAACTTAAGCTGTTAAGTGCAATGATTCGTAATAAATAATAAAGATGAGCTTAAGTAACCATTGAATATTCAAGACATAAGCACAAACGGATGTATTTCTGTTTATCGTATCGTCATTTGAAAGAAATTTGAAATCTTGCTTCATTTAGGTTATAAACAATATAATGATGGTTATAGTAAAACAAACTTTATACCCAAATAATAAAACAAAGTTATTACCCCATAACATATAATCGTTAAAAGACAAAAAGAGCTATACCAAAGAACAAAAAGCTTGAAGGGTCACTGTGATCTCATTATATAATTGCAGGCATTTTAATGGCTTGTTTGTGATACTTCTACATTGTAAGTTTTCAATTTTTGCCTTGAACATTCTCTGTGATATGCAGGATTAATGTTCTCAGAATTCAAATTTCTATTCTTTAAAATTTCAGTTCCGCTCATTGTATTCTAATTTAAGGTATTCCCATTCTTTTATGTGATGACTATACGCCGCTGATCATGGAGTGTTATTCTGAAAATAGCGCATTGCATTTTCCATTTTAGTCGCAATATGCATACCATTGCATGGATCAAATATGTACTGTCTTGTGAAAATATTTAATTGCGCTCAACGCTTGGCTTGGAGGCGTGGTAGTAATGCATGTAATATGCATTTATATTTCTGCACATGAACAGGCATAATCAAACCGAGCCGGCAATATTCACATATTTGTCATTTATTTTTGACGGTTTTCTAAGTTCAATTTTCGTCTATTTCATTTAAGTACTTGGAAAGCACACGAAATATCTAAAGAAAGAGGGAAGGTAGGGAGAACCCTTTTGTTCATTTCTACTCAAGTTTAGCTTGTATTGACTTTGTTTTCCGGTGTCGCCTGAATTGTTTTTTAATCAGTAATATAAACTGACTTGCAATAACATATCATTGTCCTAAAGATTCGTAATATACCTTGGTTTAGAACATAAACAATGTCCCAATAGCATGTGATAACAACGTATGCATCCGCCATATTATTAGGAAATTAAATTTTAAAATACGTGTATATGTACACACAATTTATACTCTTGGATAAAACTTATTAAAAGTGAAATATATATTTTGCACAAAGCAAAGGAAATAATGCAATATTTCATTGCTGATAACGCGCAGTACAATTTAAAGCATGACGCCTTTGTTTGCTTTCGACTTCTCCGATCTCTCTCTATCAATAATTGTTAGTTTCTAAGTCACTATACCTTGTACACCTTCTACACAAGCAGTGTTGGTCAAGTTTGGTACGTAACCGGCTTCAGAACATATGCACACTCCCTGAACACATGTGCTTCCTGTTCCGAATACTTGTCCACACGTGCGCTCGTCACCATTGACCACGTTTGTATCATCCATGCAGTTGGTTATTCCGAGATAACCTTAGATAGAAACACAGTACTTGAGTGTCATGCAATGGACATTTAAAGATGAATGCTAGCAAAAATTTCAATACTTGTACCGTACAAGTTGTTTTTCGTGTTTGTTGGCTTTCAGAAAAGATTGAAATATGCATGTCAGGAATGACCACATCTAGCAGACGCAGTCTCAGTACACAGCCAAAATTTAGAGAGAAAAAAAGAGCATGGTAAATCAATGATTAATTTCAAAATACTAGTAGAAGTCGCAAACAAATAACAAAATAAGAGAACTCTATGGGTTACAGCCTTGGAACGGTTAATGGCAAAACAACTTATCTGTGGAAATATTGAGTAGCCCTCAGCCCACGGCTAGGTTGTGTGGACATGCATTTCCGTTTCTGTCCATGAACATTCGAAACCTCAGATTTCACATTATTGTTTATGTATATGAGTGCAGCTAATATCCTAGCACTGCGACAGAGAAAGTGTTTGTGACTGTCCAGCGTAACTAATGATCAAGAAAGAACTTGCAAATACAAAAACATAAACATATAATTAAACGCAAAAAAGTGCTTTTCATTTTAGGATAACTTATATTCTACAAGTTGTACAGTTGCAAAATTTAGCACATAACACTATCGGACGTCACGGTGTATGCACACACCACGATATTGGTCAAATAATGGGTAGAATTTACGTAAAAGCCTGATTTGTAATTTCGCACAATTTCCACGTGCATCATGTATACATAGGCACAGGTGGTAAACCTTGCTGTCTTTACATTCATTTGCACATGTATAGTGCGAATATCACTTTAGAATTAAAAATGTTCAAGCAGCTAATATGCCACGAAACGTCATATAGCTTTACGTCAACTCAATGAGACGGCGTGTTGTGTAGGTGGTTGGACAGAATGGCGGACACACGCCATATAAATGCATTTCGCATCAATTTTGATCGAAAATCACTAAATCAACACAAGAAAATCATCTCTCGGTTATTTGTATAATATTGGGTTTGACACCTACTGAACGTCTACGCGTCGTACACTTACGTACAATAAAACACGACTACAAAATTACAATTATTAAAAAGACAAATATCTTTTAAAATGACACCAAACATTACAACATTCCATCCGAAAATCTAAAAATGAAAAGTGCACAGTTTCTTTTAAGTATATAAACATAAGAAGCTTAAAGCATTGTTATGCAAAAGGGGCGGCTACTCCATGACCTTACCGCGACCATAGCCACTGGAGTCAAATCAGCAAGAACGCGATGACAGGGTTAAAAGAAACAAATCGTGTTTTTATGTTCTTTTACAAAATTTCCCTATAAATCTTCGTAAGCTTTGTAAGCTATCTTCACTGAGTTTTCAAACAGTAGAAGCCATACCCAATCAGTTAAATCAATTGCATGCAACTGAAGAATCGAACCAATTTGTTTCAGTTAACCCTGTTTTTGTGCAGTTCAGCCTGTTAAGTTTATATTTAACCTGAAGGATAATGGCTCGCTTGCTGTAGGAGGCAAGGAGCCTGTTAAAATACTTAAAAGATACATCCTTACTAGGCTCTTTATATAATCCCCAATTGAAGTTGTTTTCCGTTTAAGCTAAAAACCTAATCTATTGAAGAAAATCTTAAAAAGTAATCTGCTGGATTACACAAAAATGATCAAAGTTCAGTTGGCGTTTTTTTACGTCCATTATTGGATTGTTATACATTTTTCACGATAGTGTTTCTACTGAACAAATGCCACAAAAACCTTCTTTACACTCTGGAAACGGTGTCCATTTGCTGTTAGCCATGCATCGTGTAGTCGCTGGTCCATGCAATACGAAGCCACTATCACAGGTATATTCGACGGCCGATTGAAAAAGAGTGTTTGTACCTTTATCAGAACTATGTGGAACTGTTGGTGGTCTACCACAATCTAAAATAATAAGCCATCATAATGCTTGCAAATGATACACAAACATGCTTATCAGGAAAAGCCACAGTTAGAAAGCACAGGCTCCCCACGCTGCGAAAAGGTAGGGAGAATACGAGAGCATGAATATCAATTTCAAATAAGACACTGCAAACAATTAACGAAAAATGAACCCTTGGACAGTCAGTGGTAAAACGATTTGCGACTGGGGGCTTAAATCAGGTTCTAGGGTGCACCATCCTCACACTTGCCCCTAACAGGTTCCCATATAAACAAACAAGTACAAGTTATCTTGGTGAAATACCTCCAAAGTAATTAACATATTTAATTCCAATGAACGCGTTAAAGGTTGGCAAACGTTAATGGTATAGAGGAAAAGGGAACTGGGTTGGAGTTATTTCACCAAGACAACTTGTTTTTGTTTTGTGATATGAGAACCTGTTGAGGCAAGTGTGAGGTTGGTCTACCCTAGAACCTGGTTAGAACCCCAAGTTGCAATTTGATTTGCCACTGATCGTTCCAAGGCGGCAACCCTTCGGGTTCTCATTTTTGTGATGTACTTTTTTAAAACTTATCATTTTATTAATCATGCTCTCTCCCTCTATCTTCTTCTTCACTGTGTGGGGAGGCTGGTTTTTCTGAATGTGGCAATTCCTGATATTCAGTTTTCACCTTTTTTTGAAAGACAACGAACACGGCAGGCAAATATGTAAAATGTCAGGCTCGGTTTAACTGAGCCTGTTCATGGGCAGTAATAGAAAAGCATATGACTACCCACGCCGCCTAACCTTGGGTTCAGCGCAACTGAAACACCATAAACAGTACACATCGATCCAAACGATGGTCAGGTTTGCATATGGCGGTGAGCATGGAACCTTGAATGAGATAATTTTGGATAAAAAATATTCCATTTTCAGCGGCGTAGTGTCCCCCAATTAAATAATGGATATGCCCTAAATAAAAAACAACAATAGGCGAAACTAAACATAACAGAATTTGTACAGAGGATCTGATCATATAAATCATGCATATCACAAACAAGGCCAAAGGCAAAATTTAAAAAGCATGCGATATAGTCATCATAAGGCGATTAACTTTATACAAATCTAACTTGCCTGGGATATTGAAACCATTAAAGCGTCTACTTTGGAACAGATTTAATGTTATATCATGCACTCTTCTCCACTCTACTTTTTAGCTGTGTGAGGAGGCTGGCTCTGCTGCATGTGGCCATTCCTGTTATGCATACTTCACGATTTCACTCGGCAGTTATTTGCCAATCAAAAGGTGAAATATTCATATCAGGGATCGCCACATTCAGAAAAAACAGCATCCCAGACAGTCAATAAGAAGAGGGCGGGAGAGATAATGGTTAATAAAATGACCAGTTTTAAAAAAAACCACTAACTATAAACAAAAGGGAGAACCCGAATACCTAAGTACTTGCGACTGCTTAATATCACTTGGTAATGATAACCAAAATTAAATGTCGTATTTATCTACTGCTAAATTTATCTTGGCAGTGAGCCTTAAATAATTTATCTTATTGGCATTGATCTATATTCACATGATCCCATCTTACCTGGTTAGATTACAAAAACTGGTTCAATAATGAAAATTGTCATAAAATACGAAACCATACATATGAATTTAATGAAAATCTCACCTATAGCTTTGCATAAATACGTCTGCAAGCCTGGCTGGCACATTTGGTCCATACGGCATGGTCGCGATTTACAACTTCCAGCCATTGACTGAAATAGTGATAAACACTTTAAAGAAACACTTCTGTTATATCATATGTGTTATAGCTCAAAAATAACAATCGATATTGGCTGTTTAAAAAAATGGCTGGTTTGGGTTTTCCTGTTATAAAAATGTACAACAAACAGTTGCTTCCATTTTCCTACTTTGCAGAGATATCTCATTATGCCCTTTAAAGATTTGTAAAGTTTCATAAAAATAGCACTTTCTGTTAAAAAAAATATTCTAAAATAAAGGGGAAAAAATGTCAGAATTGTGACAAAAAAGTGTGACACTTTTCAAAATCATATTTGTTCAGACCATTATTTTATAAAAAGCTTGAGTAAAGACAAGTTTTAGTGTTGTTTTAGTTAAAGGTGCATTTATTAGGCATCAAATAATGATAAAATTAAGCATATTATACTTAAAGTTATAAAACTATATTCTATTAAGTCAAGCGTGGTAGATTAGAAAATACATCAAGAAAATCAATACCTCTTTGCTTTATGAATTTATAGGACTTTTAAGATTGATAGTACATAAGAAATGTTTTGTGTATCATTAAGTTTTATGTTTCTAGATGCAATAATTATAATATTATCACCTCTTTTGAAATTTTATTTGTCTGCAGCTCCCATCAGGGAATGTCAGCTAAATTTGTCAGGAGTGTGACATTATGCACATATTGCAATATTCTGTCAACATATCATTTACATGAAACAAGAGCATGTTTTTTCCTAGAAGTCTATGTCATGTTTTGTTAAATTGTGACAAACAGGAATGGCCTTAGTGAAACATTTTTGAGTACACTGCACTTATGTGGTTGTCAGGAGTGTGACACACTTTTTTAACAATATGAATTTTTTATCTTTATGCGATACCACAAGTTCTAAAGCACTTTTTTATGCTTCAACATGTATTTTAACAGAAATACACATGTTAATAATAAGAAACAGTTATACTTGTATTTTAAGCACATAAATCAAAATTCGTTGAATTTTTTAATATAGGTCAATAAAGCTCCATAAAATTTTTAGTCTGCCACATATGGGTATAACTTGATTGATTTTGATCACTGTAAAGACTACATACAAACATATAGACCAACCAGTTCGGACTTTTTATGAACTTAACTTCTTTACATTTTTTTCACTTCACTTGCCATTTTTCAAATGACAATATCTCAGCAACAAATGGACCGATTTCAAAAATCTTTCAGTTTTGTATTCCGTTTCAATAAGCAAAAAATTCAGTTTGGAATTTGAATGAACTTTAATTTTTCACTATTTTTTCACTTTTCCAGCCATTTTTTGAAACAGCACACATGGTACATTTTTAAACTAGATATATTTTGCAACTGAAACACATCGCGATAAAATAGAAATCAGTTCTGTATTCGGTAAAAAGATATACTAAGCAAAAGAAAGGATCTGTCGCCGTGACGGTGCGGGTTCGCGCCCGTTAGAGGAACATTTCTATTGATGTCAGTTTGTTATAATGCATTTTTGGACAGGACAACATTATGTTCTGGGTAAAATCCTTTTTTGTTTCAGTTTCTGTGACTCTTAAAGAGTCAACAATATGTGAACTTGCATCTATATAATAAAGTTAGTTTCACATAAAAGAAATTAAAATTTAAAAAAAAAACACAAAACATTTATTCCAGTTAATGTAACAAATAATAGAAAATTCAGAACATACTAATTGAAACACTGAGCTCTAAATTAGTGATCATTTACTAACGGTAACTGGTTCGAACCTACGAGTTTACGTCTATATTCTAGAATATACTGTTTGAAATAACACCTTTACGAACTGCGCTAGGCGGGCTTCTTAACTTTTAGACCGTTCAAAATTGGTGATATACATTTATCGCGATTAACAAGTAGATCGTAACGTTAACGAAACTTACAGATTTAGTGTTTTGATAAAAATATTGAAAGCTGTTTGAATTAGATATATGCACTTAATTTCCTAAAAACATGAAAATTTAACCTTCGAAAAGTCAAGTGTCTATACTTTCTATTTATTTTGGAAATAAATACCCAAAATTAAAATATTATGGAATGACACATGTGATAAATTGTTGGAGAAAATAATAATAACCTAGAAATTTTTTGGCCCATTTTGGTGATTTTATTTAACATTTGGAGTTTTTGTTTTTAATAAACAATCATTTATCATTTGATAGCAACATATTAACTGATCATCCTTTTGTTGCAGTCACCTTGTAAATAATATAGGTTTAACAGTAAAATTAAAAGCATTATTGTTTTATTTAAACCTCAACAAAATTATAATTACACTATTGAAACAACGACATAATCATTAATATGGAAACGCATATGGCCCCCCCCCTGATAATCTAGATCGCGATAATTGTTTAAACGTCAAAAAGCCTTATTTTTAAAGAGTTCACGGGATATTTTTACCGTTTATCTGCAATATTTTATTGGGTAAACACAGATATTTAACAAGAGAGCGTGTATATATTTGGCGAAATTTTGTGTTTTGTGCAATATTTTTCGCGCAAAACTTTCAATATTATGTCATCATGAATGCTCTATAAACGTGATGAAATGGGGGCGGCTACATGTAGCTCTATTATTTAGAATGTTTGGACAGCCAATAGAGAGTTTTAAAAAAGCATAGTAGGTGATCGATAATTGAAACAAGAAGAAAAAATGAAAAAGTAAACTTAAAGAAAATTATTTTGGTCGGGAGTATAACATTTACAACTTTCCCGTGAAGAAATAAAAAGTAAAAAAATAAATAATGGTGGAAGGTATTTTTTACAGAGATTGTGTACATGTAGCTACCACCAACAAATATTTCTGAGGAAATGTTTGTCAGCCAGGTATCCACGCCCTAACCTCTCCCACCACTGAACTATTTTTATCTCGCGCATCAGCACTTGTTTTCATTAAACAGATGCCCCCTACAACCCCTTTCCGTGCCTTAACATTTGATTCACTAAGTTTTCTGGCTGAGTCGGGGGGGGGGGGGCACTACCCACCCACCACCGAGAACCACCCAACCCTAAAGAAATGGCTACCGATTTGACTCTAGGAATTAAAAAAATGTACTTATTGGTAGGGAAATGTGAAACCGCACCCCTGAAAAAAATTCAGTTTGAGTGTAAAAATTATCACAAAATGGAAAATAAAAATATAAAAAATGTGGAGGTGGGGGACATGGGGTCAGGGCAGAGCAGGGTAGACATGGGTACCACTACTTGCCTCAAACCTGAAGAATATTTTTGTCAGTCAGGTACCCACACTCTACCATCCCCTACCTTGGATAATTTTTTACTCAGCCTGTCAACTTCTTATCATTACATAGAAAACATGTGACTATATAATAATTTCAGGGCAAGTAATCTTCTTACAATGATCTGACATTCTACCATCCCATGATTAGCTTGTTCACCGATCACCGATCAATTTAAGGGTGATATATTGATTCTGCTTTCAATATTATCTCTGAACTGAAATCTATATGTGACCATGACATTTGAAGGTAGGGTCATGGTTCACTCCGTCTCGCGAAGTAGAGCATTTGTGGCAAGGTAATCTAAAATTCCCGTATAAATGACTGAAAAATGGTCAGGAAAGGATTTTTGTTAAAATTTTGAATTTGAAAGTCCTTTTGTGCCATGGCCTTTAAAAGTATGATCATGGTTCATACACGCGACACTCCCTCTCACCAAAGGGAACATATGTAGTAAGTTATTTTAAAATCCGCGAATAAATGACTGAAAATGGTTCGGACAAGGAAGATGAACGGACAGAATGACGGACGGAAGGACGGACGGACGAAGAGCAAACCTTGCATATGTTTTACGTTTTACGTCATCCACGTCGGCATACGCTATTTATGCATTATCCCCGTGGGGCAAGCGAAATTAATTTTTTTACAATCGTTTTTGTTTTTCACATGTTCACCGACTCCAGACAAACACGAAAAACACAACAACAAATTGTAACCATGGAACGGTTGACGTCAGCAGACAACGACATTGCCGTCAAAATTCTTTTCACAGGCCAACTTCAAATTTGTTGTAAAAAAATCTTGACGGTTTTCGTAACTGCAAAAGAAATACCTTATTTTTGCATATTTTATTAATTTAAGAAGAAAATCAAACGATATTATTTTCTAGATTGATTACGTTGCTTACGTTGAACGCTGATGTTACTCAATTACGTCATTAAATATTTACGTAAAACAACGTAAAGTCGAAAATATTAGTGTAACATTTGTTGGATAAATGTCCAATAAATAAAAAATTAAAACTAAAATTTATAGAAATTCAATAAACTTCAAAATCGAATTATTCGAAAATGACGCTTATTTGGTCAAAAAGCGTGTCCGAAAACTGGTCAATTTTATCGAAATGAATACATTTTTTCGTTTGGAAAGGTTGTTACACATCTATCATAGAGAATTGTATCATCCCAAACTGTTAGACAATTCAAAAACTTTTGGCACAAAACATTGTTTTAAAGATGGAATTTTCTCCTTAAAATCATGTAAAAACGTTATGGATAAAATAGAGTTGAGTGTGTTGGCTCATCGTGCCCAGCAGACCATTACAAAGCTACAGAAAGCTATTTCAGTGCAATGGAATGGCAAACAACAGTATTTCCTTTAAATTTGCATGAAATCTAATTTATACAGAGATGAGAAAACGATCAAAGATGATAGCCGATGCAATGATAATTAACTTGAGAATTGCTTTCTGAGAACAGGTGAGCTAAAATATTATTATTTTTTAATCTGGTTAAGCAGACTTAAAATGTTTGGTGTGCTTTAATAGAATATTGATTCTTCTTCATTGTAGTTTACACTGTTTTAAAAGATTCAATCAAATAATTTAAAAAATTAACATTTATCAAGTGTGCACTTAGAACTTTTGACTAGTGTAGTCATTGATATTTAACATGCTGTAAATTTGACGTTATACAACATAAAATATTGTTCTTTTCCAGAAAGTTTTGACATGGCTGAATTAATTTCGCGAAAGACATGGAAACATATCAGCTCTTTGTGCACAATTTTTCAAATCATACAAATATGTTTTGGGATTTTCAAGAGAAAAAGTCACATTATACGTGATATTAAGGTGTTATCGCGCGTAAAAAATATCGCGATCTAAATTATCAAGGGGGACCCTATGCGTTTCCATACATTAAACTATTGAAACATTTTGTGTCATGATCCTTGTCCTATCTCAAGTCAAGATATTGAGTTTTATTGACATGATTAAGATCGTATGCTTGTTTTGATAATGTGCATACTGTAAATTGTTTTTAGTTGTTTTTGTGCAAAACCTCGTTAAATGTGCTAAATAAAACGTTGTGTTTACAGCGCGATGTTGCGCGAGTTAAACTGAGTGCAAATGACATTGCTTTGTTGAATATATTATACGTGATGAAGACTTGGTGTCGAAACACCTATCTAAGGATGGCAACTCGTAGGGAACCCCCTGGTAATTTAGATCGCTATATTTTTACGCGTCATACTATCTTAATTATCACGCATCTATACAGGATATCTTTCTCTTGAAAGCCAAAATTATCTTTGTAAGACGTGAAATAACTGTGTAGACAAAACTGATAATTTTCCAGTTTATGGGAAATGATTTAAACCATGCCAAAACTTTTTGCAAAAGATGAATTTCTTTCATGCTTACCATGAAACATTATATAACATTAAATATTATTGGAGAGTATGTAATATTATTTACCATGTTTCGGTAAGATTTATAGATTGGTAGATCCGTAGGCGAATGGTTAACGTATCTGCTTTAGGCTACTGCTTTCTTGTTTTTGGTGTCCTGTTTGAAATCGATTAGAATACATGCAAACCCATGGTTTTTCTTCTACATTTTGACTGTGTGGGCTGTGCATTCTAAAGGAAGGATTTTGGGTTTCTCCAGTTTAAATCAACAAGAAAAAGATGACAACCAAAAATCCTCCACTTACACATTTGCAAATTCCTTGTCCAGAGATTATCTTTGAAATCACACTCACCCTACGTTCTAATTGGTCATCAATTGCGTTTATTTACAATGTATGCTAGTTTAGTTTCTTCACTATGTCAAACAAGGTTGTGAAATATTCTGTTTTGTCTTGAAAACAAGTATATAGTGTCTTTTTGATCTTTATGGATAGGTTTTGTAAATGAATCCAATACCATTTACTAACACCGCAAGGACAAAATTAAAACAGGCTTTTATTGAAAGGGCGGTAATTATAAAATTTGATACTTTGAAGGGAATTTATTTAAAGAGTGCTTCTTATTAATAAGATTTAATGGTTTTTTCTACTAACGACAGGTTCTTTTAAAACACAACAAGCAATTTAGAGCAATTTTCTGGTTGCTTGACTTTTATTGGGTTAGCTCGGTAAGATCATAGAGCACCTACCCTTTGGCTTTGCAATGCTATAAGCTTCTTATATTTTATATGTTTGTGTGCTTTTGCATGGAACATTGTTGAGCCGATGGTTCGGTTTGAGTTATTTCACCAAGACAACGTGTTCTTGTTTTGTGATACGAGAACATTTTGGGGCAAGTGTGAGGTTGCTGCACCCTAGAACCTGGTTTAAACCCCCAGTGGCAATTTATTGTGCCACTGACCGTTCCAAGGCGGTATCCCCAAAGGTTCTCTTCTTCGTTAATTGTTTGTGGCGTCCTATTTGAATTGACATACTTATATAAAACATGCTCTCTCTCTTCCTCTCTTCTTTTTCGCTGCGTGGGGAGGCTGTGCTTTTTTAGTGTGGCGATTCCTGATTTGCATATTATATTTTTTTATTGCATAAAATGTATTTTATCAAAATTCAGGATAACTCTCGCTAAACTGTTTCCAAGTCAATTATTACAAGATTAAAGTCTAATTTGAAGACTGATGTTGGCAGCTGAGTACAAAGTGAGAGTTAAGTCAATGCCTTTCTAATGATAAATTACGCAAAAAAGTGACCAACTTTGGGTGTATTAGTTGGAATTCGGTCAAATCTTTACTGAATAGACTGTTTTTAAACTCCTTATCGGCTGTTCAACGAAATAGCAATCGCCGCCATTTCACCACATTCAGAGAGCATGTTCATAATGAAGTTTGGCGCAAAAAAATATCAGGTAAAACAAAAAATATGCCAAACATATCCATGTTCTCTTGTTAAATATCTGTCTTCAACCAGTAAAATATTGCAGATAAACGCTAAAAATATCTCGTGAACTGTTTTAAAATAAGACTTTTTGACGATAAAACAATTATCGCGATCTAGATTACCAAGGGGGCCATGCGTTTCAAAAAAGACCCTTTGCGTTTTGTTTCGACGCTTTTTTATCAGAGGTTTACACATGGAGTAAGGTTAAACATGCTGCCAAAATACTGGTCTTTTTTCTATCATCATGATAGTTCAACTTTATACAACTTTTCTGTTAAAACATCCAAGTCATACCGGCTAAAAATGGTTTAAGAGCTAAAGATAGAGGACATTACTGCACAACATTTTTGCACTATCCGCATGTCAAACTATTTGATTTTTTTTAAAAACCAAGTCTGGTATATTATTCTGATTGAATTTTAAACGAATAGGACAATATTTTATTTTTGACGTTATTACAGGGTGGGCATATAACATATCCTACCCATCCCTCCACATCCTCAAGTTTTAAGTTTGAGATGAAATGGGTTCTTTCTCCATTTTAATCATACTTTTTTTGATTCCAGATATATAAAGTAAATACTTTTTTTCTCGCCTTTGTTATTGATTTGGTCGAACGCGTATTTTGTTAAACTATTAAATGATAAACGTTCCAATTTAAAATAGTATAATAATCTAATATAACCTGAAAACTCGATTGGTTTCTGTTATCGCTGTCTTGCTGATTGGACTACATAGTGGACTAGAGGCACTCTAGTCTCGGTAAGATCATTGAGTACCCGAGCCTTTGGCCTTTCAATGCTATAAGCTTCTTATGTTTTATAATTTGCGTGCCTTTGCATGCAACAATGTTGAGCTGATTGGTGGGTTGGAGTTTTTTACCAAGACAACTTTTACTTGTTTTGTGACAAGTGTGAGGTTGGTGCACCTAAAGCCTGGTTTAAACCCAAAGTGGCGAATTGTTTTGCAACTGATCGTTCCAAGGCGGTAACCCCAAGGGTTCTCACTGTCTTTATTTGTTTGTCTTGTCTATATTGTAACCGATTTTTGTAAAAACATGCTCTCCTCTTCTCTCTACCTTTTGGTTGTGTGGGGAGGCATATGCATATTTCACTTTTTTCCTTTAATACAACTTGAATGATTGTTTAAATTACAGTTCAAATGATGTTGTTTATCCGTCAGTCGTAAAGGCTGCATGTTAAAGAATGTAATCGCGCAGATATAATTTTAGTTAAAAATGATGCCATTTAAAACATTTTGTTCTCACTTGTAAATTAATCGATTCTGATTTTTGTCAATACTTTCGCGTTGAATTAAAAAAAATATTAAATCTTATTTTGATATTGTAGTATCATAGAACTTACCGCAGGAAATACGTTTATGTCGGAAAATATAAACCCTTTTAAGTCTTCGAACTCTTGTTCTTTAACAGAAGTTGAATCGACATCGTACAGGATGCATTGCTTGCTTGGTCTGTAGAATCCAACGGACTTGCAAGCTGAGAAATACAGGCACTTTTGGACACACGGTATTACATCATCCATTAATTCGTTCAATATCTCGTGTCCTATAAGTTTCTTGTTAAGGAAATTCGGATTCACTTGAGCCGATGTACATTGGCCATTATCCGTCGTGTCTGCCTGGCGTTTCGTTATCTTTATTTCTTCAGA
This sequence comes from Corbicula japonica, assembly GCA_038501625.1. Taxonomy (NCBI): domain Eukaryota; kingdom Metazoa; phylum Mollusca; class Bivalvia; order Venerida; family Cyrenidae; genus Corbicula; species Corbicula japonica. The sequence goes on along the minus strand of JAZAYU010000020.1, from coordinate 6,717,438 downwards.
ATAACGATCTTCGAACAATTGAACATTGTCTTGTACATTTACTTGAAATTTGTATTGTACTTTTACTCCAAGAGCAACATATTGTGTCAATAAATGAATAACGATGAGTAAACAGCAAGCGCTAAACAAACCATCCATTCTGCAGCTTAGTATTCAAGGAGCAGCCAAAATTGTCTTATTATGTTAAACCATTTTTTTCATTTACACTTTTCTATAATTCTATTTCACTAAGCAATAATGCTAGTCATGAGAATTGATGAAATGATGCAAAATGCGAACAAGAGTCAATGTTGAGCCTTATGTCGCAAATGACTGCGAGCTCTTGGATAAGTTAATCTTGCGTAAAATGTTTTCACTTAAACTAAGATAAATAAATGAAGTAGAGAGAAAACCCCCATGAATATTTACGTATGCCTTAATGGGAATAAACAAACAACTGGGGAGTTGCTAATAGTTTGGAGAATAAACGAAATAGATGCTTATGTTGATAAGAAATTCAAGGAAAATTTGATGACAACGAGACTAAAAAGGTTTAGAAACAAGAATAGTGATATAAAGAAACAAAAGTCTGAGGCTGGCAACATGTGGAAGAAAAATAGAACCATGTAACAATGGAAAGCGGTTTAAATTTAAGCTGTTGGCAAAATGAATTTATCAAAGAAAAGAAGTTTGAAAGCCACTGAACACGATACAAATGAAAATACCCCAAAGATTGAGCCTCGTCATTAATTGTAAATGAAAAAGGTGAAACAAGCATATTACGAATCTACACACCCACAAAACAGCGAAAACGAAGAGAAAAGGAGAGCATGTTGTTATAAGTATGTCAATTCAAATCAAACGCCACAAACAATTAACGAAAAAGAAAATCCTTGCGTTTACCGCATTGGAACGGTCAGTGGCAAAACATTGCCAGGCTCTATGATGCACTAACCTCACACTTGCCCCAACAGGTTCAACAAATAAGTAAAAGTTGTCTTGGTGGAATAACTCCAATTCACCTATTAGCTTAACACAGTTTCATGCAAAAGCACACACACATATAAACAAATAAGAAGTTATTATTATTATTATTATTATTATTATTATTATTATTATTATTATTATTATTATTATTATTATTATTATATAAGAAATTATATATGTACACACTCGAAATCAAATATTCTCAAGTTATTAACGAGAACGATTCAATCAGGGTAAACAGTGAAGAGATTGGAATATACGCTACGTGTAACAGTAAAAGCGAGTAGAAACTCTTCTTTATGTATATGCCGTAACTCCTAATTTACTGCTTTTTACGGGTCTTGGACACGGTTATATTCGTTTCCAGCTAAAAGTTCTTTCAGTTTAGGAAATATCCAGAAGTCGCAAGTTGTTATGTCAGAACTAAAGGCGGGATGAGGGAGAGTTGCAATCCGTTTCTCTCACAGGTACCGAGTTACGGCACCTGTTTTATGGGCACTGGCATTGTCATGCAAAATCATAATTCTAGAGGTTCCTGTGATTGGGCGGCTATCATTCAATTTAGAAACCACTAAATTTAGAAACCAGTAAACATTTTCTCTGTAATATTTACCAGTCATAGATGCTTTTATATTGGTAGAACTTCGTAAATCTCAGCTACATTACAACAGGTAAATTCTATCAAATGCTTCATGTATTTGTCTCTAAGCACGGTTGCCATACAGTTAGTAGTTAAATTCTTGTATGTACCTACATTTTCATTTATAATTCAAATCACTAATGCTATGAGGCGTCCGTGTGCAGAAAGGCAAGTACTTTCACTTCATAAATCATTTGATGGTGTTGCCTAATGATGCTGATCTCTGTAAGAACATTTCCACAATTATGCAATAATGGGTTCTAATGATAATCAAGGCTGCAATTCAATAATTGAAATGTTCATTTCATGGATAATACCCCTCCGTTTGAGATATGTTAACCATGTAGAGTTAAATTGCAATAGCGTCTATCTGTTCAGAATCAGATGTAAATTATTGGAATATATTCAGCAAGGAAAGATTTGTTAATTGAATTCAATTACGCAAAACTAAGTTTAGATAAAATGTTTGAATATTGCATAAGACAAATTATCATGGTTCATTTCCTGTGAAATAACGAAACCGCATTCTAATTGGCCCTTACAAGACTGAGCGGCCATTGGGACTTTACCACACTACAAGAGAGGACACAGGGGGGTTATCACTTAAGTTTAATAATAAAGTGTCAGACAAATGTGTGTCAATTTATCACAATACAAGACTTAGATTGACCATGAGCAATTATCAATAAGCTCACAAAAGCAACCCTATATTTTATTAAATTACCGACTTTTGTTATAAAACTCTATATTTTATTTTTCTTTTCATCAAGTAAAATAAAAACTTTAACGTAATTTCTAATGATAATGATCATCGAACAACGTTTCCAAACATGCTTAATATATGGGACGATATCATTGAAGTTAAATATTACGTTGCTTGGATAGAAACTATTTAAATTTTCGAAAACTGGTAGTCATATTATGTCTTGTATCCCAATTTTATTAATGGTGAAATTCCACAATATTCTATAAAAGGGTCCTTCTTTTCTTGATTTATGTTAATGATATAGCGATCGATTTGATAAGCGTAACGATATTATTTGCGGATGACACATCTTTAGTTCAAACTACATCTAGTAGATTATTGACGATCTTAAATTGTGACCTAAGAATGATCAGTGCTTGGAACAAACAATGGCTAGTTAAATTAAATCCAGATAAAACAAAAGTTATTGTTTTTCTTGCAATAAAACTAGCCGAAATCAAGCCTCAATGGTATACGGACATCCCGGACCAGACAACCCGGACCATATATAAGGACATCCCGGACCACATTATGAGACCACTCGGACCATACTGTATAACAAATGTGACAGCGTTATTTTCACAAATTGCAGTGGTTTTAAGACAATTTAAGGAGTATAACTCGTATAATATTTGTATAATCTTAACTTGGGCACATTTAAGATGAACAGACGATGTTAAAGTAAAAACAACGACAACACAACTTGGTATGGCAGATTTAACAGTGATAATTTATAAATTTAATAATATACAGATTTTTAAAGAAAGGCCAATATGTTATATTATTTTTACAGTACTATATGGAATAATGCAGTTCTGTTAATCCTCAAGAGTAAGCATTAAGCATGAGAAACAAGTCAAAGTTTTTGAAATATTAAAGTAAAGAATAAATAATCCTTTGTTTAGTATCTCCAACATTATTCATTGTCAAACAAAATAAAAGTAAATTAAAATCATTAATTTAACATTATTATTAAAATTCTAAATATACATTTATCCTTCTGTTTTATAGTTCAAATACAATACATATAAAAACTTCATTAATTCCAGTCTAATTCCCGTGAAAAATACCTGTGAAATTCCTGTGAGCGCAGAAAAAACTGTCAAATTCCTCAAGTGTTCAAACTTAATTATCAATAGGAATGAGCAATTGCTGCTAATTAGCTTTTTAAAAATAAAATTTCACAATTGTTCACACATTTATATTTTAATTCAGTTAAAACCTAGATTTGTTTCAAATATAAGATTTTTTTAAAATAAATAAATCATATTTATTTTATAAATATGTTATTTCAGATTTTTTAAATATATACAAACATGAATATATATAAAAATGATGAAAATGAAATAAAATGCAATTAATGTCACTAACAAATGCACGAATAATATACATACATATTAATACAATTTACATGTAACAAATTGATTGAACTAGTGTCAATCAGTAAAAAGAAGTAAAAACAATATACTGTGATGATGATATAAATTTATTAAATTACAGGTAACATGCATACTCAAGAGTCATTTTCAAACAATTGAATACATTAATTGTCACAAACATTTCCCTTAAAAGTCTGTCCCATCTATGACAGCCGCTCTGTACTGGTTACATGTAACACTGATACCTTGATTGAGAAAACAATAAAATATGTATTTACATGCTTTTCAATTGGATAATGAAAACTAGTTTTACTCAGATATTTATTATATGTAGTCACAGTATACATTATATTTTATACTTCAATAACTTAGTAAATTTTATAAAAAAAAAATCTTACCAGTATTACCGCATAATAAATCCTGTCAAATGATTTCTTTTATGTCAGCATTAACGCATTAATAAACACTCGCTTAACAATTAAACATCAACAAAAACAAAATTATGTTTAATAAACATAATTTTAAGTTATTTTCTTTGGTCCCATATATCCCTAATGTGGTCCGGGATGTCCTTTAACATGGTCCGGGATGTCCCTAAATATGGTCCGGGTTGTCCCTAAATATGGTCCGGGTTGTCTGGTCCGGGATGTCTGCTGGTCCGGGATGTCCCTAATTCTCCTCAATATTAGTCGTTGTCCATTAACACTTTGTTTCATTACATAAACATGTAGGGGTATCTTTTAGCAACGATGGAAAATGGCATTTACATATTAATAAAACATGCATTCTGCATCTAAGGCTGATGAAAGCAATTAAGTTTTAAGTTAACAGAAATACGCTCAGTCAAATATATTTATCTTTTCTGTTTTTCTATTCGTATGGGATAGTTAAAGTGAATATGAACAAACGCAACTCGAACGCCTGCAATACGAGGCAGCCAGCATAATGACCGGTATCCATTATAAACCTTACTAAAGAGATAGGCTGGGCTCCGCTGTTATCCAGAAGAGAAATGCAAAAGCTAGTAATAAATAAATGTACAAACTTAAAAATGTAATGATTTCCGGGCTTTTTAAATAGCTTTCCTAGCTTTCGGAGACGTACATCCATATAATTTGAGAAATTCAGATAGCATAAATACACTTTCGAGACGTACAGCGTTTTTTTCTAACTTGTGTTATCTCAGCTACATTTTCGTGGGATCTGTGCCAAATGTGATAAAACTGACCAGTTGCCATTTCAGCCAATCAGATCTTTGGGATTTGAGACAGGTTTCCAATTTTAGCTTTATAACCTTCAGCCCTGATTAGAAACGCTTGAGAAACCTTAACACACACTTAAATCAGTATTATATGCACATCCCGAAGTACCAGAATATTTCAAACAGGGAAAGCGAACATTAAGAGTTTATCACGGGCGCATACGCAATTACTGCAGCAACTTAATTGTTGATTTATACATTGTATATTATTCATTTGACTGATGACAATACTATTTTATGTAATAACAATATTGATCATAGCTGAAGGTTATATAGCTGAGCTTGGAAACCAGTCTCAAATCTGGTCGCCATTTCAGCCAATCAGATGCTTGAGATTTGAGACTGGTTTCCTATCTCAGTTTTATAACCTTGGGCACATTTCGTCTTTAGGTGTGGTCTATATCAACACAAAGAATAATATTGATTCATGTTAAAAGAAAATTTCATCCGCTGAACATACAAACTTATTACAAGGTCGAACAAACTTATCCTTTAAGCAAAATACATTTACAATACAATATTTAAAGCAGTCCAACAATACATTAAGGGCACTTTGGGATTTGACATGAATTAAATGCGTATATTGAATTTACAGATGTTACCTACCCGCGGACGGGCGGACACTTGATTATATTATTAGTTTTTAATTGACTTGGACATGGCCATATGGAAAAACAACAACGCTGTCATGTTTTATAAAACTTTAATTTAACTCTATGTAAATTTTCATTAGCCCTCGCTCTATATTATGTGAATTACTTTATTGGCGAGGGTTGTTATAAAAGTGGTAATCACTTGTTGGACGAATCTTTTTGAAATTGTATGGCATATAAAATATGTTTAAACCAAATGTTGAATCTGGCAATTTAAAACAGATATGCTCCCTTAGAAGATATGCTTAAACTTAGAATATAAATATCAACATCGATGGTGCATATGAAATTAATGGACTTCGTAAATAAGAACCGGCATTGAAACACATGTGTTTCGATGGTGCCTAAAAACTTGAATAAAAACGTTATTCAAACATAGTCCATCATCGCTGCACAACCGGAAAGACAGTGGTTTATAACTAGAGTTAATTCACGAAAGGATTGAAGAACTACCGAGCAAAATGACAAACTCAGCAACAATAAGCTTCTTAAAATGGTTAAAATTAATCTGAAAATACCGCATTGAAGGTATGTCCGCTGCCATATGCACACCATCGTTTGGGATAGTCAAACTTGTACTTTTTATGATGTAAATATTGAGTTGCGCTCAACCTGGGGCTAGGCGGCGTGGGCACTACATTAGCATTTCCATTACTGTCCAAGAATAGGCTCAATCAAACCGAGCCTGCAATATTTTCAGATGTGTCGTGTTCGATGGCTTTCAAAGTTCCCTTTTCATCTTATTGCAATAAGAATAATATAAAGTACCAACAAATACAAATGATGATTACGTCAACAGAAAAAAAAGAACTCCGAGTCTGATGTCATTTTCTCATATCACATAATACTCTGTTTTGTTTATGTTCAAATAATTTTATCGAATATGCTTTGGTATTTCACTACACAGCCTTGTTTGTCAGAGTCAGATATGCATTCGAATCGATGATACATAAATCTGGTAAAAGTGATAATGACGGCGTTGACTGGATCACGTCCACAATAGTCTGCCATGTCATCCCGGATGATTCAATACATGTACAGCTTAATAATTCCACAGTGACAGGATGTGGTAGCTGGCCGACACTGAGCAACAGTTCTTTCCATTCATTGTATGTCATTGTAATACTTAAGAGTCTTACGGTGATACCACGTGGTAGATTGCCGACACTGAGGAATAGTTCTCTCCAAGCAGCAGACGACACTGTCGTCTCCAAACGTTCTAGCCCTAGAAAACGTAGCTCTGTTAATGTAGGAATGGTGTGTGTCATCTCCTGGCAGAAAGACAGCTCGTCTAACATTAATGATGATAGAACGGGTGCTGCACGTAGATCTTTCCACAGTGTGACAATGGCAGTCATCACTGAATTCCGGATGTCGAGCTTCTTCAGACATGCTGTGTTAACGTATAGCTCTTTTAAAAATACTTGCTCTAGACACAGAATCTGCAACTTGTTCAGACGATTAAGGTCCAAGGTGACGTTAAAAGCATAGTCTCCACAGGTGTGGTCCGAGTAGTTTATCGCCAACAGCTTGAGCTGTGTCAGTGTTGTGGTCTGACTGATATAAACATAGAGAAATTTAAGGTCACATTGAGTCATTCTAAAATCTGCAAGATACAGTGATTCTAAACATATCAGTCCTGTTAGCGACGTAACATTGATAGTGAACAGAGTATTTAGTCCTATTGATAGGCATTTCAGAGTACTGGCTGATTCGTGAAGGATATCAGCCAGCCATACTGGTTCCTTTTCACAGAATTCACTTCTCAATGTCTCCAGAGATGTGAACACACCAGGATCCAGGGACTGCATAAACACTGTCATCCTGTCTAAATCGGATTGTAGTAACGATTTAACATTACATTTATTAAAGTTTATTATGGTTTTCAAACTTGTTAAATCTTCTTTTGATAGTCTTGTGTATTTATCAGTCAGAATATCGTGAAGGTGGATCAAACTGTTTTTATTCCCATTTCTCACACTTTCTTGCAAACATTGGACTTGCATGGTCTGATATGATTCCATCAATCTCCACGCCTCATTATGGTCACAATATATTTCTGTTCTATATCGACGTGTAACTGGGTCATGGTCAATAATCCTTTGAAGCTCACCGGAAATGCATGTATATACTACTGGATTCATACCGCAGACGAAAACGAAGAGATTTGCCATTTCTAATATGCTTGAAAGCGATGTACAAACTTCAAGAATAGTTGATTTAATGGTTCCGTTGTTCCATTCAGATGTTATGTAAAACGCAGCCATGAATTCCTGTACAGATTTGTGTTGAAAGAAAACTTTATACCGCTTTACTGATACTTTACTACTGTCATTGGTTTGACTCAACAGTCCAATTTTTAGACAAAACTCGAAATCCTGCTCATTTAGAAATTTCAACACAGTTGTGTTTTCAATCACCAAGCTTGATTCCTTTAACTTCTGAAATAATGTATAGAACGCCAACTCTCCCAGCTTTAAAAGTAAATTAACATATTGGTTACACAACGCGTTATGTCTTGTACATTCTGGGACTGTTACATTACGTTCTGTGTTTCTTGAAGGAAGGATCGATATACTTTTCTTTTTCACACCGCGCTCGAGTGTTAATTCAATTGTGTTACTGTATGTTTCACATTTTGACCTGCCAATGCTTAGACCATCAAACCAGATGCAAATAAGCTGAAGTAAGATATATGGAATAAAACGAATATCTCCGAGTTGTACTAAAGATACTTTGGTATCAAAGTCAGTTAAATCGCGCTCTCCCTCGCCACCGATTTGGCTGAGGAGATTAAGCGCATTGGATTTCAGTTCATTAGACGTTTTTTCATCTAGAGCTGAGATCTCTAAATGTCGGTCAATCAGATTCGGCGGAAGCCCTACAGCGCTGAGTTTCCAGGGCCTAGTCGTGGTAAGGACTGTACACTTCTCGCGATAGTTGTTGTGCGGTATTCCTGGTGTTCGCATGCAATTGTCTGGGTGCACCCATTCGTCAAGGCCATCAATGATGACCAGACAAGTTTTACTTTCTAAAATTCTCACTATAAACGTTTTAGAAAATTGTTCTTTGTCGGGCAAGTTCTTCGACACGAACTTGAGAATAAGGTCATCCAGATTGCATATGTCTTCGCTCTGAAAGTCTCGTAAGTGTAACAGGAATAAAAAATCGAAGCATTTAAGTGTATCGACGTCCTTTTTTATGAATTTGCTTTTTAGTGACTTGTTAGCTTTTTTGGCCTGGCACCACGTCATAGCCACCTTTTTAGCAAAAGAAGTTTTTCCGTAGCCTGCGTCAGCCTCGACGTATATATTTTTATAGAGAACATTTTCGTCGTTGAGGAACAACTCCCGGTACGTCGAGACCGGCATCTTGACCGAAGTTGTGTTTCCTGTTCCAAATGCAGCTGGTCTGATAAAAGCCGACATCGGTGGCTGCACGTACAAGTCCGTCAAAGGAACAGCGTGGTCTTCTACTAGAGGTGAGGCAGGGATTGTGGATTCGTTATCAATGTAGAAAAGTATGAGTTGTTTTCTTAATTCTGCAAGCGTAAATAAATATTTAAAAAAAAATGTTTTTATTGCACGTAGAACTGAAAAATACATACATACCATATTTTTGGTTTATAAGTTTTAAAAACAATTAGTAAACGTTAAAAAAAAACGCAAATTATTCTGGCATTATACATTAACAAATATAATTAATTACACTTATAACGAAAAGTGGGACGATTTAGATATGAAGCACTTAAATTCAAGACAGTCGTATGCCCTGCAGAACTTCACGACTTCCGAGAATGATGAAGGCAGGAATACCTAAGTGTGCTACTTGAACATCATAAAGCGTGTTTGATACATCGTTCAAATAATGGCCATTTTTCCAGATAGAAGGTCTTCGACCTGGGTAAGTTCTCGGAAAATACCACTTATTTGAATGATATATTCAACACGCATATAACTTAAGTTCTAAGTGCACACTTTCAAATTTTAATATGCCTTGTGAGTTCAAACACACAGACATATTAAAATTTGAAAGTGTGCACTTAGAACTTATGACAAGTTTTAACATGTACAACCCAAAAACAAAAATAATAATTGCATTCCTAAACGCCAGACTAACCTGATCTCAGCCGGAACTCTTTAAAAGTTATTTTGTCCAAAAACCCAGATGGTGTTTTCTTCTTTTTTGCACCTATAATGAAATATAAACATTTGTTGAAAATGAGGCTATGAGGTAGTTTTTTACATTGGAAAATTTCTTTTTTAAAACAAATATCATCTAGCTCAACATTGTCGATTTAATTATTTAAGATTGGTTGCCGTTCCGATAATTGCATACCAATATTTTACTTAATAAAATATTCTATTTAACAAATAAACGTTTGGTTTTGTTATGAGGCAAAAGCTGTATACGTTTTAAATTTGTTAAGAAATACATTGAATTTGAAAGAGTTGCGCGTTCGCGAGCGATTATTCTAAATGGACGATTTTGCTTATCCGTTAATAAAAGTATAATAATTGTAAAACGAAACCGATCTTTTAACATTGCCTTTATCATCGATAAGATCACTGAGTACGCGCCCTTTGGCTTCGCAATAAGCTTCTTATGTTTTATATGTTTGTGTGCTTTTGCATGCAACATTGTTGAGCCGATGGGTGGGATGGAGTTATTTCACCAAGACAACTTATACTTGTTTTGTGATACGAGAACATGGTGAGGAAAGTGCGAGGTTGGTGCAACCTAGGACCTGGTTTGAACCCCTAGTGGCAAATTGTTCTGCCACTGTCCGTTCCAAGGCGGTAACCCCTCGGGTTCTCACTTTCGTTAATTGTTTGTGGCGTCCATTTTGAAACTGATTATTGTAATACTCTTTTTTCCTCTCTATGTTTTGTTTGTATGGGGAGGCTACGGAAAATGCACCTGTGTGGTCCACCCAAACGAATCAAATCTTCAGACAATTGGTATGCGCTTGACTAGAATATTTGAAATTACAGACTCAGACCTTGGATTCGAACCATCAGATCTATTGCCACAGCATTTCACTACACATATCAGAGCAACTGTTTCGACTTAAACTTCCCAGAAGGTGCGCGAAAGTAACGCTGATTTACATTATCGTCATTATATGAAGACCGGGAATAATTTTACTGATAAAAATGCTATATTATCCGGTTATAGTAACATTTTAATTAATTTAATATAATAACCATCCGCAATAAGGTGCTTTAAAATATGCTTTTTTTATTTAATTGGCCCTGAAAGTATTAATGGCATTGTGCGCGAGATGCGTTTTGATCCTGTTTAATTTGAAGACAGCATTTATGGTAATTCTAAACATAATTTAAAAATTAAGAAGACGAATATCACTCACACTCTACTGATCTGTTGATTTGCTCTAAAGCGTCTTTACTTTGGACTTCTAACGCCTGTTTCCCAGTGTTAGTTACCTCCTGGAGTTCTTCTATACCTTTGTGTTTTTCGTTATCTACTGTCCTTGTATAGAGCACAATAGACTCGTCCAAATCATTTAACTTGTGTTCTACCGTTTTAGTATGCGCTCTGAGTGCAAAGTTAGCCATCGTAAATTCTGTATTCAGTATATCCTTTCCATGCTCTATCTGTGTCTGAAGTTCATCTTTACCCTTTTTAGTATGCGTATTCAGTGCATTCTTTCCCTTTTCTAACTGTGTCTGGAGTTCATCTTTGATATGTTTTGTGTCTGTACTAAGTAAATCCTTTCCCTGTTCTAACTGGGTCTGAAGTTCGTCTTTACTTCTTTTGGTGTATGTTTTCAGTACATTCTTTCCCTGTTCTAACTGCGTCTGAAGTTCATCTTTGTCCGTTTTGTTTTGTAATCTGAATTGAGCTTTTCCCTTTCCTATTTCTACACACAATTCATCTTTTTCTCTTTTGGTCTCTTCCTTAAGTTCAGCGAGCTGTCTGTCAACAAGTTCTTGAATTTTTCTATCAATTGCTTCGACTGAATCTTTTCTATGATTCTTAAAATGTTCCTGGATGTCACGTAGGAATGATTTTTGTTGAGCTTCGAACGTTGTCTTGACGCTCTCATTCAGCACGTTCGTTATGTCATCGGCATGTATTGTCAGCGTGTTTGTCTTCAACTGCAAAACAAATTTAAATTAATTAGATATTTTAGGTTTCAGCTCTGTTTCATTAAAGGTAAAATCTCAAATATATTTAAGACCTTGATGTAAACTTCTCTTGTGATAAATAGCCATTATGTATATTTGCTAAAGTGTTGATTGTGTCGAAATTAGCTGAAGGGTTTTACTTATTGTTATCCGCAAATATGTTATGAACTCTATCAATACTTTGAAAAAGACTTTAAAATTTAATACCTGTTTCAGCTTCTCGACCGCATCTTTAGCTTTGACATCAGCTGCAAGATATGCAGGATCAGACAACAGTGTAATGAGGCCATCAATGTACTTTATGAGATCCTGGTCACTAAGTGAATGATTCGCCGTATGACGGATTTCACGACCAATGATTCGAGCCTACAGCAAATAATTTTTGAATCACTGTTACTTGTTGTGAACAAGAAAACAATACAAATAATAAATGTTTATAAAACGTTAATTCAAATAACATTTTTGTCAAACTGCAGCACAGGTTAATGTTCAAAGAGAGTAAATGTCTGTCATTCAAAAATAATTGACTGTTTACTATCAGTTTCAATATGTTTGATAATATCATAAAATTATTTATAAACTTTATTGATTGTTCTATTAAACAGTAAATCTAAGATTTGTATGATTGTTTTCTGAGTGTGTCTATTCCTGATAAATATACATTATGATAATTCTTTTTCTAAAATTTGTTTTTGTTATAATTTATGATAATTTATTTTTACTATTTCTTACAACTAAGATCATTGAGTACCCGCCCTTTGGCTTTGCAATGCTATTAGATTCTTATGTTTTGTATGTTTGTGTGCTTTTGCATGCAACATTGTTGAGCCAATAAGTGGGTTGAAGTTGTTTCACCAAGACAACTTGTATTTGTTTTCTAATATGAGAACCTGTTGGGGCAAGTCTGAGGTTGGTGCACCCTAGAACCTGGTTTAAACCCCCAGTGGCAATTTGATTTGCCACTGACAGTTCCAAGACGGTAACCCCTCGGGTTCTCATTTTTGTTAATTGTTTGTGGTGTCTCTTTTGAAACTGATCATTTCATTAACCATGCTCTCTCCCTCTCTTCTTCTTGACTGTGTGGAGAGGCTGTTTTTCTGAATGTGGCGATTCCTGATATGCATTTTTCACCTTTTTTTACAAATTACATAAATGAACAATATTTAGCTACAATAGTAAACAAAGTTAACCAGTCAGTTAGAATTATCAAATAAAATAAAATGTTCGTTGAAACGTAAAAATAATAACCTCTGTGCAGATATTAGGTTCCACGCCCAAATTAACAGAGATTGTCTTCTGAAATCGGTTGTTATTGATAACAACAGCAAGAATACCGTTGAAGTCGGTTTCTGCCAGACTGGTTTTGTCAGAATACCCATCTGGAGGCATAAAACATTTGCTCAGTTCGAATGCATCTGAACACCACTTTCTTGCATCCGTATTTTTCCAAGAAGGCCCATTGAATCGATGTTCATTTTTGATGGCGTCTCTAATATGTGAACACAAAGGACATGCTTGGTTAGGTTTCTTATCAGGCACTTTTGAATCATGTGCTTTGCATCTCTTTCCTTTACTGCAGAATCCTGCAGTAGGACAGGCTAGTACGTTGGCAGTCGTACATGAACTGCATGTATTACCAGGTGGTATGCCTTTCTGTGTGTATACCGTTTGCAACACGTGTCTTTGAAAGTCAATTATTTCATGTCCAACAAGATCTATCAGTCCCTCTTTTGCAAAAAGAACTGCCAAAGCCCCCTTGAGCCAGTTTTGAAAGTCTGTGTTGATCAAAGTCGGCGTCAAGGAAGCCGTCATCATAAACTTGAACCGTTTCCAGAATGCTGGCTAGAAGTGACTTCTTGCACTAAACCTTTATTCTAGTCCAGCCCATCTGGACGTTATCAGTGACATCGTCTATCGACTTGTTACAGAACCTTACGTACCTTAGTATATTGTTTTCGCATAGGTGTCCGACTAAAATGAAAGTTACCAAAATGTGTTTTAAATATAATACAACAAATTTGCACATTAAGCAACAGCTACCTTTTTCAAATTCATTTTAAATGCACCTTAGTTTATCTTGTTAAGAAATAATCATTACTATTTACAACAACTCTCTAAGAAGAAGAATCGCTTTGAATACTTTAATGCATTAGGCAAATTAATTTCCCGAACCTTCCTCGTTGTCACAATATTTACACTCAAACTTCATCCTCTACGATGAAGTCTTATTCATTTCAGGAATCATAATTTCCAATGGTAAACAGTGTGACGTAATAATTTTAAAGGCGTGGCTAAAGTAGAACCGTTCTCAATTTATTGGACGTTGCACAATGTTTTGACGTGTGATATCGCCGTGCACGTACGTTTTGCCACGAGTTGCTGCAAAAAAGCGTGCCGTCATTCACTTTGTCATCAACGTAGCTGTTCCAACAGCCATTCGAAAAAGCCGTCATATCACAAATTCTTCTAGTTATTTCTGCATTAATGAAATTATTAATGAGTGTAAATATAAGGGTTGAATCGATATTCGATGATTTCCATTTGGGTATGAAAAACAGTCATTGATTTGCGAAATCTTCCTAGTAAGTACATATTCATAGCCAAAATGAAAAACAAACATTTAGAACAATTAAAGGTATTTAATGGTATGATAAATCGAGTTTGAAGGGTATTTTGTGTTTTCCCCTCTTCTCATTTCATTTCACGGTACGCTTAATATCAAACAAGATAATAAATACATACCAACAGCACTATCTTCCAAACAAAAAAGAACACTTCCATTAAATTACTTAAAAGAACATGTACCAGCAATTAAATACATGTTTAACAAAACAAAATCTTTACGTCACACGGTTGTTTCGATACTGTTCTAAAAGACACATGGCAAAATCACAAATAACTGTTTTTATTACTTAATCTTTGTAAGAATTTTGGATTTTGAATCTCATTTGGGGCGCGTCACGGGAAAAGGTACCTTCGGACAGTTGACGTCATTCTTTAAAATTACGTCATAAACCTGAGCAGACGACATTATTTATTATGCATTTCGCGGTAAAAATACAATTGTATAGTCAAAATGTGTAACAAAATCACATATTAGTTATAAGAAATTGATTTACAGTTGTAAGTTCTTTCTAAATTAAGTAAAAACTAAAATATCACTAAAAATGTCCGAAGGTACCTTTTCCCGTGACGCGTCTCATTTACAGTGCAGACAAGAAGCGTCATAGGAGCATAAACACAAATCGCAGCTTCTATATAATAAAGAAAAAATGGGCAAACTACGCATGCGTTTAATTAAAACACAATAGCAATAAGGTAAGGAGTTAACAATTCAAAAGAGGTTTTAAGGGTCTCTGTCAGTTCTTAAAACAACTTATTGTTATGTACACAAATGTTTCCTGTTAAGTGTACATAATTTAAGGGCATGCACTTTAACACTAAAGTTTAATTTCCGTGACTATCGTTTCATTAAGATTGCCTCTCTCTAATTCAAGGAAGTGTGTTTACTGAAGAGATTCATAAATTTAAAATCATTTTTTATCGTAACATTCTCAAATTGCCCTTCTATAAAGCCTTAAAAATGATTTCTTTACAAAGCTTTTCTTGAATAATTTTCAAATATTAGAATTGTATTTGAAAAACAAATACATGAATACAGCTTGTTTGAGGAATGTAACATCTGTAGTTCTGTAAAGGTAAGGAACCTGACGCAACGCTTGGTGTTCCATTATACGATCATGTCATTTTACATAGACCACACTTGCACATCCCCGGTCAAGCGAACTCAATATTAACACCAGTTAAAAGTACAATTTCGTTGAAACTCAATATCGTCAAATTACAATATAAAATACAAACTAAAAGAACCGAACAATATAGTTTTTTTTAAATAAAGTTAACCACTGAATACTTACTTTCAAGATCACAATTGGATGTCATATTCCTAAAGCTGCATATTTACAATCCATGGTGGAATACTACAATGTCTCAGAAATGATGGTGTATCTAGCTGGGAGCGAACCCGCACCGTCGCTGTGACAGCGCCGGGTGAGCTAGCCGGGACAACCCCCAAAAGGTTGATCGGATAGCCCTGATATACGTAACCATCACTGCAGGACATCGGTAACTGGTTATTTTACTGATAACAGTACTGAAATGTACGGCGACTTTTTACGGCCGCCACACTGCACAAATAGCGCTACTGTGAATTTCAAATGATAGTGTCTCAGAAGTAATAAATTTTACTAGTATGAAACGCCTTTAAATGCCAAAATGTTGGGCTAAACATTACATTTTAAGACCTGATGTGAGTTAAATTTACGACTTTAGAAAACCTATAACAACTTGTGCTTACCTCTTTTGTTGCAAGACGGTGGCAGGGGTTTAAGAGTTTATGATGGTTTATGGGGAAATCTTTTCTTAAAAGAACATAGAAGCTCTTTTTTCCCTTTTTTTATCCCTGTCATCGTGTTCTTGCTGAATTACTCCAGGAGCTCTGGTCTCGGTACGATCATTGAGTACCCGCCCCTTTGGCTTTGCAATGCTATAAGCTTCTTATGTTTTATATGTTTGTGTGCTTTTTCATGCAACATTGTTGACCTGATTGTTGGGGCAAGTGTGATGTTGGTGCACCCTAGAACCTGTTTTAAACCCCCAGTGGCAATTTGATTTGCCACTGACCGTTCCAAGGCCGTAAACCCTCGGGTTATCATTTTTGTTAATTGTTTATGGCATCCTTTTTGAAACTGATCGTTTTATTAACCATGCTCTCTCTCCCTCTTCTTCTTGACTTTTTGAGGAGGCTGTTTTTTATGAATGTGGCAATTTCTGATATGCAAATTTTACTTTTTATGTGTGGAAATATAACATTACGTCATATTTACTTTCTTAACGGGTCGTCTTCAGTTTTATTTATAATTTTTTGATATGAAAACACCTACTTTTTTCGAATTGATATGTGACCATGCATCTTCAAAACATCCCTGTTGCAATTGGACAAATCATTTGAATATAAAAGATAAGCTGTGTTGTTTTTGTTTTTTTTTTGTATATGAATAAACCAATTTATTTATTCACAAGTATTGCTGTAATTTATTTTGCAACAAATATGTATACACAGTTACAAAGAGTAAAGCTAATACACCAGATCTAACAAATACTTCATCAACTCTCTGTATAATAAACAAACACTAAAGATAATATCAACCAGAAAAAATGGTGTATGCTATGTTCCAGTACAGTTCTCAGATACTTTAAGTCAGTTCGGCAGACCATGGTGGTAAGCATTTTGCTTAGAAATTAAACCTTGAATAGAACAGTTTTTGAGGCAAACAATTCTTATGAACAGTTTGTCAGGCCTATGAAAGATAAGCTGTGTTAGTCGAAGAGTACTGGACTACTTAAGTTTTAACAATTCAAACTTGAACGAAACTTTAAGATACACTTAAATAAAACTTGAACGAAACTTTAAGATACACTTAAATAAAACATGTGAATTTGAATGGGAAAATACACTTTTCCGCAACTGCTTCACTAAGAGGAAAATACAATGATTATCTTATATATAAATATTAAAAATAAATTTAAGAACCAAAGTTAAAAAACTGAAATATATGTTGTATGCACGTCAGGAGTTTTAGATTCTGGAGTATACGTAATTCAAGTCAGTAGAAAAATATTGCAGATGGTGAAAACGGGCTCAAATTTTAAAAAATTTGGTTGAGTAAAAATATTTCTTGCCTGCTAGGTTTTAGTGAAGAAATAAAGAATTGCAGGTCGTAGGAAAGGCGAGACTGATTTCCTGCAGAAAGTTGCCAAAGTTCTCAGGAAACATTTGACGTCGCAAAGACGTTGGATTGACATCGGGCCATAACGTCGGATCAACGTTGGATTTTCCCTACGTCATATTGACTTCGGACTCCGACCAAAATCTTTTTTTACCGTAAACTTAGAATCATTTCTTATTTAAAATGGGCCATAATGTCTCTTATCCAATTTTAAGCTTGGAAATGAAAAACACACTCATTTTTATCTTGAAAATAAAACTTATTTAAAGTTCATTAAATTGTATATTTTGTTGTTTCAATGGTGTACCTTCTAAACCTTAATATTCTTAATATGCTATGTAATGTTTTATTCTTCATTAATATAACAATACAATCCCCATCTTGTTATTTAATTATGTCAGGAATACATTGTACTTCCTTTTATTTTCCTCAGTAATACCAGTACAGCTTGTGAAATACTGCCTGATCTTCTGAAACTGGCTGATAAAAAAATTCAAACAACTACAGACCGATTTATGTACAATATTGCCAATAATATCTTAATTATATTAACGTCATGTTGACAATCAGTTAAATGAATATATTCGTAATACAATTATTGAATACATAACCACTGTTTGGTTTTAGAGAACATCACTCATGTCAGACTGCACTTATTAGGTGAGTGGATTCCTGGCTAACAAAATTTAATATAGATGACGGTTATGCAGTTGGTACTGTTTTCATAGATTTCAAAAAAAACTTTGATCATGCGAATTATGATAATACTTTTGTACAAATTGAGCTTATATCACTCCATTGAACTGTGTTCGGAGTAAGTGTTATGAAATTAGTTTCAGTTAGCGAATTCCAGAAAAACGACGCGGTCAGTCAACTTCCGGGAAACAGTATACTGCGAAACTAAGAAACAATTTTAAACTTCACTTGTTATACAGGAGTTTTTTTAAGGTCTGTGTTAACGCCAATTTTAGACCAGCCATTTTTCATCAAGGGTTTTATTTTGACGGTCTGGTATTTTTGCGCCAATTTATGACCCCGCCAATTTAAAACACTTCAAAATATGCCAAAATTTGTCCCCGCCAATATTAAGCGCTATATAGTACATTACAGATGAAACTGAAACTGAAAGCCATTGAAAATAGCAAACAAATACAAATTATCTAAAGCGTACTTTTAGCTACACTTGTATGGAGTCATGAAACCAACTACCAATGGAAAAAAGGGTTACATCTAACTTAAAAACATTTAAAAATGGTAATTAGCCTAAAATTATTTTGTATTCGCATGTCATTTTGATTGTTGTTGTTCTCTGAATATTAAGCTTGTTAAATATAAAAAATGAGTACCTCTGTATAATTTTTAAACAAAATTGTTTCATTATATGACAGTGTATTGATTGTATATGCCTGTCGTTCTAAATATTGCTGTTGTTTGTATGATGAAATTAGACATTGAAACAAAATAACAGTTATCATTTGTACCATTGTAATTCTGATGAGTTACCTTCTCTAAATAAAGAGTTTATCATTATTATTATTATTATTATTATTATTATTATTATTATTATTATTATTATTATTATTATTATTTTATTATTATTATTATTATTATTATTATTATTATTATTATTATTATTATTATTATTATTATTATTATTATTATTATTATTATAAAAATTATATTAAAACACCGGGTTGGTTTCAATTTCAATTTGCCTAATTCTACTTCTTTAAGATAAACTGACGTTAAAATTTAAATAAAAACAAAATACAAGACAACGAAGGGAAGAATACACTCTTCTTTCTGTTTATATAACTGTTGTTTATTTCTTTTTCAATTTCAAAATAAAGTAAATGACTAAGGAAAGAAATGGGCTGTCTGTCATACCAAAAAATCCGCTATTGCCATAATAACTGTACTCCAAGCGCATCGTCGAGACATTTTCGCGCCTTCGGTCGCACCTTAGATGATGACAGATCACAGTCTGTTCGAACAAAGGGGTGTCAAAAACATTGAAACCTCGATGTCGGGACCTTGATTGGTGTTCGAGTGTTCGAGTTATGGATAGTTTGAGCCATCGGAGGTAGAACAATATTGAAAATATAGAGTTCTAGTTCGGAACCGGACACACTGTTCGATATAGGGCGGTGTTTGAGCTTAATACAGTTTTCGAGCCATCGAAGTTCGACTTCAGATATCAATTACGCATAGCAAACACACATATGAAAAATAACTTTAACAAAATAAAGCGAATTTAAAGGAAAAAGTATATTTTCTTGACAAAAACAACTTAAATAAGATGAGTAAAACTCAACCTCGTAAATTTTAGATTAAATCAGACACCAATATGCAAAAAGTAGTAAAAGCGCCGAAACTTTAACAACAAAAGACCTG
This sequence comes from Corbicula japonica, assembly GCA_038501625.1. Lineage (NCBI taxonomy): Eukaryota > Metazoa > Mollusca > Bivalvia > Venerida > Cyrenidae > Corbicula > Corbicula japonica. The sequence continues at coordinate 6,697,459 of JAZAYU010000020.1, read as the reverse complement.
TACGAACATTATAGAACTTTGTACAGCACAGAAACCATAAACGAAAATGTAACATATGATTGAGCAATATGTGGTAGATGAAGATCTAGATAGAGAAATAAGTAGGACAGAAGTAGAGAAGGCAGTTCTTCGCAATATAAAAATATAAGTAGTTGCATAGACCAGAAAATATTCGAAATATATAAAGGTTCTTTTCGTGAAATATTCTGACTCTTTTTCACCGAATATTTCTCACAGCGGGATTTCCTAAGTCGTCGAGGTCAGGAACTATTGTCAAAATACATAAAGGCGGTGACATAGAGGATGTTACAAATTAGAGATGCATTACTTTAATAAATATAATCGAAAACATTTACTCACAAATACTACTTAATCGTCTTACATCATGATCAATAAAACGAAAAATGGGGAATTGTGCATATCAGGAATCGCCACACTCATACTCATATCATTGCTTGAAAAGCCATACCAGTCTTTTATTATGACACCATCGCCTTCGGTAAGTTTTGAAATGATGAACATTTTGTGTTATTCTTGCCGTTAATACTTATTTTTACTTTATAATCAATTCATCCATATCTGGGATGGTTTAAAATCCGTTTTATCCGAAACAGAATATGTTCCGATTTATTACCAAAACGTTTTAGGGGAACGGTTGGTTTTGGATAGTGGCGGGCGTTGATGAGAATATAAATTATTTTTTATATTGCCTAACCAAGATATTCTACATTATTCAAATAATCGAAATTATTCGGGCACAATATTTTCATCATGCAGTGAGAGACCCCGGTTTTGTTTTCGTTTTGTCAGTGATAATTTGTAACTATTTCAAATGCATAAAACATGAAAATCTATCAAATGCGCGAATTTAGAGTTGTGCGTCTTTTTTGAAAACAGCATAGAACGTACAATAATGCGAGTATATATATGATATGTCATCATAATCCATAATAAAACGAAGAGCAATGAATTCAATTACAGCATGGTCCAATGAAAAAGTGATGAAACTGTAAGATTTAAACCCGGCCCTTAATATGTTGCACGAGGAACATCACCGTCTAAAAACTGATAATGTACAATTAAAAATTTAAAAAATATATGAAAACTAGATTGGTGCTCAGTTGTGTCGCCCTCTGGTACTGTGTGAAATAAAAATGCAAGTGCAATCAGGAGCCTCACTCCTTCAAATAGGGCCTTAACCTACAGAAGTTGGTTACCGTGTTGTCACAAGCAATATGATCTAAACGTTTGATTGAGAAATGACAGTTTAGCCAAAGTTGAGGATTTATGACGGACGGACCGACGTACAGACAGACCGACAAAAATCGCTTTACCTCATATTTTATTAGTGGCTTTCCAATGGAAAGATTGAAAGGAACAAGACGAAAAACATCGTGGATGCAAAACTGAACTGAATGCGTTTTTTAATGATTGGATAGGAGCAAGGATTAAGTACTTGTACGGGGATCGAGGGTCGGATTGTTCAGAAATAGCACATTGTTCAGGTATCATGAAATACGAATTGAGTTAATAACATATAACCTTTAAAATGTTGTTTCTATTGTTGATTTTATTATTGTTATAGGTTATGGACATGCTGATAGTAAAACACATTTCCTACCGTGACAACTTTCTTAATTTACAAACACCAGTATTTTGGATCCATTTAGTAACTTAAACACAAATCGGAACTTTCTAATTACACATCATTCACTTTTTTACAAATTATTTTTATTGTCTTACAACATATTCCATCGGATTGGGAATGGCCGAAAAACCTAATTATCTAACACGTAATATCTTATTTATGTTAGAATCCTTTACTAACTAATACAAGCTACTGGTTTTAAATATACCATTTATTAGCATAGCTATTGAATTGTGTTTAAAATAATTTGAAAAGCATGGAGTGAAGGAAGTTTAATAAATGAAATAAGGTTTTGTGCCTGCTTAATAATCAGTTTTTCATACTGAATTAAAATACAGATGTATGTATGTTAATAATTTCTTACTACGCATCAGAAACTTCTTTTTTATCTTACGAAATACAATAAATGGAAACTGGTTGTGCAAGGAATATTAATGGTATGACTGCACAACTCAATGTCTATGAATCATTACATTTTGATGGCATTACGTCGGATGGAAAGGTGCGAGTCGAGGAAGCCACACACAGTAGTAAGAACCGACAAAAGAGAACAAGATGCACTATAATTGTGCTAATTTCTGCAGTTGTTGTCCTTGCTGCGACAACAGTAGCTGTTGGTGTTGGACTTGGCGTGGTTCTCAAACAGAAAGCACAAGGTACGTTTTTATTAATAGAAGTTTGTTTTACAACAACTTAAAATGATAATTTTACCTATGAAATTAATACAGGATACGGCTGTTAATTAGTTATCAAGTGTCATTGAAATGACTGTAATTATATTGTGTATGTGCAAAATAGATTTGTGTGAAATGCAAATATTGCAAATATAACTTATTATACTCATTCACAATTGCTAATCAATATCAATTTGAATGAATGGTTAATGGTGTATGCATACAAGTTTGCTGCGATATCGTTGCACGAAAATAATTCATACCTTAAAATGTAAAAACGTGATAATCCGACTCCAATTAAATTTATTTGGTGTAGTTATATTTTCTAACGAGAATAACAGTTTTGTCCAGTAAGTGTAGATAAGTTTATTGAACTAAATTAAAATATTCTGAAGAAGATCTTTGAAACAAAAACATTAACATAATATTATCTCTTTCTATTGATTTTAGCACAGTTTACAGCCATGAAAGCCTCAGTGAATTAAGAACAGGCATACCATATTCAGATATAATGCGTTAAGTAGGCTGCTAAAAATCTTTAACTGGAAATGCGATAAGTTAACATAAAATTATGTCTCTTGTACTTTTTATATCAGATCTTTTTACCACAGGTCAAAGGTCAGGTCTAAGGTAATGCAATAGTTCCCTGTTGGTGCAAACAATAATTGAAAAGTATGGGGAAAAGAGAAGATGCCTTTATCTCACATCCTATCTTTTCCATATTATTTAAAATAAGACCAAAGAGCGTATACGGAAGAATGTGAGTTACACAGCACCGAGCATACCTTAACTTTTACGAACTATTCACTTAAGACCAAAGCTACTGCTTATGATTAACACATTTAATCAATTCTATTCTTAAAACTGCAAATACACAACTTCTGGGCAGAACACTGTAACTTCTTAACATCGTGATGCCCTGTACATGTCACCCAAAGTAAGATCCTAAGTCAAGTCCTATTGCCGAGACTGCAGCTCAGCCAAACGAAAGTAGAACACGTGGAACATGTAAACAAATATACCGCATAGACCGTGTAGTAGCCTACCAGTGGTCAGTTGGGTATGATAAGCCCCGCCTCCTCATCATGCATGCACACTGTAGTATTATTGTATCAGTTTACCTTCGGGAGTCTTAGAGAACTAATGTTATAGAATAGAATAAAACCATAGAAACAATCCTTCGGGTCTGTGTTTATTAAACCATCTCTTTATGGGTCTGTGACAATACAAATTAGTAAACTCCCAAAACATAACAGACCGTTCGATATTAAAATTAAAATTATAATTAAAAATTTCATGAAGAAATATTGGTCCAAACTAGTTAGCTCTCATAAAACTTAAATATCACGAATTTGCTATGATTATATACTATACAAAGAATTAACTCCTCAAGGTATCAATTACTGAATTTTTAAAGAACACGCTTATTTTGACGATTATTTGAAAATACTAAAGCAAAACGTACGTTTATAGTTATTTCTTTGTAGAACTGGTAACCAAAGATTGCCGTCGGAAATTTTGAGGTGGCGTCAAAATTCCTACCGTATAAACAACATCGTTGCTCATAGTGTACATGACATGATAGTCCGGATGAGTTTTATTATCTTTTCAACTACTCTTTATTAACAGCTGACAGAAAGAAATTCTTGCCAAGAAGTTACTTCCGAGACCACATCTCTTAAATTTGAAGAATTGTTTAATACCAAGTCCCCAATATTATAAAAAATATTAATCATTTGTGTTAGACAAATTATTAACTGGTTAACACTGTTTAATCAAGTTACCGTTATAATATTTACATTCTCGTCTAATTCAACAACACGACAAATTCTATAAACATAGAATATAGATATCAAATCTCACGAAGAGTAGTAGAATGTAAACACTGGTAAAGGCAAACTTGCGCTTTAAAGGTTACTATTATAAGTATCTCTATAACACAATGCTTCGATAGCGCGGTGGTTAATATGTCAGGCTAGCACTGGCCAAGCTTTTATTCGAGACGGGTTCGATTCACGTTGATTCATTACTTATATTTTAGATAATTTTAGGTTTTTTATGGAAGCATATTTGCGCCACAACTTAACCATATAAATTAACGTGAAAAAATGGAGGATTTCGCAAAAAAAAATTTTTTTTCGCGAAAACAGATAAGTTACACACGAAAGAAATTAACACGAATTTATTCCTGATAATGCTCTAAATTGCCTCAACATAAAGATATAGTATCCATGAAAATAATGGAGGATTTCACGAAAACAGATTTTTTTTCTCGAAAACAGATAACTTTTTTTCGCGAAAACATCCATAATTTTCACGTTATTTTATGTTGTTAAGTTGTGGCACAAATATGCTTCCATAATTTTTAGATAACTGGCATCTTTCGTGAAATTGTTACGCTTTCATGAAAAGTTATCTGTTTTTCGTTTCACGAAATCTGATTTCGTGAAATCTTTCATTATTTTCATGCGAAAATATCTTTCGTGAAATGTTTAAGGTTTCGTGAAAAGTTTTGTGTTTTCGTAAAATCCTCCATTATAACTTTATCTTTATGTTGTGGCAGTTTAGAGCACTAACAGAAATAAGTTCGTGTTAACATAACTTTTTTAATCGTGAAAATATGGATGTTTTCGCGAAAAAAACAACACTTTTTTGCGAAATCCTCCATTATTTTCACGTTATTTTATGTGGTTAAGTTGTGGCACAAATATGCTTCCATAGTTTTTGTATATATGTCAACATATAGAGTAAAGTGTGCTTCAATTTATTTTTTCATTGTCACAGAAACTGCCCCATCAACAAATTATTCATGGACGAGTTTTTTATATTTCTGCATCTTGAGAGCTCATATATAACTTCTTTGTGTTGTGACCTGGCATATTTAATAGAAAAAAGTAAATAAAAACAGGTTTCGAACATATAGCATAGACATGTAACACCGTTGCTAGCATGGCTATTTTAACATAATTATTATTATTGTTTGCGCTTTAGACAGCTCGGCTAAAAAAATCACAATCACAAGTCTATTTTGTAAGGAAACCCAACCTATTCAAATTATTCAGTCTTAAACAGGTTCCACATAGCCGTTTTCAAAAGAAAACACATTTAATGTTTGGCTTTACAGTAGAAGGTTAAACCCTTTCAACATATAATTCTTATATAAATCTATTTGCATCTGCGTACTGGCTCTTTTAATGTTCCCTTTTTTCAGAACCGACAGTTTGTGCTTCCACAACGTCACCGACAACACCTTTACCGACAACAACCTCACCGATAACAACCTCACCGATAACAACCTCACCGACAAGAGCACCACCAACCTCTGCTCCACCAAAGTGCATAGAAAACTGGAAACTATTTCGACAATCCTGCTATTCGTTTATCAGAAGTCGTGTAAACTTTAACAGTGCTGTAGTGAGTATAAAATAATTATAATAATTAGATTAAAGGATTATTACAGTTGGAATAAAATTTACAAAGATGTGAAAAAGGAATTTACAGCCACCGAACACGACAAATATTAAACAAAATGCAGGCTCTGTCTGATTGAGCCTTTTCATGTGCAGTAACGGAAATTGTATGGCTCTTTAGGCCGACAACCAAATATGAAGCGCTACTCAAAATTTACACAAGTATATGAATCAAGCTCAAACAATCCTGCTTCTTAATACTACTCTATTTAAAAGTATAGGTCTTGAAACTCTTCTGACACCCATTCAGTATTTTATTTATGCTTCTTTCTATATACGAACCTCTCGTAAATATTTACTGTTATTTTGCTTAAGAAATGTAATTTAAAAATACACTCACGCAGAGTTCTTATTGGTCACTTTTTTGTCCGTAGATTTAACTGAGAATGACATTTACTTAACTCTTTATTTTTGATCAGTTGCCAACAACTGTTACAGTCTTCAAGTAAAGTTTAAATCTTGTAATACTTGAACTTGCAACAGTTTTATGAGAGTCTTCCTAAATTTTGCTTAAAATGCACCTCATGCAAATAAAGGTCACGTAACCTGAAAACTAATCTAATTTTTTTCTTTTACGAGGATCCCGCTTTTGTAGGAAAAACATCGACCCGTTTAAATAGCAGCTTTTTGGTCAAATAAATCCCCTTCAAAGAACTAAATTTTATTAATACCTCCATTTCAATTAGAGATCGTTTAAATTTTGACGCTGCAGTGTAAGTAAATGTATATATTCATCTAAGTATATATATGGTATAAGATTCATCTAAGAAAACAATCAATAACGATTTAAAGGAAAATCAATAATTGATATCAAGACAAAACCGTTATTTTTGCAACTTCTCTTGACATAAGGAAGAAACGAAACAAGCATACATTATAAACCTACAATTGATGACCAATTAGAACTTTGGGTGAGTTAAGATCTTAGTAGGATTTTATTTTTTTAAATACTGTTAAATTGTCTTTTGCATTGACTGTATTCTTTACTTAAACAAGTACTAAAACACTGAAACAATAACGAGAAAAATTTTAATCTGTTAAGAAAAAAAAAGCGAAAGTTTTGTTTGACATATAACTTTATAAATTATGTAAAATAAAAAAAAACAATAATAATTAATCTTGAACAAACAATACAAATTAAAAGAAAATAAGCTTTTCATATAAATGTTCTTTTTCCTCTGTTTTTGATCTATTTTGGAAACTGTTTTCTGGATATGGCTATTCCTGATAAGCATGTTTTACGACCATCAACAAATTAAACATTAGTTTATTGTGTTTTTATCTGAACATGGGTTCTGTGTGCAACTAAAATTTCCCCCTACTAGTGAAACTACTAAAAACAACATAGCTACTATCAAATTATTTTTACGAATTTCAATGAACCTACATGTATTAAAAAACACAATTTGAAATAATCTCCCTCAGTTTCGTATTCATTGTCATTGTTTTTATACTGTTGTTCCTGCTATTCATATTTCACATTTTACTGGTCTAAAAACAACAACAACACCAAAACTGTATTAAAGATAGAATCAGAACAATAAAGTTATTTTACAGAATAAGATCAATGGTTATGGCATAAAATATAGTATTCACTTTACTAAATTACTTAATTACAGGATCATTGCAAATCGTTGAATTCTCATCTGGTGTATGTTGACAGTTCAGAAGAAAACAAGTTCATCAAAGACTATATAACAAACAGTGGAACAGGTTAAGTAAAGACTAAGTTTTTCTCTAAGTTTAAACTCCCAGACTTTTGCCTGTTGAATCAAAGTACTCAGAAAGATCGTTCTGCAAAAATGTTCGTTCGGAAAATTGACGTCATTCCTTCATAAAGTTGATAATGTATTTCGCGAGAATAAATATACAACAAAGTCAAAATTAATAGAAAAATTATTAAGTCTTAGTTGAAAATGAAATATTCACTTCTTTTTTTTTCCAAAAATAGCAAAATCTGAAAATGCTGGAAATATTATTGAACACACATTTTTGAATTACGCGTTGTGACGTTTATAACATACTGAAATTTGTGTAAACAACGCAAAATGCATTTAAGTAACATACTGTTTGTCTACTAGTATCGGATAATCTTTATATCTGTAGTGGAAATTATATTTTAGGCAATAATCTGAATTTTGATTTTTTGATTTTTGTTTTATAGTAAGCAAGATGTCTTACAAAAACTGCTTGGCAAATATTGCAGTCTCCACATGTGTTTACTTTCACAAATGTAACAATTATTAATACACCCATTTTAACAAATTCCGGTTTACACAATCAGTTCCGAATATAAATCGGTGGACATCTCCCAATGTGTTTTTGACTGTCAGATTTGACAACTGTGTATTGGTTTTGACAGACCGAATACATGTTCACATGTTTTCTGTCTTATGGTTCAAAATATTTTGAAAATAAGTTATACTAAATAAAATATAATAACTATGCAATAAGTAAGTTATTTGTATTGAAGAATATTTAAAAAAGTAGTAAATCACTCATGCCATCACACGTTCTATCGCATAGCCTTTAGGTATTACTGTTTTATTATAAAATAAGTGCATCTGATAGTGGCGTAGCTACTATTAGGCCATGTAGGCCCGGGCCTACAAGTTGGACAAGAAAAATACGTTTTCAAAAGTCCCAAAAATATAATAAAAACAGAACGGGGTGGTATGGTAGCGGGTTCAGGCCGTTTTTTGTCGAATCAAATAATTATGTCTTTGGCTTTTATTTGCCTTTTGGGGAAAATGATTACTTTCTTTGCCTGATGTAAATGCAGGCCCTGCGTTCCACTTTTCTGTAATGTCACGCTTTATTTGCATTTTGCTTTATTTAATCTCCACTTATTTACTGCTTCTTGGAGGGTTTTACACACCAGACCCCCTTACCAAGAGGCAACCGCCACTAGGAACCCTTGTATGTGCCTAAAGCTGGCTACGCCGCTGTCTGATAAACCTTAAAGTCACCTTTACATGACGTAGAAATGATATTATCATATGGTAGCACAACACCAACCATCATCGTGTGAAGCTGGCCATGGTCAGAATCTTCAAAATGACTTGGAACAAATGTTTTACCAAGACAAGGCGGTATGTCGCATACAATATCCATGCCAAAGTCAAGGTCCAAAGTCAAGGTCACTGTTACAAAAAGTAGAATTTTCTTGTCCGGCTGTAAATGTGTTATTTCTTATTGGATTTTAAACTAACTTGGTATAAATGTTCACCATATCAACACGTTATGTCGCGTACAATACCAAGGTCAAGATCATTGTTACTAAAAATAGATTTTTTTTCTTGTCCTGTAACTTCGTTATAAATCGAGTAATTTCAAATAACTTGGCACAAATGTTCAACTTGAGAAGGTGGTGTGTCGCGTATTATACCCATGCCTGTAGTACCAAGGTCAAGATCACTGATATTAAAATAGATTTTTTATGACCTCGCCTTGAAATTTTTTCATCACATTACCACCAACTTCTTCACAGACATGTCTGTAATGAGAAGACAACAGTGCCGCAAATACAGATAATTTAATTGAACTTCAAATTTATGCATATTTTTATAATAACTTGCACATCACTGTCTTTCAATTGCTAGTATTCCCATCATTGCACTTAAGGCCCGGTCACACCGCCCGAACGTTGCTGGGGCGTCCCTGGAGCGATGAATAAAATTCATCACCGCTCGTAACCGTTCACCACCGTTAAACATAAGTTAGCCCCCGTTAAAGCAACGCCGTATACGCTCGGCCACCGCTAATGTCTCTCGAGGAGCCCTCTTACCGCTCCGAAAGTTTTGAGCTGCACAAAATATTGCTAGCGGTGAGAAGGGGAAAATTTTCCGCCCCGGCAAAGTTCATCCCCGCTCCACAAACGCCCAATCGAAGTTTGGTAACGCTGGACGCAAGTTCGTGGACGCTTGGGTCCTCTAGGCCAACGCCTATTTTTTGAACGCTGCACCACCGCTGCTTCGCCAGCGTTGCCCGGGCGGCGATTAAACGTTGCAAAAGCGTTGGTGGAGCGCTTATAAGCGTTTTACAAGAGGACACGGAGTTGTTGGGACGGTGTCGGGTGTTGAAGCAACGAGCCACGGCGGCGATAAACGTTGGTTTGGGGTTGGTATAGAGGTGAGGGAGCGGGACCAGAATTTGGATACAGATACGGGGAGGAATGGACCAGAAGCTCATTTCGCGAATCGAGCTGCCGTTGAGTAATTTGCTTAAAGTTACAGGGTAGAACTGTATCAACATAGATGCTGAGAGACTTGCTATGAGTTGTGCACTAGTTCAGTAGCAGAATCAGAACCTACTCAGATTGCAACAAGTCGTTGCAGAAGGACAGAAGGAGAAGAGAGAGAAAGGAGAAGAAGAGTTGTGTGTGTAAGGAAGTGGATACTGGGAAGGCCTGAAAATGGACGGTATGAGAAATTGATGGTGGAGCTGAGTAATAAGGATCCACGAGCCTTTCAACACTTAATGAGGATGCGAACGCGCGCATTCGCAGAACGCCGCTATACCAAACGTTCGCGTCACCGCTATACCAACGCTCGCTACCGCTAAACCAGCGCTAAAGCAACGCCAGCTTCAGCGGTCGACCGCTAAACCAACGCCCGTGTTTTCGATTTTTTTTCCATTTTGTGAGCGGTGATGAGCTTTTTGTCCAACTCCCTACCGTTTAAGGAACGCTCCAGCAACATTCGGGCGGAGTGACCGGGCCTTTAAGTGTATCATAACAACACATTATTTTCGTTATGTGGTCATTTTTTGCGATGGGTGTCACCCTCAACTGCTACTCGTTGCCTAATTTTGCAACAGCGTCTGCAATAGTCTGCAATAGACTTTGTCGATGTGGCGCTTGACCAGAAGTAAACAATAGATCAAAGGTTAGAGTTTGCATTTTCACTTGTTCTTATGTAATAGTTATATCAACGGATAGGAAATAAAAAGATAACCGGAACGGGTTGATAACTGGAACTAGTTGACAAACTGTATGCCATAAGTTTTCTCTTAACATGTATAACATGAAATGCACCGCGTAAAATAATTGTTATATGTTTTAATTCAGATCCTTTTTGGTGGATTGGTCTCACTGACAGTGAACATGAAGGAACTTGGAAATGGGTAGGAACTGACCGTATAGCTTCCTTTACAGACTGGCATCCTGGCAATCCAGATAATCACGGTGGAGTTGAAAACTGTGCGATATATGCATTCTGGGCTAACTATGACTGGAACGATGGACCTTGCGATATTATTTCTAACATCATTTGTGAAAAGGAACAGTTCTAATGTAGTTGTTTTAATTTGCCCAAACCTTTAAAGCCCAAAGGATCCGATCTTAACAATACCTCTTTACGTATAAAAATATAAATAATGATTGGAGTGGATAATCATTTGCTTGCGTTTATATTTTTGGTCATGGGTGGTAATTTCCAGTACACACAATTAGTTTACAGTTGTGATATCTTGTCTTTTCTTTTTAAAATGTAATAAACTATATGTACACAAGAAAACATATTTTATTCATTTATGCAATAATATAATCTACAATAACACAATTTTCTCATATTCTCGCCTTAGCTTCCTGTCCTTAGAGCAGCTGTTGACTGTAAATAAAATAGAAGCCATTGTAATAGGGTGCGTGATGTGAACGTCCGAAGGTTATCATGAAAAATCTGCAAACATCGGCTATCTCCGTTGCCGCAACAAGCCTCTTTTCGCAAAGTCGAAACTTTTGAAATTTCGATACGCTTGGATAAACCGTGCGCGTAAGAATGTATAGGATGTCGTTTATTTGACAGTTTTTGTCAGTATGAAAAAAAGAAACTTTACATAAATTGTATGTTTATTACGCCTTTTCAGTGTTATCGACTTTTGTCATTGAGCAGTTGGCAGCGTGCTTTTGCCGTATCGGTTTGATTCCTGTTCTAAACCTTTTTACTATCCATCTGTAATAAATTTGAACATGTATGTTGTCTTATAAACTTGTGTATCAGCATCGTAACGACGAATGTCAGAAAAAATAGTTTCAAAACTTCGAACGACGAGGTACATGTACACCTACGTTAGACTACGTTACACTATTCGCCGTACCGAACGTTAACGTTGCATTGTTCCGTTGAATTCCGTTGAAGTAATAATTAATGGATATGATAATATCCGATATTTCCTGATGATCTTCAGAAAGCATAAGTTTGTAGAAATGACTCACTCTGCAAAATAGTGTGAATTCATTTTTTTCTATGGGTACAATTTTTCGTGGATTTCGTCGGTAAACTTAGGAAACCAGTCTCAAAACTCAAGCATCTGATTGGCTGAAATAGCGATTTATCGATAAGCGACTGGTCTCCAGCCTCAGTTTAATGATCTTGGGCCCTGAAAACTCTTGACGAAAAAAAACGGATTTGCAAATAGAGTTGACTGAAAGAAAATTGAAGAAACACGTAAATAAATACGGTCACAGCACCTGTTACATGCAGGTATCCGGTACCATGAAAGGATCAGGGGTGGAAAAATGGTTTGCAACCAAATCAGCGTAAAGTGTAACCTCAATGATTCGAGTTCCTACAAAAAAAATAAATGACTGGATTAAACCGTTTTATTGCCAATTATTAATTAAATGCAAACTGGATACGTCTATACTTTTTTTTCATATGGTTAATGGAAATATATAAAGCTTAGGAGTGAAATTTGCTTAATATGCATTTTCGCAATAAAACTAATATTATATAGTCAAAATGAGGAACAAAATAGCCTATATACGTTATGAGAAAGTAATAAAATAATTGTAAGTTTTTCCAAATAGAGTTATAACTAAAATATCTTTAAAAAGCAACAATATCACTGTAGACATATTTTTCCACGACGTAGCCTGGGACGCAGTATTATCGGTGTACTTGTTAAAATTATCATTGATTCTTCTGCAGTTCAATATTAGTTCATTAGTGAAAATAATCTATAAGTCGTAAAAGTCTTCCCGTACATGTAGTCGGTACTGTTATCAGTCAAATACCCCGTTACCGATGTCGTGCAGTAATGATAAAGTATATCAGAGCTATCCGATCAACCTTTTCGGGGGTTGTCCCGGTTGCGTCGTCGGAATTGAAGGGCAATGCGCTGTCGCCGTGACGATGCGGGTTCGATACCAGGTAGAGGCAATATCATATCAAATATTTACCAAGAAATGACAGAGATCGGCATATCTAGATCAAAGCTATCAAAGCTATCAAATATAGAAACGCATGACTACATAACTTATTTACGTCGGTAATAGAGATGCCTCGATAATACAGAGTTCAAGTATTACATAATTATACAAGTGTTAAAAACAACACACAATTATGTTACGACTTTTAAACTTTCATCGTGACTGAAAAATATCACATGTGTCAAGTAAGACACCGAGCAGTATTACCATTCTGATTCATTCCAAATCTGGTCAGAGAAACCGGAACACAGCCCTCTACCGAGGTCTGAAAGCTCCATCTGAAGCCGTCAGGTCCGATACCCTCCCACGAGTCCACCCTCAGAGATTCCGAACCAGATCCATAGGTGTACGTCTCCCCGAACGTAAGTGTACCTTTATAATTACGAATGTTTAAAAGCAGTTGAAATACAAAATTATCATCTTATGTGTTGTTATTCATTTCTAAAATGTTACTGAAAATATTTTTATAAAGTCTTAATAATATTTAGAAATAAATGTTCGAACAGTGCGTTCACGTCTTAAATGAGGGGTCTGCATTTCGAATAAAGATCAGTCTCTTTTCCTTACACTATTTTCGTCTTTACAATCGGCTTCATGCAAATTGTCGTTTCAATTCCAGCTCCTGATCAATGTTTTACTGAGTGGTTAGTGAACTGTTGCCTAGAAGCACTCTTTCCCATAGTTTTGTAGGCCATAGTTTAGGCTTTGTACCACTAAATGTCTTTTTAGGATGAAAGCCCCTGACGTTATTAACTTTATATTCATTCCGTATTTCTTGCTTCTAGCACTTTAATATGCGTAAATTAATGTGATATTCATCTTTACCGCAAAAGCTTAACACGTTACATCCAATTGTTTTATTTATTCGACAATAAAAAATTTAAAGCTATGGCCTCAGTGACTGTGTAACCTATGGAAAAGATTCGCACCCCTGTTGCCTAAGTTGGCTTTTGCCTTAGAAAACACACTAGTTAATAAAATAATGTATGTGTTCATAAACAAATCAGTACTTTGTAAATTTTACACCATGTAAATCGAAATATTCTGATAGGCGATTATTTTTAGAACAGAGGCAACCGCATTGTGTGTTGTTTACATTTACACGCATATAGAACTGTTTGAAATGACATTGCTCTTAAATGGTGAAGACGAAGAAGAATACTGATCAATGAAACATTCTAAGTATAATAGATTTATTATATATCAGCTTATCATGTCAACAACGCTATTTATTTTTTTTAAAGATTTTTCGTTTATTAACATTAATGTTTGTAGTCAATTCATAAAAGTGACAAGTAAAAAATTATAACACTTACTGGGTACGCATGCAGCCTGAAAGCTATTTGGATCCACCGGCTCAGATTTACAAACCAGGGATCCGGAAATGTTGTTGTAAACATACTGTGTCCCCTGAAAATTCAATGACTGATCGTCGGACATCTCAACAGTGATAATAATATATATTTATAATAATAATTTAGTGTCTGCGGATGAACGCATGAAACATTGCAAGGTTTTATAACGTGTGGCGACGTAAGCTTCACAATTGTTCTCAGGGGGTAGGACGTGGATAGTTTATCGAGGACAATGTTGCATTGTTCTCAGGGGGTAGGACGTGGATAGTTTAGCGAGGACAATGTTGCATTGGGATAAAAAAAAATGGCCGTTTAGTCAGCCGTTTCTTTGAAAAAAATGGATTTATTTTGCAAGTTTAGTGCCCACATACAATATTTAATTTAAAGTCCACATGTGAAGTCTGCGACCAGATGCGTTAGGTACCCTCGACACTTTATTTCAGGAACGCAGATTTTGTAACAAAAAAGTTATTGAAGGTTTTATACAGGTTAGGTAATGTAAACACGCCAAAAATATTATATTTTAGGCTGATCTTCAGACATCTGGGCACTTCCATGTTGGGTTTTAGCATTTTATCAAGTCAAAATAACATATTCTTTTTTCTACTTGGCTCGTCAACAATAAGCAAACCTCCACGCTCGAAAGAAAACAGGACAGGAAGATGCAAATTAAAATGGCTTTGAATATTAAAATCGCTGTCAGAGCTATCATCTTTGTTACATAACAACAATAACTTACATTGTTGTAGTCAATGAGAACATTGTAGTGATCGCTTTTTTCCATTTTGCCATCATTCTGGTAGATAGTTCCACGGACAAGAATCATCATTTTACTGCCATCGTAGTCTATTTCAAACCTGTTCTAAAACACAAGCAATGACAACATGTCAAAAGTCACAAAAGTTTCTATAGCGGATAGTCTCTGTTAAAGAAAATTCATGTTTCCTTATTTTAATAATGGAATCATACGCAAATTTAAACAATTCTATTATATATTACAAAATATTTATACAACTTTTTTTTATTTCTCTAAATATGCTTATCTATCCAGCCACTGTTCAGTCGTCAATTATTCAAATAGGGCCTATACGTAAAACACTTCAATTGATCAAAAATAATACAAAAAATATTGCATATGATATCATAAATCAAACTGTCGGAAACAGGAAAAAAATCTTTTCTATATTTTATTTTTGCTTCCATATCAACTCTTTATGCAATTATCAAAGTTAAACAGATGTTTAAAAACGCCGTCGTGTATATTTTATGTGACGTCGGCGTTTGTGCGAACGCAAAACTATTACATGAATTTACATTCTCTTTATTTTTACGCAAAAAGTAACCCGAAGACACCCATTTTTATTTCAAATTGCGAAATTTTATACATCTGGCAATAACAAATTAAAAAATGAAGGAAGTTCACCGCTTTCGCACTTATATATTACGTTAAGGGTTCCCCAAAAACGGTGCAAAAAAGCTCGCGTTATGTAGATTTTTATGTTATTTTAAGTACATACTACTTGATTGTCCCACTTCAAAGATTTTACCCAATTCATATAATACTTGTACTGGCGCACGTTCAGGGCAAATTTCGTAGCATTTTGGCGTAAACTACATAGTTAAATATCTACGTTTAATGAAAAATGGAGGAAATCAGAGTGCCTTCATAGATGGCGCTGTTTTTCAATATCCGTCGTCGGCAAGTGAAAATATTTTGTATTTTTCAATAAACAGATCCTCACACATTATTCTGAACAAATTTCATAAGATTTGGACAAAATTTAATTTTTGACGTCAAAAGCTGGGTGAGCAACGTGTCCATCCACCTTAAATAATGGAATCTTATGCAAATTTAAACATATTTAAACATATCTATTATATTCTGTTATAATGTGATTGCTAAGCGTTTACACAGTAGATGTTTCAGCGGTTTTAGCCAGTTCCAGTATAAAAGCTAAGGTAGATTTTGTGGGATTTGGTTGTACATTCACCTCGGTAAATGTCATTAATTTATGAACGAACAAGTAGATTTTATTGGCGATTTCATAAAAAGAAGTTAAAAATGATGCTTACTATAATTTTAATTCGAACATTGCACTCCAATTCCATGCAGCGAAATTAAATGTTAGTGATCGATATTGTTAGAGCATTAGTGTAAAAGTGAAATGTGCATATCAGGAATCGCCACACTCATAAAACACAGCCTCCCCACGCAGCGAAAAAGAAAAGAGGAAAAGAGTGGATGTGATGTATATCATGTGCGGCATTCAAACGAAAATTTCACCCCGCAAAGTTAAATGACTAACCTCGCTATAATGCGGCATCTTACTTCCACTGGCCAAGGAGGTAGTATCTATTGCCATTCTGCCAAAAAACTTATTGCTATAACAACATGGTTGCTTGGCAGCGGAAACACAGCCAAAGCAAAATACCAAAACAGTTAATGGTAATGTTGGACTCATTCTGGCGTTAAACATTTGAATGTTCTCAATGACAACACTAGGTTGGAACAAAAAAAGATATATCTTGTGGAAACGGACATTTTGAAATATCCCTAGTATCTTATCAGGCGATCACCTTGTGCACCTTAACCTAATTGTAGTTTGTAGTTCTGTTTTTTGATGTTTGTAAAATATGAACATTTTCTGTGAAAAAAATGAAAATGTTTGGATTCTGTCGGACGGCATGTTAGTCAGAGGAAGAATGATATGCCTTATTGACGTCTGCAGAGTAATACAGACTTTATAGAGTATTTAAAATAAAAAAAAAGTATATTGCCTCTACCTGGATGCGAACCCGCACCGTCACGGCGACAGCGCCTAGTCCTGCAATTCCGACGACAAAACCAATTGAGCTAACAGAGACAACCCCCAAAAACGGTTGATCGGATAGCCCTGATATACGTTATCGTCACTGCACGACATCGGTAACGGGTTATTTTACTGATAACAGGGTGCGAGAAGGCGATATTAATTTCTCCTCGTCATATTATTTTTGACTGACATAAAAACCATATGAAAGAAAAATTCGAAAATAGAGGTTACCAACATGATATTCTACAGCGCTCTCCATGCCTGGTGATTAACCCATCTACAGTGGATAATTATGCTTACATCTTTGTTTGGACGAAGGTGGCAGGGGTTTAAGAGTTTATGAAGGTTTATAGGGAACTCTTGTAATAGAACCGATAAGCTCCGTCTGTTTCTTTTATCCCTGTCATCGCGTTTTCTGATTTGACTCCAGGGCTCTGGTCTTGGTAAGGTCATTGACTACTCTCCCTTTTTGTTCGACAATGCTATTAGTTGCTAATGTTTTATAATGTATATTAGTGTGTTTTTGCATGCGACATTGTCGAGTTGATGGGTGGGTTATATTTCACCAACACAACTCGTACTTGTTTGTTCATATGATCACCTGTTATGGCATGTGAAAGGTTGGTGCACCATAAAACCTGGTTTGAACCCCCAGTGGCAATAATTGTTGTTCTAAAAAGCTAACTCTTCAGGTTCTCGTTTTCGTTAATTGTTTATGGTATCTGTTTTTAAAACCATGCTCTCTTTTCCTCTCTGTTGTTTAACTGCTTGGGGAGGCTTTGTTCTCTCGATGTGGCAATTCCTGACATGCATAATTCAATTCTTATAGAATAAATTTAAGAACCAAAGAAATACCCGGTATATTTAGTATACATGTCAGGAGTTTTAGATTCTGGAGTATATATTCTTGCATACCAGATCAGGTCATCCGGTGTTTTCACCCGTATAGGAAATTTCGATCCTACACCCCCCTTGTAGAATGAGTCACGTGAGTTACGTCACGTCTTTTAAACATCTGACGTAATATATTCAAGTTAGTGACGTCATTTATAAAAAAGATTGCTTTAACGTCAATATTTCAGCATAATGAAAATAAATAAGTTTGTATACTTACACAAAAATGTTATAAATAATAAAAGGTATGCAAGAAAAAGTATCTTGCATGAGAAATTCGGTAAAGATAGAAAAATCTGTCACCTCGGGTGAACTGTTTTGGCGGGAACTCGGCAGAGCCTCGTTCCCGCAAAACAGTTAACCCTCGGTGACAGATTTTTCCATCTTCACCTCACACTCATGCATGATACTTATATAATTCACGTCTGAAGAAAAATATTGAAAATGGTGAAAAAGGGCTCAAATTTTAAAAAATAGGTCTAGTAAAAAATTATCCTTGCCAGCTAGATTTTAGTTAAGAAATAAAGAATAACTGGTAACTGACTTTTGATATAACTGGCGATATTAAACACGGCCGATAATTATGGTCGTTGGAAATGCGATGCTGATTTCCTGCAGAACTTTTAGTTGATAATGTTTGACCCTAATTTATTTTTGTTGAGTGTATTTAGTTTACTTTCATCTTTTGCGATAACGGTTAGTTCGCAGTGACAAAGGTCCGCAAGAATTTCATGTAGATAAGCTACTAATAATTCAAATCAACAAAAACAAGAATAAATACGAGAAAACAGAGCTGAAGAATATAAAACTGAGGTTCGAGATTGGTTTTTATTCTCAGTTTTATAACCTTGGGACCAGGTGATTGCCTGTAGTTCTTAATGTAAAAATAATGTGCTGACGGTTATTGTAACGTTAGTTATTGACCTGATGTTTTGTTTGAGATAAGGAAGGTTTGGGATTCCGTGTTTGAATATGACGGTAACATCTGTAATCTCTCTAAATGAACTTGTGTGAGGTTGGATAGGAACACTAAACGGAAAGTTCTTGTATTAAATGTTCTTGTTCATACCCGGTACATTGAAACTTCATTTGTGAAGGACGTCCTAATCTCTACGTTGAATGAAACTTTGTTATTATTTCTTAGTGCCGATATTATCCCAGTAAATTAGAAAAATCAAACATTCGTGGGTTTCAGTTATGAGAGAGTAAATTATACATTTCAAACATTTTGAAGTGCTTTTCCAAATGTTTTTTTTTTAATTTGCACTTAACCTAATGAACGACAACGAAAAATAAAGGTAACTCAGTATTTGGAAATCTATAGTCGGTGATTGAAGCCTAGTGTTCTCGTTGTTTCGATGTTGAGACGCGAAACAAGTGGTTTAAGTAGTGAGATTGTATTATAACGAAGTAGACAATAATGCGGGCCACTGAAATAGTCGTCAAAATCTCGGCGTGCTTTTACAGGATGTCAAGTGACATTCTTTCAAAAAGTAGGAAAACAAATTAGGAACCTTATTGACAAAAATGTATGAAAAAAGTAGGGATAAGTAGGAACATTTTCCTCAAAATTAAGAATATGTAACAGTCTAACCAGAATATTGACTTCATAATAAGTCACACACACTATATATATCATGATGCACTGATCTAGTTGAGGCTCCAACATCCATGTCAGACTGCCACTGCCAACTCAGAGAGATGTTTATGTGCGGAGTATGGGTCTATGGGGCCTCGTCTTGATGAATGCATAATAAACCGCAAAACAGCCATACAACAGCCGGTTGGAAATGATTGCATACTTGACTATTCAAAATGTCAGAAATAAATAAAGCAGACATATAAAAGCAAATTTTAAATGGGGCATCATTTGAACTGGTCATTGAGTCAGGAGTATGATCTGATAATTCCCCACCCCTACCACCACAAAAATTAAATTATGGACTGGGAGAAGTTTGGTGGGTGATTATCTGAATCATTACCACGCCCTCCAACAAGTTTGTTGGATTGTGTGTAGAAATATATAAACGAATATTTTTAATAAAGTTTTTTGGAGGGGGGAGCCCACCTGGACACTAATGCAAACTTTAATCAAAGCTCAACAGTGTCACCGATGAAAACATGAAAGCACTGCTGGATGTGTTCTTCAAATATTTGAGCTAAAAACTCTTTAAAAAATGTTTGCCCAACTGTCAGAAAATAGTAGGAGTTGTTTTTGTAAAAATGTAGAAAAAAGTATGAACAAGACTAAACAGTAGGAAAAAGTGTAGGAAACAGTATGAACGCTTGACAGCCTGTTTTATGAGAGGTTCAACTGTTCAACTGTGTTTCTCGATTAAGAGTTTAATGTCAACGTTTATCCACAATCATTTATCTTAAATCTATATCCACTCTGCTTTGGGACTTCTATTTTCAGTTTTTGTCGATGTTGCGTGTAAAACTGTCGAAAGAGCAAACGGGTTGCAGCAGCATCTCCGGGGAAACATGCATTTGATGGTTGTTATGAGAGCTGAGATTTTTAAATCAGAGGTTGGTACGGCATAGATGTGTCATAATGACTTTCGGGGCCGGTAACACAGCGGTTCTCTTTTCGCCAGTTGTTTATGATGCATATATGCAGATTTGTCTTGTTATAAACAGCTTGCCTCTCGAAATGTGTCAGAACTGGAAGTAAGGTTGTTTTTTCTATAAACAATACTTTTAATTATTTGTGTTTACCATTGTGTTTCAGTACTATCACGATAACTGTTAATAGGTGTGTTCCTAACTAATAATTCGACGTAAATACAAAATGAAATATGTTGAAGTCGGATATATATTCATATTCAAGATTATAATTTATTTTATTCGTTTATACAATCAAAATAATGTACAATAAAGAGTTTGTTACACTGAAACGCGCTTTGCCTTCCCGTCCATATGTCAACTTTTGGCTGAAAATAAAAAAAATAAAGGTGATTGTAATAGCGTCAATCACATCCGGAAGTCATCATTGACAATTTGCAAACTTCGGCTATCTCCGTTTTGCTACAACAACCGTTGCTATATTTAAATAAATAGTTCGCGTAAGAAGGATCGTCATAATGTGATGATATATTAATAAAATATAATATCTAATACAATAATATTTTGAAATTCTGGACAACACTCAATAATTGATGTATTTGTATATGTGAATGAAAATCAGCGATTCAGCTTCTCTGTAGATCTTCTTTTGAAAAAAACATTTCATTAAATGTTATGGCCACTTAAATGAAAACAGTTACATTACCTGTTACATGTTGCAGTGATCCGGAATCATAAAAGGATCAGGGGTAGAAAACTTGTTTGCTTCCATATCAGCGTAAAGAGTAACCTCAATTATTCGTGTACCTGAAATGAAGATAAATGGCTTCCTTAAACATGTTAACCATATACTGAGCCATAATGAAAACTTGACAAAAACATTGGAAATAAGTTTTAATCAGTTAATAATGCCAGTGAATGCAAGTATCTGAAGTAATGTGATCACAAAAAATACAAATTCTGAATTGGGGCGAATTCTCAACAATTTTCGACTAATTAATACATTAAGGGTGTTTTGTTAGTGAATTTTATTGCCTTAAAACTCTGTTTCAAATTTGGTGTTGTCTTTTCACTCGTAGGTTGAATAAGAGTGTAACTGTTGCCTCAAATTTAACCTTGTTCAATGTGTGATTGTTCTAAAAAAGTTCTCGTTTTTTTTTTAAATAATCATTAATCATAAACTAATGTTGTAAATGTTTTAACCCATTAATACCAGTAATAGGTTCGATTTGGTGCATTGATAGTTCAGTAACTTTCAATCATTCGCCGTAAGTATCACCTGTGCCAAGTAAAACAGCACAGCGTAAAAAGTTGCTGTTGTTGTTGTTTTTACAACAAGCAATGTTACCATTCTGATCCATTCCAAATTTAGTATGAGAGACCGGAACACAGCCATCAACCGAGGTCTGGAAGCTCCACCTGAAGCCGTCAGGTCCGGTACCCTCCCAGGAGTCCACCCTCATAGATTCAGAACCAGATCCATAGGTGTACGTCTCCTCAAACTTGAGTGTACCTTTAAAGTTATGAATGTTTATTTTAATTAAGACTATCTCAGAAAAGAACACAATAATGAAGTGTTCAAAAAGACTATGTACATGATTTTTTTTTTATAAATTTTAAAGTTCCTGTTCATAGATGCAGCTGATGTTGTGGTTTAGTTTTCATTTTCAAGTACGGATGTCCCAGCATCAAAATGGTCCTATTAGATTCACTAACACACGTAAGGTCCCGGGTACAATCTTAGGCTGAGCGGCTCTTTTTATTTTTTTTTACTTTTAATAAAACCTGTACCAATCAGGGTTAAAGGACTAAGTTGCCAAGCAGCACATCCTTTGCCGCATTTTACTAGTAAACTCAATCGGTTGCGTTGTCGGAATTGTAAGGCTAGACGCTGTCGCCGTGAAGATGCGGGTTCGCTCCCAGGTAGGGGCAATATCATTTTTATATACCGGAAAGTCATTTCATTAGCGCCGTAAATCTTCATAAAATATCTTGATTTTCTATTTCTATTAACATTTATTTGATGTTTGTAGTCAATACAACAAAGAGACATAATTTATACACATATAAAAATAACACTTACTGGGGACGCATGCAGTCTGGTAGCTATTTGGATCTACCGGTTCCGTTTTACAAAACAGGTATCCAGAAACATTGTTGTAAATGTACTGTGTCCCCTGCAAGTTCAATGACTAAGTGTCAAATATCAAACAGTGATATTTATTTACTACTCAAAGTTTGCTAAGCACCAAGTTATCCTCACATCATTGCGAAGTCTTTATTATATGCAATTACAACATTGGAAATCGTTTAGTGATGCATCGAGGAGGTCCTCCGTACAGACGTAGCCATGAACGACAGTCATGCTAAAGAGGTGACTCAATCATGTCAATGTTCACATTAATTAATTTACACTGCATATATGAACCCGCTTTTTGTTGACACTTGAAAGACATTCGTCATTAATCAGGGTTATAAAATTAAATAAAATAAATGATAGACTTATAACTAACATACACCAGAAGAAATGTACAAACATAGTATACTATTAGTGCTTAGAACAATTTGAATAGTAATGTTTGTTGTGTTTGTGGATGAAGTAAGAGTCTCGTTACCGCTTAAAATCATTTTCTTTGGCCCGGATTTTCCACCTCCCTTATCTCGCAAAGGTGACAGATACGTATTTTACTATACGTATTTTACTACACCCATGACTGATTTTGTCTAGTACAGCGTGTATCCGCAGGACAATCACTGTCATGGACTATCAAATATTATTGACGATCAAATGGCAAAAATAAATGTAAGAGTGAGAATACTAATAATAAAGTCATAGTTGACATGATATGTCACCAGACGATGGAAATCATTGTAAAACAGATTTCGAAAGAGACCACTAAATCAGCGGGTAGGACGTGGCATTGCTTCCGAAGATAGTTAAGCGAAGACAATGTTGCATTGGGATATAAAAAATGTCGGTTTAGTCGGCCTTTTTTTGAAAAATGAATTTATTCTGCAAGGTAAGTGCCTATATATAATATTTAATTTCAAGTCCACCTGTGCATTCTGCGACCAGATGCGTAAGGTACCCTCGACACTTTATTTAAGGAACTAAGAGTGTGTACTAACACAAAGTTACCTTGCAAAATAAATCCATTTTTCAAAGAAAAGGCCGACTAAACTACCATTTGTATCCCAATGCAACATTGTCCTCTCTTAACTATCTTCGGAAGCAGTGCCGCGTCCTACCCCCTGAGCTAGGGTCTTCAATAAAACTTACATTGTTGTAGTCAATGAGAACATTGTAGGGATCGTCAGTTTCCTTACCGCCAACACTCTGGAAGATATTTCCACGGACAAGAATCATCTTTTTATTGCCATCGAAGTCCAGTTGAAATCTGTTCTACAAGGCAAGCAAAGACAAAATGTCAAATGAGAGTGCCTCTAGCTGGGAGCGAACCCGCACCGTCACGGCGACAGCGCATAGCACTGCAATTCCAGCGACGCAACCAACTGAGCTAGCCAGGAGAACCCACAAAATGGTTGATCGGTTAGCCCTGATATACGTAAATATCACTGCATGACATTGGGAACGGGTTGTTTTACTGATAACAGTACTGACTATATGTACGGGGAGACTTTTTACGGCCGCCACACTGCACAAATAGCGCTACAGTGAATTTCAAATGAGAGTGCCCCTAGCTGGGAGCGAATCCGCACCGTCACGGCGACAGCGCATAGCACCGCAATTCCTGCGACGCAACCAGCTGATCTAGCCGGGACAACACCCAAAAAGTTTGATCGGTTAGCCCTGATATACGTAATAATCACTGCATGACATTGGTAACGGGTTGTTTTACTGATGACAGTACTGACTATATGTACGGGGAGACTAATTACGACCGCCACACTGCAGAAATAGCGCTACTGTGAATTTCAAATGAGAGTGCATCTAGCTGGAAGCGAACCCTCACCGTCACGACGACAGCGCCTAGCCCTGCAATTCCTGCGAAGCAGCATGTTAATAATTTTGAACCCGCAAAGCAATATCATGTCGTTATTCATCGAAATGACGTCTTAAGTTGAGCAGAAAACCTTATGGTCAAAATATTTAAAATTCATCAGTTAAATATGACAAAAAACAGCACATAAGAAATTATTAGTTCTTTCTTTTAAAAAAAGCAAAATATTAATACCGATGCTACAGAGGATATTTGTTTTTACCAGTGCAAGATTGTGTGATTGTGAATACCATCCTTTGAGATGGATAAAAAAATGTACTGTTTACTTGTGTAAATATCGACTGGTTTAAGTCCCCGTAGCAAGGCGATAACCCCAAGGGTTCTCATTTTCGTTTATTGTTTGTGGTGTCTTATTCGAATTGTCATTTTAAACATATGCTCTCATGCTCTCTTTTCCTCTCTTCTTTAAACTCGCTTCGTGGGGAAGGTGTGTTTTGTGAGAGTGACGATTCTCGATATGCATATCACATTTTAAAAAGCAATAATCATGCGGATTGGGACATGCTCCTCCAGATATGATGTATTGTATTTCTTAAAACATTTAAGAAGAAAATAATTCTTTTATTTGGTATTTTCTTATTGCTGTACAAACTCTCATCAACATTTAAAGTTTCCACGTCAGCCCTCTTAGGATACAGCTTAGTTGTGCTCACAACATTGAGAGAACAAAAACACCGTATGGCAAAATCTGTGATAGACTACGTTTGCTTTATCATCCTCAAGTTGTTTACCGACATATCAATAATGTTAAATATAATGATTTTGAATAAAAAGATGAAAAAGGATCATTGAAAGACACCGAACATCATACTATTTCAGACTAGGTTTCATTAAGCTGGAGCACTAATGGAAGTGCATATTACTAGCCTCGGAATGCAACGCAATAATGACAACAATGAACAGCACATTGTTCGATACATCGTGCTCAGCTGCCTTTAAAGGGCTACATTATTGATGGGAGCACTGAATGAATGTACGTAGAGACATTGTACGTCCGCCACACGGCAAGAACAACGTCACTGTGATAATAAAAGGGATGACAAATGAATTTTGAAAGCCAAAAAACGAGAAATATCAAAATATCGCAGGCTCGGCTTGATTGAGCCTGTTCATGTGCAGTTAACAAGAACTTTCCAAAAGAATAATTATTATCAGTTTCGGAATTCGATATTTCTTATGAAATCCACCAAACCTTGTAGAATTCTTCATGACTCGGCACATCCCAAAAGCAATAAATGTACTATGACCAAGGTTATAAAACTGAGCATGGAAACCAGTCTCAAATCTCAAGCATCTGATTGGCTGAAATGGCGACTGGTCGCCATTTCAGCCAATAAGATCCTTGAGGTTTGAGACTGGTTTCCAATCTCAGCTTTATAACCTTCAACCCTAGTAACTTACCTGGCTATAATGGGGCACCTTACTTCCACTGGCCAAGGTGGTGGTATCTATTGCCATTCTGCCAGTAAACTTATTGTTGTAACAACATGGTTGTTTGGCAGCGAAAACACAGCCAAAGCAAAATACAATAACAGTTAATTGTAAAGTTGGACTCATTCTTGCGTTAAACTTTTGTTCGTAATGACAATAAAAAGTTGGGACAAAAAGATATATGATACGGAAACGAACATTTTGAAATACTCTCTTGTCTGTTATCAGGCGATCACCTTGTGCACTATAACCTAGTTATAGTTTTCAGACAATTGTTTTACTGTCCTGTTTTATGACGTTTGTAAAATACGTACATTGCCTGTGAAAAATTGAAGATGTTTAGATCGGCATGTGTAACACAGAAAGAATTGTTTCTTGTTGACGTTCGCCTAGTGCTACAGAAAGCTTGAAGTGAATTTTAGTGCACATGTATTCTTGAGCAGAAAAACTTGATAGTTTGGGTAAAGGATTTTTATACACCTACCCCACAAGAGCGAAGTGTTTTGGAAATGCCCGTTCCCAAGCGATAACTTATTGGGAGGTTTCTTAATTTCCTTGATATGTGTGTGGAGTCTTTAATTCGTAGTATTATAAACACATGCTCGTTTTTTCTCTCGCTCGCTTCTTCCCACTACCCAAAATATTTCATGTTCATGTTTCATGTTTTATCGGAAGTTATATATATTTGTCTTCGATATGATACTGTGTTATATTTATTTTCCTCATCGTGTGCAAATGCACTTAGGAAATAAATGCAGAAATGTTCTAATCTGTTTTATTCTATTCTTTTCGAATGGTAAATGAAATGTGTCAAGGGTGAATGTTACATTAGTTAGTGACCTGATGTTTTTGTTCGAGATAAGAAAGGATCGGAGTTCCGTATTTGACTTTGAAGAAGTGAACATCTGCATTTTCTCTCCAAATTCTTTTGATAAAGGTTAAATAGTAACACAAAGTAAAAGTTAAACTCGTTGTATCAGTACATTGAACAAATCGTTTATTTGTAAAAAAGACATCTCAATCTTGGTGTTAAATAAAATGTCGCTTTATTCCTAGAAAATTAAGTAAAATAAAACATTACTTGGGTTCGGTGCCAGTAGATTTCAATTAGAAGCATGACATATATTTAACATATACTTTAGCCTTTTGCCAAATTTGCTTTTGGTTTAAATTTGCTTTTCGTCTTATAATCGACAACTAGAAATGAAGGTCACTAATTACATTGAAATATATTAATGCCGTTGTAAATTCACCGAAAAATAGCACCAAGCGAAAACAAACAAAAATAACTCAAAAGCGCTTTAAACGCAATAACGAAAGAAAAAGTAAAAAAAGAAAAGAAAAACAAGCATGCTGGTCTTTGGCTATGCCGTTTAAGTAACCAGTCTCATACAAATATACAATTGAAAAAGATTAAAACGGGTTAAACATAGACAAAATACCTCAAAAGCGCTATGCGATATAACGGAAATTGTTGTCCTTCGCGAAAAACGAAAACAAAGCTAAAAGAACGGAACAAAACAATTCAGCATGCTTGTCTTTGACTTTGCTGTTTAAGTAGCCAGTCTCATACAAATATAGCATTGAAAAGATTTAACGGGGTTTATCGCAATAATGAACCCAATAAGTTTGTCGGCTCGAACAGACATTTGCACTGCCATATGGCCTCGTACTCGGACCAATGACTAGCTGTTTGTTTTAAGTTCCCAATCAATGATGCTGTCTTTGTTGGTGCAATATTGTGGTCTGTACCGCTTTCATCGTATTACATTGAATCGATTATGGTTTTTCGACGGTTTTTAATGTCTTTGGGGTGGACCCGACCCAGTCTTTCAGATTGTAAGTAACGATAAGGGCCCACTTATTCCTTATATATCATTAACTTACAGGTGTATTTCAGGCGAGATACAGTACGTAGAAATCTGCTCAAATATTAACCTGAAAGTTTTTATGTAAATGCCTATTGTTTATTTCAAAATAAACCTTTGTTAAATCGTTAGAACTGCCAAAACTTAGAATAGTTCATAAACATACACAATTATCAAAAAGTCTAGAATTCAAAGGTTTTAAAGTAATGCGACGCATCTTAAAAACAATTTTTGTATTTATATTTATATTTATAATTTATTTGTATGTAGATGTTAAATAAAACCAGTTGAAATGATTGATTTTTTGTTTGGTTTCTCAGTTATTGGATTTTGTTGTTATCTTTAAACTATAAGTATAGTTAACACTTAATCTTGTTCTTTCTGATTTGAATCCAGGTGCTTTGGTCTTGATAAGGTCATCGAGTACCCGTCCTTTTTATTTAAAATGCTATAAGCTTCTTATGTTTTATATTGTCAGGCAATATTGTCGCATTGTCGAGTAGATGAGTAGATTGAAATTATTTCACCAAGACAACTGGTACTTGTTTGTTTATATGAGAACCTATTGGAGCAAGAGTGAGTTTGCTGCACCCTAGAACCTGGTTAAAAACCCCAGTGGCAAATGATTTTGCCAATGGCCTTTATATGGCGGTCACTCCAATTGTTCTTTTATCTTTGTATATGGTTTCTAATTTGAAATTGATTCTTTTATAAGTTCGTGCTCTCTGTTCCTCTCTACTTTTTGGCTGCGAGGAGAGGCTTTTTTTCTGATTATGGCAATTCCTGATATGCATATTTCATTTTTTAACTTATTAGGTATTATACGCAAATATTATCAAAGTTTCAAGTACATGTAATCATGGTCAATTTTATGTGAATAACCAACTATTCCGCAGAGGTTCAGAAAATGTTATTGTGAATATTTTACGGTTAAGATTGTTTACAGAAATTGCATCCGAGGTCTCAAAAAACGTTAAGAAACATCTCTCCGTGATCATTTTCCAGTCGAAACAGCCTGAAACAGAAAGTACTTTCAACAGCTGATGTAACTAATTTCGGGTTTTCACTTTTGTTAATTGTGGCGTCTATTTTGAAACTGAATATTGAATAAACATTCTCTCCTTTGCTTTGGTTGTTGGATGTGGTCATTCTTAATATGCTTACTTCATATTTTAAAGCTAACATTTACTAATAATCATATTATTAACGATTTTGAAACAGCACTAACGTATTCTTATTTTTGTTAAAAAAAGTTAATCAAAAACAAAAAAAAACAATTAATAAATTACATTTCATAAATTGTGCAACGAAATCAGATTATAAAGGTTTTCGTAAGTACCTACACACTCATGGGGAATAACAAAAACGTTGGGAGAGCTGAGAGCACCCTGTGTCATGTCAAAGATGGCGTACGTTTCAAGCACTCGGGAACCTTGTAAAACAAACAGAATTATGATGATATAAAGGCGTTATATTTTCAGCAATAGAAGCACAAGCAGCAACAGTAGAAGAAGTTGATGAAGTAGTAGTATTAGTATTAGTAGTAGTAGTAGTAGTTGTAGTAATATTAGTAGTAGCAGTATTAGTAGTAGTAGTAGTAGTAGTAGTAGTAGTAGCAGCAGTAGTGTAGTAATTCTAGCATTAGTAGTAGTGGTTTTAGTAGTAGTAGTTGTTGTTGTTATTGTTGGTGGTGGTAGTGGTGGTGTAGGTGGTGGTGGTGTTTTGTGATTACTTAATTTTATGGATAATTTACTCATTGCATTGAGAGGTTTTTTTAGCCACATATCCCTATTATCGTATAATCAGGGGTGATAAATGTTTGAATCTGGTTTCAAATATGAGAAAAACTGTGCATTTATATGAGCTACTCACCGTCATTATCAGTACCATAACGGGTATAAGCAACAGGTGTGCAGTCTGAAACAAGTGTTTGCATGCTCCAGCTGAAGTTCCCTACCATTCCATTCCAGGAGTTCACTTTTGCTGACTCTGTTCCGTATCCTACTGTTGCAGTTTCTGTCCACATCAAACTGCCTAATAAGTAATTATTGTTTTCTTTATAGTTGCTCAAGCCTTATGGGTAATGTTTATTTCGTGGTTAATAGTTCTCATGCCCACCATATATGTTACAATTTGGAGGGTACAAAATATGTTACAACTATTTAGATGAAAAGGGGATCTTAGACATAGTGCAGGTTCAGTTTAGTTGAAACTGTTCATAGGCAGTAAAGGTCTATAAATTCAACCAGTAAACCAAATTTTCATGGTCAGCAAAGTAACCAAAATCTTAACGACTTGCCAGTTTTACAATCTCTTAATTGACAATAAGACATATTGTAGATCATTAGTGTAAACGATCCACTACAGGAAATAATTGCTATATATAACATAAGGGAACATGTGTAATACTTTAAGAAACGACACTGGGTATTAAAAGGTATTTAATAACAAAACATATAATATGAATATTAATATATGGGTTCATAAATACTGGGATTTAAGTAATGAAGTTACTTGGTACGCATGTAAGGATTTCTTCTGAAATGTCAGTCGAATTGACGTTGCAATATATTCTGCCATTCACTGTTGAGTACGTATACTCTGTGTTCTGAAATGATAAGATCTTAAGATAGTTAAGACATACTATGGATAGTATTATAAATTAGCATTGACATAAGAAGGTCCACGTTTAATCCTCTTTGCATACTTAACGACATCAATTTATTTTTTTATATAATTGTATGCGTATAATGCAAAACATAAAGTTCTCATTATTTTACAGGCCCAAGGCGCGTACATTATACCTAAGACGAAAATTATTCCCACGTGTTAAATCCGGAGAGTCGTTTAATACACACAAATACAATATTCTCTCATACTTAAAATTCTGGAGAGTCGTTTTATGCTAACAAGATAAAACTTATCTCGTATTTGTTGTCCCGAGGAGTCGTGAAATACACACAAATTAAAATATTCTCTCGTCTTTAAAATCCCTTAAAAATTGTAATATACAATTTCCTCTTGTTTTAAGTCCCGGTGAACCGTATAAACAAAACAAAATATTATCTCGTGTTTAAAGTCCCGGAAAATAGCCTAATATACAATTGTCTCGTGTTAAAAGTCCCGGGAAATTGTGCTATGTCAAAAGATGTAAACTATCTTGTGTTCTAAGTCACAGGAAATCACGTTTAACAAAAAAGTTGAAATACTCTCCAGTTTTGGAGTCGTGTTCTAATAAAAAAAAACCTGATGAATACTCACGGTTTTAAAATTCCGAATAGTCGTATAATTTTGGACGACATAATTCAAATCGGCTTGATAGATATACAGCGTGCCGTCGAACCTCTCCATCTGAGCAACCTTGTCAACATCAACCAGTACCCTGTTCTGTAATTCAACGTTTGATGCAATTTTAATCTTAAGGATTAAATTCTAAGTGACCCGGTTTCAGCATAGCTAGAGAGTCCATAAGGGCCTAAGATCATAAAACTAAGTTTTGAGATCAGTCTCAAATCTCAAGAATCTGATTGGCTGAAATGGCGACTGGTTGCCATTTCAGCCAATCAGATGCTTGAGATTTGAGACTGATCTCCAGATTTAGTTTTATGATCTTGGGCACTGGTCTTTGTGTTTGCATGCATTTTTTGCAACATAAAAGCATGCATCACAACAAGCTGCCGTAGTTAACTGACCTTTCATACATAAAACAAAAGAAATTAAGG
Organism: Corbicula japonica; assembly: GCA_038501625.1. NCBI lineage: Eukaryota > Metazoa > Mollusca > Bivalvia > Venerida > Cyrenidae > Corbicula > Corbicula japonica. The sequence goes on along the minus strand of JAZAYU010000020.1, from coordinate 6,665,787 downwards.
GTCATTTATACAACTTGTATTTTCTGGTATTAAATAATATTTTATTTAAACAATTGATACAGTAGTAAATATCGAGGGACGCCGCAGGAAACATATCTTCTTTCTTATCTATTTTTAAATTCAGTTGTTACTATATTTGAAAAGAACTTACATTTTGTTATTTTCTCATGACTAAACGTGATTTTTACACAATTTAATGTCATTTCTTCCTCGAATTGCATAATAAGCAATGGTGTATTCTCAGTTTAGGATGTCAACTGTCCGAACACACCTGGTCCCGTGAACAGCCCCAACCTTGTAATATGATGTGCAGATGTTTATCGACCTATTTAATTTTGAATTCCATGTAGACGGAAGCCTAGTTTAGACCACGGAGACGGTACTTTTTTCGATTCTTCTTTTCTTAAACACAATCTTCAAAATTATGGTTGAATTTTGTTTGAAACAAAGAAACGACGATAAACGTATAAATAATTACAAAATATAAAAAAAGAAATGTGAATATAAACTGTAACAATTGACTAGCATGACTAGCGAATCTGGAGATTTACACATTTCAATCAAGACATACCTCTGTAAAGAATCAACAGGCTTGACCAGCGAATGTAGTGCTTTGCACATTAGAAACATGACATACCTCTGTAAAGACGGGAGCAGAACTTCCTGCTGGAAGAACCGTGGTCAGGGTTTTCGCCTTTGTCGTAAATTTCGAATTAACACAGCATGGAGATGGATCCGCAGCCAAGCCTAATCCAATCACCCCGCAAATGTATAAGAACTTAATTACAGAAAGCATTGTGACTTAATTGCAGCCTGCTAAGGTGTATGTTCCTTTTGCTTTGTTGTAAGGAATGTACATGTATGCATATTATTGTATGAACTCATTTGTAAGTCTTATCTAATCTGGAGGTCCTCGAAGGTTCAAACATTTTTAACATATAATCTAGAACGTCAGTGCAATTTTAATACATCTCTGAGCGCTCATTTAGGCCTAAGGATAAAATAATAGTCTTCTTATACATACCTTGTTATATTTACATAAAAAGAAGGGCATGTCCACCTGAGGTGGACATACCCCGCGCCCCTAAATCCCTTAAATGTTTAAACTCTGAATGGGTAGTTGGTTTGTTTGAGTTAATTCACCAAGGTCACTTGTATTCGTTAGTTTATACGAGAACCTGACAGGACAAGTGTGAGCTGTGACTATTCCTCATATGCATATTTTACCTGTTTGTGTATGGGCAATCTGTGACTATTCCTCATATGCATATTTTACCTGTTTGTGTATGGGCAATATGTGACTATTCCTCATATGCATATTTTACCTGTTTGTGTATGGGCAATCTGTGACTATTCCTCATTTGCATATTTCACCTGTTTGTGTATACAAAGGAGATATAATAACAATGTCAAGATCTCATTGAAGACGAGAAAGGTAGTGCAGAGGGAAGTGATTGCTATGCATTTCCATTATGGCTTTCAGAGCCCCTTTTATATCTATCAGAATACCTGAATAAATATTTTGAGTTGAGAATTGAATTAAATTATAAAAAGTGAAATATGCATATCTGAAATACATGTATTCAGATGACACAGCCTCCCTATACAGCCAAGGAGAAGGGAAAGAGAGATAATGGTTAATAAAATGTTCAGCTTAGAAGGCGATTGAGCACGATATCATTTTTTTAAAATATTGAGTTGCGCTCAACCAGTGGCAAGGCGGCGTGAACAAAAATATGCATTTAACATGACTGGTCATGAACGGGCTTGCAATATTCTGATATGTTTCGTGTTTGGTGGCTTTCAAAGTGTTTTTCATCTATCTCATTATCGCAGTAACGTCGTTTGATAAAACGTCGCACCGTACATTCAATCAGTGCTATAATCAATGGCATGCAAGCCCTTTGAAGGCCATCGAACACGATATTTAAGTTTTGTGTTAATATTGTGTTGCGTTCAACCCTGCGCTAATTGGAATGGACAGTTATATGAATTTGCATTACTTCTCATGAAAAAGTGAAATATGCATATCAGGAATGGCCACATTTAGAAGACGCAGCCTCCCCACACAGCCAAGAAGAAAAGATAGAGAATTGTTAATAAAATTGTCAGCTTCAAAACAGACACCACTAATTATAAACCAAAATGAGAACCCAAAGGGTTACCGCCTTAGAACTGTCAGTGGCAAATCGAATTGCCACTTGGGGTTTAAACCAGGTTCTATGGGGCACCAAACTCACACACACTCCACCCACAGTTTCTACAATCAATAAACAAGTTGTCGTTACGGTAATGAAATCACTCCAACCCACCCATCAGCTCAACAATGTTGCATGCAAAAGCACACAAATATATTAAACATAAAAAGCTAATAGCATTGCAAAGCCGAAGGGGCGGATACATAATGATCTTGCCGAGACCAGAACACCTGGAGTCAAATCAGCAAAAACATGATGACAGGGGTAAAAGAAACAAATCGAGCTTCTAGGTTCTTATAAAAGATTTCCCCATAAACCTTCATAAACTCTTAAACCCCTGCCACCTTCGTGCTACTGAAGAGGTAAGCATAATGATCAACTCTAGATGGGTTAATAACCCATAAAAGGCACAATATAACCAAGTCTGCAATCTTTTGATAATTCACGTATTCATTTTTATTTCATATTTCGAAAATTCAAACATGGCAATAAAACCGTTTGATTTTGCGCCTATATTACGTAGAAGACTTGTACTTGTACCGATGAATATTAAAGGATCATTTTCGCAAAAACAAAATGTAAAATCTCAACGTTTAGAGAAAAATGGAGAAAATCAGAGAGAATTCATAGATGGCGTTGTTTTTCCAATATCCATCCTCGGGAAGTGGACATATTTTGCATATTTACATATTTTGCATATTTTAATAAAGCGATCCTAACAAATAAATATGACAAATTTCGTAACATTTAGACAACATTTAGACAACGTCAGATTGGGTGAGCAACTTGTCCATCTACCTTATTAAGGTTAAGGTCTTTGTTCATTTGTTCATTGTATTTTTTCATTGTATTAAAAAATTAAAATTCATGTGTTCACAATAAAATAATCTTCCAAAAGGGAGGTCAGTAAGAACTGTGTTCAGTTTAATTGTTTGGTTTTATTAACCCAGTTTTCATTGGCACATGGGACACGGATTTGTGGCACTGTTCTTATCGCGACACATTTCAAAACAGGTCATGGTAGTTTTTCATGTCAGTCAGTTGATCATCTTTAAGTTGTTTCATAACAATACTGTCAGTTCAGTTGTTCTAAATTAAGTGGATAGGCGCTTTTGATGGAGTTCGATCCCTAGTTTGAGTCCTTATTATTTATAATATGCAATTACAGAAAAACGTGTGCACTAAGGCGGCCATAAAAGGTTTACCCGTACAATTAGGTCAGTATTTTCACAAATCACAAAATTCGGTAACCGTCATATGAAGCAAAATTGGACACGCTTATCAGAGTTAATAAATTTTGCAGTTGGTATCGTTCTAAGACTTATGTGTAGGTGCTGACACCGAAGCAGTTCGAGCCCAGCTCTTTGCTGTATCATGAATGTTTAAATGTTCGGTGCATATATCAAAGGTACATCTGGAACTTCAGATTCAGAAATGCAACCATGTGATTATTATCGCCCAAAATAATCGAAATATATTTATCTGTGTTAGAAACAGCTTCAGAGGTATAGATTTACAACACATTTTGACTTTTTTTACGTTTCTCTACTTGCTCTATGTCTTATATAGATGGGTTTTTGCTCCATTCAGAGTTTGCATTCGACATCACAATTTCCGCTTGTATTCAAGTTAACATACATGAATCTATTTTAGTGGTTGTTAAAATAAATATTAAGTTACTTTGTCTATGTTAACGAGCCTCGATTGACACCACACCAGTATTGTTTCTTTATTTCACAAGAGAACCAATCAAGTGAGCTTCTGTCAAGAGACTTTTGATAGCGGCTTGGTTTATGTAGAAGGAATATTGTGATTAACCATGTCGAAAACTTAACTTTAAACAATATAAATGCTGCCTTTGATAATATTTGATAACCAATTACCGATTTATAAGTATGTAGGAACAGTTTGGTACAATAGGATTTCCTGGAAAAAACATATTGCTTTTTTAGTTTTTCTACTTTTGAAATAGTCATGCATTAAGTTAGAAACGTGTCTTTGAAATAGATGATAAACGAACTTTGAAAGCCATCGAACACGACAAATACGAAAATATTGCAGGCTCAGTTTGATTGCGCCTGTTCATGGGCAGTAATTGAAATGCATATTACTGTCCACGCCGCCTCGCCCCGGGTTGAGTGCAACTCAGTATTTAGACCAATTACAGTACAATTTTGAACCATCCCAAACGATGGTATGCATATGACGGTGAACATGGAACCTTCAATGCGGTATTTTCAGATTAATACCATACACATGTTCAGCGGCGTATGGTCACCAGATAAAAGAATGCGTTTGCCCTAAACGAGAAAACAATGGGCTAAAAAAAGAATTTTGACAGGGGATCTGAGAATATAAATCCTGTATATCACAGACAACGCCAAATGAGAAATTTAAAAAGCAGGAAGTATATCCTTGGGGTGATTGAACAATATCTAAATCTATATTGGCTGGCATAATGAAACCACCCAACTATAAACTGGCCAAAATATTTTAACAAAAGCAATTTAAGAAGTACTTTTAACATAGTACATAAGTATCGCGCTCAACGACCTTCAAAGGACGTAACTGATAACAGCACTGATTGAATGTACTTGGAGACTTTTTACAGCCGCCACACGTCACAAACAACACTACTGTGATATTGAAAGATTTTGATTCTCGTATTTCATTTATAGAATGTTTCATATCGTAGTTTATGGTTCTATAAAAATTATAAGATTACTAAATGCATTAAAATTCGTTTGAGAATATTTCACTCATGCAGCAATGTCAATAAAATGCTGATTAATACATTAACAATATAATAGTTTTTTGCAAGCATTAACCTTATAAAAATAATCTTGTTAGCATAAAAATATGATGTTTTGTTTTCATCTGAAGAAATTAGTGTATTTTAGCTTTAGAAATAAGTTGCTTTACTTAATTCGCCATATTGCATTTTTAACCAATACATATTATCGTTTATGAATTGTTTAAATACAATTTTAATGAAATATTCACGCAGTTTGTACTTTATCTTATAGATATCTTATGCCGACTTTGTCACGTATCAAGGTTCATGTTGTTAGGTCAGGGTGACATCTTGTTGTCCTATATTAGCAATTGTTGAAATTCTGACATTTCAACAGGACACGACAAATGATATTATCTATTAAGGTAATTCATTCTTGCACCCAATACAGTTATACTAACGGTGAGATGTGAAAATAAAATTATCGATTGATTTACAATTTTCAAAAATACTGTTATTTTATTTTTATAAACAGATAAATATTGATAATTACAGGAGAAAATTGTTGAAAAAAAAGATTTTGTTAGAAAAGTAGTTAGAAGGTACCACATTCTATTACTTTTCTAACAAAATTCTCTTTTTTCAACTTTTGTCCTCTGTTATTATCAACATTCAACTGTTTATAAAAGTATCATAACATTATTTTGAAATTGTTATAAAATTGGTAATTTTATTTTCACAGATCATCACCAGTAAAACTGTACTGGGTGCAAAAATGAATTACTTTTATTCGTGTAATGTTTCCAGAAGTTGATCAAAATCTTACTGTTAACTGGTTTAAAATAATATTGAGTTACGCTTAACCCGAGGCAAGGTGGCGTGGGCAGTAATATGCATTTTCATTACTGGCCTGAACAGGCTCAGCCATACCGAACCTGCGGTGGTGTCATATTTGCCGTGTTCGGTGGCTTCAATAGTTCCCTTTTCATCTATTGAAATGGGAATACAAGTTACCTTATTTCACCAAGACAAATTGTACTTCTTGTTCATATGAAAACCTGATGGGGTAAGTTTGTCCTTGATGAACCCAAAACCTGGTTAAAACCCCCAGTGGCAAACTGACCGTTCCAAGGCGGTATCCACTCGGGTTCTCATTTTTGTTAATTGTTTGTGGTGTCTGTTTTGAAGCCCTGTGAGGGGAGGCTATGATTTCTGGATGCTGCAATTTTTAATATGCATATTTCCCTTTTTTTATTTATCGGACAATCATAATTAAAGAAATCCTAAAAAAAGTCTAAGGGACTATATTTCATTACTTTTATCGGACTGAAAGAAAACAGCAAAATGATATTCCAGTTAAACAGAAAGTAGACAAAAACGCAGTATTTATCGAATGTTTGTCATCATTTGTTTTATTTAAAAAAGTGAAATATACATATCGGGAACCACCAAACCCAGAATACGTAGCCTTCACCCACGCAACCGAAAGCTAGATAAGAAAAGGGAGGCATGGGTGATTGCAAATTAGGACGCCACAAACAATTATTGAAAACAAGAACATTTGTAGTTACCGCCTTGGAACAGTCAGTGGCAAAAGAAACTTTCACTGGTTTTATAACAGGTTCTATGATGTCCAACCTCACACTTGCCCCAACTGGTTCATATAAACCAAAAGTACAGGTTATCTTAGTGAATTTCTCCAACCTACCCTCCAGCTCGATAATGTTGCATGCACAAGCACACAAACATATAAAAGGATAGGTATTACCGATATACTGTTTTTCGGCGTTAGCTGTCTAAGATCACTTTTGACCTAGTTTTTCGACCAATGAAATGTTGTAAATAATACTCGTATTCTCTAATTATGCAGAGGGACAATGAAATAAACTATTTCGATTGGTAGCTATTTACACCAGAGAGGCATCTAGCAGGCTCGAGGGGTATCTAGTGGGATTTTATTATTATGCAGCGGAAAAATAAAATAGATTAATTAGATTGGTTGTTAGTGGGTGTTGTATTGGAGGAAAAACATAGTTACGATTTAAGTAACCAGTTAAGTCAATATTGATGGCTTAAATACAATATTATGTGGAATATTCTTGGGTGTCACTTGCATACAATACACAGTGTAAAACGAAAGAGAAGTGTAGATATTCCTTGTTCTTACTGGTTCCTTTCTAGTTCCTTTGATACTGATCGTTAATTTCGAGTACGTAAGATAAGTTCATTGTAGTGTAGTGGCTAACACTCTCGCCTCTCAAGCGGAGGCCCCGGGTTCAATACTCAGGACTGACACTTTTTTAAACTTAATATACGTAAAAGTTGGTAGATTTCGCTCTTGTAACAGGCTGTTATTATTTATATTTATTAAATTTCAAGGACATTTAATCATCTTGAATTCTCACTCTACACGAGGTATTTTATTGAAACTGAATATTTTGCTTCTTTAATCGACTTGTTATCACTGTATGAAATTGTTGCAACAGCTTCAACATTTTTTTGAAAGACACTTTCAATAAATTTATGAGTTGTCATGATTCGGTCGCTTAATCTCTAAGTCATACTAAGCAGGGAGGGTTCGTCAACAGCCATAACAAATAAAATAAAATAACTAAACTATGTCTGCTTTGCCTCTCTGTATTTCTTTCTTACTTATATACATGTATATATAAATCTTTTCCATCAACGCCGTTTATCTTTTTTAAAAATATTTCTTGTTAGCTTTGTGGTCTTAAAACAATGATAATTAAAGACACGTTCTGTTGTCAAAGAAGAATGATAATTGAAGACATGTATTGTAGCTTAGTCTTAGGGCAATAAAAATTGAAGACACGTATTGTAACTTTGTCTTAGGGCAATGATAATTCAAGACATTTGTTATTGCGTTGTATTCGGACAATGATGATTGAAGATATTTGTCATAGCTCAGTCTTAGAACAATGATTAATAAAGACACGTCTTGAAGTTCATTCATAACACAATTATAATTTAAGAATTGAGTAATCCAAACAGGAAAACTATATTTTTCACTATTTTCGGGCTGAAAGCAAAATACGTCGGATTTTAAAAGAAAACAGCTAAATTATTTACCAATTAAACCGAAAGTATATAGGACCTACAGGCATTATTTCTCGAATGTTTGTTATCATTTGTTTTATTTAAAGAAAGTCAAATATGCGTATCAGAAACCACCAAACCAGTAAACAAACCTTCCCCACTCAGCCAAGATTAAAAAGAAAAAGAGAGCATGGGTTTATTAAGAAGATCAAAGTTTAAAAAAAAACGCCACCAACAATTATCGAAAACGAGAGCATTTGGGGTTACCGCCTTGGAACGGTCAGTGGCAAAACAATTTGCCACTGGAGTTTTAAACAAGTATTAAGGTGCACCAACCTCACAAACAAGTACAAGTTGTCTTGGTGAAATACCCATCAACTCGACAATGTTGCATGCAATTTTTAAGCACATAAACATGTAAAACATAAGAAGCTAATAGCATTGTAAAGCAAAAAGGCCCGAGGTCAGAGCCCCTTGAGTCAAGTCAGCAGGGCGACGACGACAGGGATAAATTAAACAGATCAAGCTTCTAAGTTCCTTTTCCCTCTAAACCTTCATAAGCTCTTAAACCCCTGCCACCGTCGTGCAAACAAATTGGTAAACAGTCAACTGTTGACTGCAGAGCGCTGTAGAATATTATGTTGGTATTATGATTCTTTACCGTTCTTTTTGAATTTAATGATGTTTTTTTTAACTTTTTAGAAATAACGTGAAAAAATTAATAATGCCTTTTATTTTCGTTTATTTATTTAATCTCTATAAAAACTTGCTGTGAAATACTTTGTTTCAAAAGTTATTTTTAACTGCACATTATTTTATAAAGCTTTTAAAAATGAACGACAATTGTTTTATGTTTATTTATTACAATCATATAAGTTCATGGAATGTGAATCGTATAATAATAATATCAATTATTTACTCCAATCGCATTGTTGTATGTGGCCAATTTCGCTTATTTACCAATGGGGTTCTGAAATAAAAACGATCTAAGTATAAGCATATTTTATATAAAGGGAAAAAGTATAAAGTAAATTATGAATTGCAAACTGTCCAGCAGTAAAGATATATTAGAGCAATGTTGCTCCTACCGTTTTCTATAGAACTAAATGAAAATATTGGTTATTTGTCCGACAAAACTAATAAGATTATTTCTAAGACTCACGAAAACAACCGTATTTTGAATATAACGGGCTGTATTTGATCGTTCAAAAGGCTTGCCTGATACAGCAAATCTTCTTGTGTCTCATACTACCAGATCCCAATATCATAAATAAGACCAGAGACTAATCTCCAATTTTAATCATTTGATTAGTTTATCGGTAATTATCTCTTCATGAAACTGCAGTTTTTAGAATAGTCTACGATCTCGGATCCTGCTTCACAGAAAATCTCATTTTTAGCCAAACAGATTGGTTTCTTTGACCACAAAGCGTCTTTCATAAATAACTGAATGGAATAAGGGTAAGGTACGGGTTTGATCCCCAGTAGTGGAAATATCATTTTTACTGCAATATCGATTTTTTCCACAAATTAAATTTACTTACAGGCCTAGCAGGTTGAGGACAATGACTCGGGATATCGAAGACATTGTCGCCACTAAGCCCGTACTGGACAAAATCCACGTACAAGGTGTTCTCTGTCACTTTGGTGCCTGTAAGAAAAAAATTACTATTATAATGTATTGCCATCGTTAGACGTGTAGGCCTATTTACTTATAATGATGATGATGATGATGATGATGATGATGATGATGATGATGATGATGATGATGATGATGATGAGGATGATGATGAGGATGATAATAATAGTTATGATGATGGCGATGATGATGATGATGATGATGATGATGATGATGATGATGATGATGATGATGATGATGATGATGATTATGATGATGACTATGATGATGATGATGATTGGGGTTGTAGTTGTGATGCTTCTGCTGTTGATGATTATTTCGTGATGAAGTTGATAGTGGTTTGTAATGTAGGTTGTGATGATGGTGGCGGCAATAACGACGACTACAAAAGGAATTTTGATGATAATCGTAATGCTCGTTGTAGTGGTGGTGATCATGGTGGTGGTGGGGTATCAGAGTGGATGATGGTTATTGGTTAGGGTTAGGGATAGTGCTAGAGTGAATGCCGAAACTGTCACCTGTTTAGAAAAAACTATTGATTTGGTTACAATTCGTGTGAATAATGAAATGATTTCTACCAACTTCCAAGTATTAAAGGCTGATTTAAATATTACCGGAATCCGAAGATTGTTAGAATGTGATAAACTTACCATCTTCTTCCTCCCCAAATCGTGAGAAGGAAATTGGTGTGCAGTCTTCTACTGAGGTAGCAAACGTCATGTGGAATCCATTTGATACTCCAGACCACGCGTTCACGTGTACAGATTCATGTCCAGAACCAAACATATACCTGCCACTCCACATCAGTCCATCTGCATACAAAACCGAAAATTGTTTATGTTGATTTGTTTTTGGTGTTTGTTTTCCATTTAGAGTAACAAATACAGATATAAGCATATATCAGCCACATGGTCGGGAATAGTGTCTTCGTGTAAATTTCTTAAAAAATTTTTGTTGTTGCTTTTGTAAAGAGATACATGCTAAATAATTATTATATAGCGTTTTTCACACAACATTTAGGCCATTTTTTATTATTTTCGTAAATTTTTTGTGATTTCTATTTTGAAATTTGTCATTTATTAAATCATGCTCTCTCTTCCTCTCGACATCTTGGCTGTGCGGGGAGAGGCTGTGTTTCTGGATTTTGCAATTCATGATATGCATATTCCGCTGTTTTAAAGTTTTGATATTAATACATGTCTTGCTACAAAATGCAAGAAAGGGATAAACAGCAATGCTTTCTTCTGAACTTTATGAATGAATTTATTTCTGCCAGAAGACGCCTTTCGCAATACCCTGCTAATATATAAAAATTATTGCACTGCAATAGTTACATTCATTATTACCTCAATTTCTGTTATTAATAAGCAAGCAGATTCTATATCACATTGCAAATTTGAAAATGACGTACTACGACTTAGACATTGTGATCAGATTTGTTTGTCCACTGATGGATTCAAGGGGAAGTCTTTCTTATTTTTATTTTATTTTTTATCAGTGTTTGTCATGTATGAACTTTAAAGCTTGTCATAATATACAACTGAGGACTGATGTGTATTTGTCTCAGTTAAGTATATAGACATACATACCAGGCACACATCCCTCGTTCATGTCTTCATTTAGTATGGTTTCAACCATGCACCACGTTGCATTGAAGTTGTAACTTTTCTCCTGAAAAAAAAGATTGAATACGAACAAATGTCCAAACAATGATAGTGCCTCTAGCTGGGAGCGAACCCGCACCGTCACGGCGAAAACTTATCAAAACGATCAATTTAAGTCTTCTGAAATTCCCGTTTTAAGGCATAACCAAAACAGATTAACAAAGATGATGTCCTTCTTCAGTGAAGGAAGATACGTTTAAGGTGCATGGTCACGTGTCAGAACGAAAATATAAAGTGTTTCCAAAATATATCATATAAACTGTAGAAGACATGTAAAAAAGTAAATGTTATGTATTATTCATAAACAGTCAACGTACAAGTAAATATACTACTCAAAATTTGATAAGGATCACTAAAAAGATTGAGTTTATTACTTACATAAGGTTGAAACGATAAAATATTTGCTGTGATTCTGAAAATGTGTTCATTTGACACGAAAATAGAATCAGCCGACGAACTGATGAAGCGAACAGTTGTTGAAACTTGGTAGGAGCAATAATTCTGGATAAAACGTAAAACGATCCTTATCAAACTTTGAGTAGTATATATATAATGCTTATGTTATAGCGTTACTAACGCAGTAAAATTAACTCATAACAAGTCTTAAAATGTTAAAAAATAAACCAAAAGTTCAACGAATCTAGCTCCTTTTCAATCATATATAGGCATTCCGCTATTAGTTGGACGATTTTTTTATCCAGTTCACTTCTGCTACTTTTATGGCCGGATTAAAAACATACATCAGTATCTACGAATAAACGACAATAAAAAGAGTCGTACCCGTCTGTAATCGTTAATCACGGAATAGTTGGTCGTCGTCTGAGACATTCCATCGTCTTTGAAGACGTAGCCTCGAATAAACTCCATTCTGTGATCCCTGTCATGATCGATCATCAGACGGTTCTGTAAGAACAAAACAACCAATATGACTGCATTTAGTTATCTTAATGAAAAAACAATGTGCCTACTTATTTACTTCTCATTAAAACAGGAATAAAATTATGAGAGTTTACTGACCACTATAAAAGAACAACATTGCAAGCTGGGTTTGATTGACTCTTTTCATTGGCAGCAATAGAAAAGCATAGTACCGTATATCCTCCTCGCCGTTTCAATTTGTTATTTTAAGAAAAGCGATTGATACGGAAATTTATTTAATATCTACTAATCTTCTCAATTCATTAAACCAGTTTTATGATAAAAGATACATGTTTAACATCAGTTTGTACAACTGTAGTATCATTATAGTTTGCTTGGGTTTGGATATTGCGTATTCGCGCTTGGCCAAATACTTGTGTTTAAACTCCAGCGAAATTACACCATGTAGAAAAATATGAATATATCTATTCTGCATTTTGCGCGAAAAAAACGTCTCTGTGGAATAAAATTATCGCATTGTGTTTTTCCCATTTATTGCAACAACAATTACTAATTTATTTGTGGCTTTCAACTAAAAGGCATAAATTAGGGAATTGATTAAAACATATGGTATGCTAGCAGGTAACTAATTTAGAATAATAGTTCTAAAGTTATTCTAAAAATGCTTCTGTTTTCCTAAACATAAGCAATACACAGAGGTATTTTTCTAATGCGGGCTAACAGTTTGATTGATTAATTTACCCTCAAGATACAATTCTACAACTGAGCTGAAGGGTATAAAATTGAGATTGGAATCCAGTCTCAAATCTCAAGTACTTGATTGACTGAAATGGCGACCAGTCTCAAGTCTCAAGCATCTGATTGGCTGAAATGGCGACTGGTCTCCATTTTAGCCAATCAGATGCTTGAGATTTGAGACTGGTTTCCATGCTCAGTTTTATAACCTTGGGAACAGTTTTTAAATACTTTAAATGCACCTATATTTGTGGGCATAAAATTTCGTGTTTTTTTTCCGTTCGTGGGTATTTCATTCCGTGGATCTCAATTTTCGAAACTTAGCTTAAGTTCAATACCTTATTCTATTATAGTTTCAAACCCGTAGATCAATCAAACCACGGAATTTACAAAATTTACTACCCAACGAACATTGCTGATTTCACAGCATAAAGTTTTAAAATCTTACCTCGGTTATCGTTGGGATGCTACTGCCATTGGTAAGGTACCCGGTGAGGATTTTCATTTTAGCATGGAATTTCTTGCTTACACAGCAAGGCACCTCGGCACAGAAAACTGCGCCCAAAACAATGCTGAATATCAGCAGAGTTGATAAATAAGACATGTTTTAGTTTTAAAATTTGTTCTGTGGATCAAATGTTAAATGCCACAATAAAGCTTTGTTATATATATACTGTAAACAATTTCAAAATGTACGTCAGATGCTTCAGAATTCCCTTATCAGGTAACATTTGGCAATTCACATATGTTTAAAGAAAAACTATGCCGTGATGGAACGATTTCAGGTTGTTTTCCTTCTGGCTTTTGCCCTCCACGGTCCAGGCTGATAAGTCAGGAAGGTCACAGGACTGTTTCGTACCATGTTTATCTTTTGTCCATATTGGCCTGGTTATACAAAGTAGTGCTAATGTCCATGAACAGGTTCTTTAGCCTTGTGATCAGATTTTGCCATATTAACATTTGTGTGTGCCAAATATTTGCGTAGTACACTCTTTTTTCGTTATCAAAGTTTGATTTGCAGTGTCCTTCCGAGAAATGTTGAAATCATAAATGTTTCATTCGTAAAAGAATATGAGAGAAAAAAGCACTAATTTAGCTGTTTCATTTTCTTCTTTTGATATCAGCTGAATGCCTTTGCCTCTTGCATTTTTTCTTAGTTCGCCTCAATCACGCCTCCAAAAATATCTTAGATTTAATTTATAAACTTAAGAAAATAAAAGGCACTATTAATTTCTCCCTGTGATTCGCAAAAACCAACATGATGTTCTACAGCGCTTGCTCTGCAGGCCTGGTGATTAACCCATCTACAGTTGATCACTATGTTTACCTATTTGGTTGCCCAACGGTTGCAGGGGTTTAAGAGTTTATTGAGGTTTATGGGGTAATATTTTCTTAAATAACCTAGAAGCTCGCTTTGTTTCTTTTATCCGTGTCATCGTGTTCTTGCTAATTTGACTCCAGGGTCTCTGGTCTCGGTAAGATCATTGAGTACATGTACTCGGCCCTTTGGCTTTGCAATGCTATTAGCTTCTTATGTTTTTTATGTTTAATGTGCTTTTGCATGCAGCATTGTTAAGGATTCTCTTTTTCTTTAATTGTTTATGACGTCTTATTTGAATTGACATACTTATAACAACATGCTTTCTTTTCCTCTCTTCTTTTTCGCTGCGTGGGGAGGCTGTGTTTTGTGAGTGTGGCTATTCCTAATATGCATATTTCACTTTTTTGTAGTCTCCCAGTAAATTCAGCTAGTGATTCATTCCGTTACAACCTTTAAAAGTCGTTAAGTATTATTGACATGTTTGTATGAAGTAATTATTTAAGCAATTTCAGCCCCGTATTTGTGGTCTGTTTCATATCAGTAGGGTATTGTGTAACATCCTTGGTTTATACCCGTTGCTTTCTAGCTTTGACCTTGATATCTGCTAGGAGAAGCAAGCAATATCTATATTCCATTTTATTTAGTTCTGCAAATTATTTAGTTGTTTAGGACAAATAAATTGTATTACCTTGTATCATATGCTGTTGTTTATGATATGGTTTAATATGCTGAGCCAAAATGAAAACTTGACAAAAATAACATGGAAAACTCCCATGGCATTAATAATGCCTGTGAATGAAAATATCTGTAGGAATGGAATTTGATCACCAATATGCTTATATTGAAAATTGTTGGTTCAGTATCTATTTGTTTAATAGAAAGAAAAATGAAAAACCTTTATGTTGTTGTGTAAAATAGAGAGTTTGATTTTGTAATTTTTTAATTAAAAAGGATGTTATTTGCAAAAACGGATAAGAAAGTAACAGTTTCTCTATCTTATTTCTTGCATCAGTGAACTTTACAGATTGAGGTTTTCCTTCTGAACATGCCATAAACTTTTAAATTCGACAATTAAATAATCTGTTTGAGACTTGTTTGTAAAAAATCGACCTCATAATTATTTACGAAAGAGGAGATAACATTGACCTCTGTAAAAAAAACAACAACACAATAACAACAAATAATATCAATAACCTTCCCGCTTTATCAAATGTCCAGATATATTCGGAGACCACACATTAAAAGAAGGATACAATTAAGCATCACTGAACAATTTTTTGGTTTTTAAAACTGGTAATTTTTCATTTTTGCTCATTATACTTGTATGAAAATACAGCAAGACTGGTTTTATGATTACCGTCATAAGAGAACCGATGTTTGGAACGGATCGAAAGTTATAATGTTTACTTTTGAAAATATTGAGGTGTGCTCTAACACCCTGAGGTAGAATGGTTAGTAACAAATTTTTGATACTGTCCAAGAACAGTCTCAACGATATGTGAAATATGCATGTCAGGACTAGCCAAGCCTTCAATATATTCTTATTTGTTCGATTGTTTTGAAAGTTTCCTTGTCATAATCGCGTTGTTTATGTCGTGTGACAGCCGTATAAGTCTCCCTTACTTTCAGTCAATCACGACGTTAAAAGGTCGTTAACCACAATGTCTTTGTTTGCGAATATTACTCATAAAATAAGTGTGTTGCAATATTTCGGGATTGTTAACACATCACAGCGTGTAAAGCTTTCAAACTGCATAGTGTTCAGTCACCCTTTGGGTATACATAGGATGTTTAAGTTTTCCCCTTAGCGTTCTAAGTGAAACTGGAATTTATATTCTTAGATCTCATGTTAAATTTGTATTCCTTTAAATTCTGCCCACTGTTTTCTCGTTTAGGAAAACTTTTTTTCAGTTGGAAACCATATGTCAGTGATAATGAATGGCAGTAATCTGAAAATATAAAATTGCTGGCTCCATGTTCACTGTTATATGCCTGCCATCGTTTAGGATGGATATATACTCGGCAAAAAAAGTTCTGTTCACTTGGACATTTCATAAAATATCTCATTTCACCATACACAACAAAATGATACATACCAAATAAAACAGCAATTCAATGAAAAAAATGTAAAAAAGTCAATAATAAAATCCAATCAATACTTTATAAGCAATTCAGTGTTAAAGCCACTAGGGGTTACTACACAAAGGTTGCAAAAATCGCTAGACTTATACTGAGTAAATTCACCACGATGAATCCGGCATTCTTTCTAGCGGCTTCGCACGGAATTTAACAGTCGACGAAATGTCAATTGTGGAATTAGGTTCATGAACAAAAGCATCGGGTAGATCTGTTGACCAACTTCACGTGTTCTGTCTTGTTTAGAAAGACGTATATGTGGCCTGTGTGGTCCGACATTTGCCATGACGGTCAAATTAACGAAAACTTTCCTTGTTGACCATGAGAAATACATTAATTTGAAAAACAATGCAGATGTGTTTTTCTCAAATAAGATAAGGTGTTGATTGCATTGGATGGTTGCTTTTATACACTTTATAAACTGGATGCTTTGATTCATTAATACAGAATGGAAATTGTTCGAATCATTACTAAATTGTTTTGTCATACCTTTAGGTCAATGAGTGAGACAATGTGATACTTTAATTAATAAAAACTTAAGTTTGAGCGTAATTCTGGAAATGGCTTGGTATCAAATTTTGATTACCAACTGTTACTAGCATCACAGTGCATGCTCATAATTGCATCTACCTTGATACGGCAAATTTTGCAACTTTTGTCTGTTGACCCCTAACATACTCAAAATGACATTTCTCGCTTATTTACCAACCAATTTTAATTTCGTTTTTGTCTTTAACTCCGCAAAGAATTCATCTTGATATACATGTAAGAATTTATACCAGTTATTTGCTACCTTATAATATTAACGGAAAAGAACACTTGTGTGCAGAACTTTTTTGTTGGGTATATATTGTTAACTTGTTATTGTCTACTTTTGTACACAGTGAGTTGATCCCTATCCTTGAGTTGGACAGCATTATGCGTTACATCGCATGAAAGGCTTAATAAAGCTGAGTCCGCAATATTTTCATATTCCTCGTAATAGGTGGATTTTACAATAACTGTTGTTATTTCTAACTGTTTCAAAACTGGGGATTTAAAATAAGCCCTAGAGTCAATCTACCAATACCAGAGATTTCTCATCTAGGTTGTGCTAGTAATGTGTAGTTAGAATGATAACACTGGTAGTAAGAAAAACACTTTTATAGAATGCAATAGATTTTATCTACCACAATGAATACAGAAAAGATAATAACACCAACGCCGTCGGTCTCTGGCTTCTCGCTTATTTACCAATAACGTCCTGAAATGAAAAAAAAATGCATTTGCGATGTTTACGTAATCTTTCCATCTGCTTAGAATATCCCAAAGATTATGAAGAGGAGCCCAGAAATTATGCCCGAAATTATGTATTTAAAAACTATTCATAAATTCACACAGACGCGTAACTTCCAAACGTGTTTCGCTTGTATAAGCATCACATGATGTTGGATTTCACACTCGTGCAATAAAAAAACCAAGTAGTAAATACACATTAGTTTATCAAATCGAAATTATCGTTTGTTTTCTTAAAACTTAGAACCTTTTTAAATGATATTGCCTCTACCTGGGAGCGAACCCGGGACCGTCACGGTGACAGCGCCTAGCCCTGCGATTCCGACAACGCAACGAAAAAGAGCTAACCGGGACAACCCCAAAAAGGTTGATCGGATAGCCCTGATATACGTTATCATCACTGCATGACATCGGTAGAGGATTAATTTACTGATAACAGTACTGACTATATGTACAGGGAGACGTTTTACGACCGCATTACTGCACAAATAGCACTTCTGTGAATTTCAAATGTAATAAATTTTACTAATATGTATATATTGCGTCTAAATGGGAGCTAACCCGCACCGTCACGACGACAGCTCCTAGCCCGAAGCGTAACGGGAAGCTGGTTTGGGGTATAGAAAATCTAGCTAACGTGCGAAGCTGGTAAAGGGCCACGGCAAGGGATACCATCCATACGTGATAGAGTTTTTGAGTTATGTGTTGTGTCGTATCGTTTAGTATTGTATCACATCTTGTATTCTCTTATTTACATACACTGATTAACATTCAAAATGAAAACAAATCTACTAAACTTGAGGGGAAAAAAAGACAAAACAACACATTTTTTCAACACAAAGATTTACGCTCATCTAAAACATAAATAATTTTGTTTTGGACCCTTAATACGGATTTTAATAATTATTTTCATAAGTTTTATTACTTTTCGTTACTGGTATAGTTGCTACTGAAAAAAAAATGTTTTGGAATATAATGGGAACGCGATATGGAAAACTGTAATATCATTTAATTTCGCGGAGACGAATTTTCGCGCAAAACCCGTAAATAACAAAGTGCGGGGGCATGAATTCGCGCAAATGTGATTTCCTATAAAGAAACACTGTTAAGTGGTTTAATTTCGCAGGAGTTGAATTTCACGCTCGTAGCGCAAAATACTCGAAAATTAAACCCGCGCGAAATAAAATGATTTACCAGTAAAAGATTTTACTTACAGGCGTAGCTGGTTTTGGATATGGAATAAAAGATTTTACTTACAGGCGTAGCTGGTTTTGGATATAGAATAAAAGATTTTACTTACTGGCGTAGCTGGTTTTGGATATGGAATAAAGCTGGTTGTGGATATAGAATAAAGGATTTTACTTACAGGCGTAGCTGGCTTTGGATATGGAATAAAGCTGGTTTTATATATGGAATAAAAGATTTTACTTACAGGCGTAACTGGTTTTGGATATGAAATAAAAGATTTTACTTTCAGGCGTAGGTGGTTTTGGATATAGAATTAAAGAATTTACCTACAGGCGTAGCTGGTTTTGGATATGGAATAAAAGATTTTACTTACAGGCGTAGCTGTTTTTGGATATGGCATAAAAGATTTTACTGACAGGCGTAGCTGGTTTTAGATATGGAATAAAAGATCTTACTTACAGGCGTATCTGGTTTCGGATATGGAATAAAGGATTTTACTTGCAGGAGAAGCTGGTTTTGGATATGGAATAAAAGATTTTACTTACAGACGTAGCTGGATTTGGATATGGAATAAAAGATTTTACTTATTGGAGTGTGTGGTTTTGGATATGGAATAAAAGATTTTACTCACAGGCGTAGCTGGTTTTGTATATGGAATAAAAGATTTTACTTACAGGCGTAGACGGTTGTGGATATGGAATAAAAGATTTTACTGACAGGCGTAGCTGGTTTTGGATATGGAATAAAATATTTTACTTACAGGCGTAGCTGGTTTTGTATATGGAATAAAAGATTTTACTTACCGGCGTAGCTGGTTTTGGATATGGAATAAAGCTGGTTTTGTATATGGAAAAAAAGATTTTACTTACAGGCGTAGCTGGTTTTGGATATGGAATAAAGCTGGTTTTGGATATGGAATAAAGCTGGTTTTGTATATGGTATAAAAGATTTTACTTACAGGCGTAGCTGGTTTTGGAAATGGAATAAAGCTGGTTTCGGATATGGAATAAAAGATTTTACTTACAGGTGTTGGTGGTTTCTGACAATGGCTTGGTATATCAAAGACGTGTGTGCCGGTGAGGCTACCTTGAACAAAGTCCGTATACAGAACATTCTCTGTCACTCTGGTACCTGTCGACATAACAGTTAAAATAAGAGGCTTTCTCTTCAATAACATTAACAATCTCACCACCTAGTCGAAATTCTATTTTATTCAATTCCGCCCATTTGTTCTCGTTTAAGGAAAACTCGATTGTTTTATCTGGAATGCATAGGCCGCGTATGTAAAATATACATACACAAATAACATTAATTTGGGTAAAGTTTTAATTAACAAACCAGAAACCTTTTTCCCATGTAGGGCCCCATTAAAAGAATGACGCCAAGACCCCTAAGAAATAGTTTTTGCACATGACCTAGTTCATTATTCATATAATTGTACCGTCATTTTCTTCTCCAAATCGTGTGTATGAGACTGGTGTGCAGTCTTCTATAGACGTTGCCACCGTCCAACGGAGTCCGCCGATTATACCGACCCAAACGTTCGCGTGGACGGAACTGTCTGCCGACCCAAACACGGAAGTGCCATTCCATTCCAACCCAGCTGCGTGCAAAATATATAAATTTTACTATTGCGATTTCAGTGAATCAGCTACAATGTAGTTTAACGTTTAAATTGAATACAAACTAGTCGGTAAATTGCAGGTTTTTTTTAATTACAGTTACTCCATTGTAGTATATTAACACCCATTTTCCCCTTTCTTTGATGAATTTTCTGTATTGATGCTATTGAAAGAAAATAATCTGGGTCGTGGCTGAAATTGCATTTTTTTTTAACATAATTTTATTTTTTCGAGTGTAGAGTTTTCTTACTGAAATAAAATTGGATTTTAACGTTTTGAAATTGCGGCATATCTTTTTTTCACTGTTTTTGCCGAATCCAGTTTGTGTGTGATATCTCATTTGATATTGATCTTTTTATAAACCTTTGCTCTCTTTTCCTCCTCTGATGTTTGACTGTGTAGAGAGGCTGTGTTGTCTAAGAGCAGCTATTCCTGATATGCAGGTTTAACATTTAAAAACTCTTCACATAGCGATGTAGATTGAGCTGAACTATGTATAACTGTCAAAAAAACTTGAACCTTTATAATTAAACCTAAGAGATTGAAAATCCGTAAGTTTTGGTAAATCCATCTGATCTCCAAAAGCAAATAATAACATTAATGTTCTTTTGGAAAAGTTGAAAATACATTTTAAACAATTGTTTAGTGATTCAACGATACTTTTAACGAGCACGCTGAAAGTTTAAATACGAAGTTTACTGTAATGATAATAATCTTTGTAATTTTTAATTAATCCTTAGGATTAGTCAGCAAATCAAATAATAATAATAATAATAAGTGTATATCAGCAGAAGATATTTTTTAATCCCTTACTTATTTCATCTTTGAAATACATATATTCTAAAAACATACAATCAAGAAAAGTTAAATATAAATTGCCAGTACGTGAACAGGTTGCTTTTCTATTATTCGTTATCAATATATACTCAGCAAAAATAAAAAGTACCCACTTTTCTACCTGTGATTTTGTAAAACTAGAAAAATAAAATAGAAAATATCTTCTTTGAACAGATCTGCATTGCTGTAATCATTACAAAGAAATAAAATGTTCTTAAAAATCTGCAGTCACGACTAAGTTATCTTTCCCTTTGCTATTATTGGGGTTTTAGGAAGAAGTAAGTGATTCTAAACAATATTCACATTTGTTGGAATTAAATCAATTTTCCAGTTCTTCATGTCAATAAAATCACAAAAAATCATTAATAAAACAACTCGTCCTCTATAAAAAAACGCTAGAAATCCCAAACATTTCCTATTACCTCCCTTTGAATTGAATATATAGGGGTGTTTAATCCATCATTCATTGTTATCTGATGGGCATTTGCTCAGGTTTAGGTGTGGAAGATTATGTTCACGAACAATTAAACTTAAAAACAACTGAGATTAATTAATAAAACACCTTTTGAGGTGTTCGTAATTAAATGAAAACATGTGAATGAGAATATAAGCATAAAAAGTGGGTACTTTCTATTTTTGCTGAGTATATTAGTATAGATGCACTGTTAGATCATAGCTGTTTAAATAGAAATGTAAATAAGAAGGAGAAAAGTAAGAAATTGGAAGAGAGAGAAGATTCTGGAGATAAAAAGGAAGAAGAAGAAAAGAAAAAATGGGCGCCTTTTGTTGTCTAGCTAAGAAGTCTCCATTTTGCGTTATATTGTTCTTGTTTATTTTTTAGTTTTGTAATTATGCCTTCAATGCTAATTCTGATTTCTTATTTAAGAAAAAATGAAGGTTTCTAGTGATGGTATTGTGTTTGTGTATTTGTTTTTTAAATATAAAGTATTTCGCTATGATAATCACAAAGCATATAATGTACTATCTGCGCGATCTGTGACGCCGATTGATATTGTTTTATAACATAAGGAATTAAAGGTAATACCCTAGTGGTTAAGATAATGTTGTAAATCTGTGTGATATTTTGGGGTTGCATTACAGAGATTTACACCAGAATTTAGAATTACGGACATAAACCATATGCCTTGAATAAGGGTTATCATAATTCTTAAACATAAAAAGGGAGACAAATGTGATTATTACACCTCACGTGATTAGTTTACTATATAGCGTAATGTGACGTCACAGGGAGATAATCGCTACTGTCACATATGCGACAGCATCATGTCACCCTCGCGTGGATCTAAAAATAAATATCTTGGAAATCCGATTACAAATTAACTTCTACGCATGCGTAATTGACCAAGGGAGATAAACGCATTTTGATCATTATTTGTAGCCGCTTATTGAGCATTATTGATTTTGGACTTCCGGCGCTTGATTTTGTTCCCAAACGAAATTTGGTCATAGTCAAGATCTCTAAATAAACAAATGTTCGGTGTAATAAAATAAATATCACATCCCATTGGGGGAAACAGTACGAAATGTTAACCCTTGAGAAGGTAATGTCAACCTCGGCTAACGCCTCGGTTGACATTACTTCTCTCGGGTTAACATTTCGTACTGTTTCCCCCAATGGGATGTGATATTTATATATTGTAAGCCTATATAGGTATTGCATATATGTGTTAATAGCGGATAACAAATTAGTATGAAGAAAAAAATGTTATTGTTATTTCTAAAGCAAATTTGGTTTAAGAAAAGGTAGATCTAGAAAAGATTATGTTTTTATACTCATTCGTTTGTTAATCTATATGTTAATATATATCGCTGTTTAATTTAAATGATTCGTCATAGCTGAAGTTGTATACATCAAATCTTGATCATCATGCCCAGCTTGTATAAGACAGTTAAAGAATAAATTCATTTTCTTTCTTTGGCATATGCCAAGTGGATGCATTTATAATCGTGGTCAAAAAACGTGGTTTTCTTTTAAAATTTAATGGCATTTTTGTTAATTCTTAATTATGTTCAACTTACTATTACCTAATTCTGTTAAATATTTTTTTCGGAGTGCTTTTCAATTTCGCCTTTTTTTATACAATTTCATATTCAATGGCGTTGTACAGTAAAACATACATGTTTCATCATCAAATAAAGTTAGTTTCAGTTTTTATTTGTAGTGAAACCCCTCTATAACGGACACCTGGGACTGAGGGAAAGTGTCCTTAATAGCGGGTTGTCCATAATTGTGGGTTTAAATCAAGAAGAAGAGAATATGTCTGTTCTTTAAAAAAAATCGCCCATAATACCGGGTTGCCCGTAATATCGAGTGTCCGTAATGAGGGGTCTTACTGTAGATTGATTAACCCACTTATTCCACATTGATATTATTTCGTGAATATTTATGATATTACAGAATTTGGAAATGCTACTTTTCCCTGGGTAAACATTCCGCTGGAAGTTTGTGACGTATATTTATGTTATTTCATTTAAGGATTGAATCGATATTTGATGGTTTTCATTTGGGTATGGAAAACAGTTGGGTTGTTTGAAGTGTGTGAAGCCCGAAGGCCTTCACGCGTACTTTAAAAAAATCCAACTGTTTTTTTCATATCCAAATGAAAACCATCAAATATCGATTTAATCCTTATATTTACACACATTAATACTCTCTTTAAAACAGAAAGTATTCAAAGAATTTGTGATATTACGGCTTTTTCGGATGGCTGTTGGAACAGCAACATCGACGACAAAGTGAATGACGCCACGCTTTTTCACAGCAACTCGTGGCAAAACGTGCGTGTTCGGCGACGTCACACGTCAAAACATTATGCAACGTCCAATAAATTTTGAACGGTTCAACTTTAGCCACGCCTTTCAAATTATTACGTCACACTGTTTACCATTGGAAATTATGATTCGTTAGATAAATAAGACTTCATCGTAGATGACGAAGTTGAAGTGTAAATATAAATATGTGGTGCTGATAGTGAACCTTTCATACAAAATATTTATATCTTCTTTTCCATGACCAGCCTTTGAAGAGGCAATAAATATTAAAATATATTGGAGTTATTTTAACAAGGCAATTAATATTTATTAAGTGTTTAATCTCATGAAAACCTGAAAGGGTAAATATGAGATAAATGCGTCATAGAACTATATTCAAACCGCCAGTGGCAAAGTGGTTTGGCGTTAAAATGTGGTTTGCAATTGACAGTATCATACCGATTAACTCTCACTCCTAGGATCACATTCTTTTTATTTGTTATCATATTATAAACACATTCTCTTTTTTCTCTAATTTTTGGCCTTCTTGGAAGACTGCCTAAGTATGGCTATTCCCAATATGTTGTTGTTGTTTTTGTTGTTTTTATTATTTGAAACTAATGAAACACATCGTTGTCAAATGGATTTCATTGTTTGTTGTGTCTTTTTTTGTTCAAAAAACGTTTGCCATATTTTAAACATATGCTCTTGTTTTAAGCGCATACATGAATTTAACTTAATTGTATTTATATTTTAATTTATAGCATAATAAACACATTTTTACAAATGGCGGTATTTTTTAGTCTGAAGTCCAGTTTCATGTGAAGTAAAAAGAACTTACTTGGCACGCATCCGTTGGACATTTCTTCATTCTTTATATGTTTCCAATCGCACCATGTAGAATTAAAGTTGTATCGCCTTTCCTGTAATTATGTTCATATTGTATATAAGTGTAAACAATCAACCGTTATTTTAAACCAAAGAAACTGTTTACTAGATAACCCCAGAGCAATACAAATACGGCGGCAGCGGTTGTTCAACCATACAAGAGACAGACACAGTTCATACCATCTTTATCCCACTCCCTCATAAAGGATAGTTCAAGTATGCCTTTATACTGCTACCCACAAAGGTTGACATTCTGCATGATTTGAAATTAGCATATAACCATCACGTGAGGTAATTACAAATAATAACTACCCTGAATTGAAGTACGGGAAGACTTGATCTGTTTCTTTTATTCACGCCATCGTGTTCTTGCTGATTTGACTCCAGGGGCTCTAGTCTCGGTTAGTTCATGGAGTACCAACCCCACTGATTGACAATGCTATTATCTTCTTATATTTTATGTGCTTGTGTACTTTTACATTATACATGCAACATTTTCCAGTTGATGGGTGAGTTGGAGCGATTTCACCAAGAAAACTTGTACTTGTTGATTTATATGAAAACCTGTTATGCCAAGTGTGAGGTCGGTTTACTCTAGAAAAAGATGAAAAGGGAACTTTGAAAGCCAGCAAACACGACAAATGTGAAATCATTGCAGACTCGGTTTGATTGAGACTGTTCATGGGCAGTTTTGGAAATGCATATTACTGCCCACGCCGCCTAGCCCGGGTTGAGCGCAGCGCAATATTTACACCAATGAACAGTACAGTTAGATCCATCCCAAACGATGGTATTCATACGGCGGTGAACATGGAACCTTCAATGCGGTATTCTCAGGTAAATACCATTCCATGTTTAGCGGTGTATGGTCCCCAAATAAAAGAATGGGTTTGCCCTATTTGGAGAAAACAATGGGCCTCATTATCGCATAAGCCACAATATCAATGACAGGGTAAATAAATTGCTATAATAAAAAACAAAGTGCAGCACCACTTGGTGTTGGCATATCATCCCTATTTTTCTTATGTACCGGACTATTTGCTTATTCGGGCGATGCGCTAATTGGAAAGCAAACAGTTTGATGTCTAGCTATAACGGTAATAGTTCTCGAAATTTCGTTAGTCGTTTATTAGAGAAATTTGCAAATGAAATGCGATAGTGATTTTAATATGTTATTGTTGAAATATCCAATTAATGTCAAATTTTGAGTATCAATGTCAATGAAAGCCACCGAACACGACAAAAATGAAAATATCGAGTGTGTTCATAGGCAGCAATGGAATGTGGTTTTCTGTCTCATTCCGATGTTCACACTGGTTCCATATATATCGTTCTTATATTGGTTAAAATGACTGTCTATTATGCCATCATCCGTATTTTAATGGTTCGGACTCTAAGGTAAGTGCTACATGCAATCTTTGTCAGCAAAGCTTCCTCTATTTACTTTAAACCTTCTTAACCATTAAATGGTCAGCATTCGTGGGCTTCATGTTGATGTATATTTGAAGCAACTTAACTATTGCAAAATTGTTGGACCAATGATAAGCATAATGGTAGTATATTTTTCCATTCAGTTTTTACAACGTTAATATGAGTCAATAAGGAAGGCGGTTATTAAAAACAAACAAAGGAATCATACGTGTCTGTAGTCGTTGATGGCGAAATAGCTATATATTTTCTGGGAGTTTTCGTCGTTTTCTGTGACGTTGGCTCGAATAAACTCCATTCTGTGATCTCTGTCATGGTCGATCATCAATATGGTCTGAAAAGTAATGAACAAGCGATTTTCTAAATGCACTCATTACGATCAAAAAGGGAACTTGCCAACGTCGTGGTAAAATTTGACTGCAATAAATCACAAGAAGAACTACATAAACACATTATTAGTATTTTCCTCAAAATTAAGTCTCCCCGTACTTCAATTCAGGGTGAACTTTTCATCCAAATGCATCCGAGGTTTGTCGTGTGTAGAATTCTGCTTAAGCTGTTACATGTGCTACAAAATTTAACAGTATTATTGAGCGTTTATGTGGACTCGATGTTAACAGCTTCAAGAGATTTTCGTTTCAGATATAATTACATAAATTTCGCATAACTCACCTCTGATATAATCGGGCTAGTACTTCCGTTTGTCAAGGTGCCTGACAGGATCTTCAGTTTTGCATGAAATTGCTTGCTTACACAGCAAGGTACTTCCGCACCAAAAACTGTGCCAAACATTACACTGAATGCTACTGTTGTTATTAAATAATGCATCTTTGTGACAGATATGTTAATTACCTCAACAAGTTAAATTGTTATGCTGATAAATTCAGAATGTACACGTTAGCTTAACCTGTGTTATCTTATAAGTTGGCAATTCATGTCGCGCTTGTGCCTTTTAAAGGTCTCTTGTAATCTGGATTATGCCCTTTGCCATCCTCAGGTGTACAGTTCAAACGTATGTGGATATTTTCTGTATTGTTATGAAATCGACAGAAAAAGGAGCTTTGCAAGTCATGAAACAATCTGGCTAGGATTGTTTAAGCCTGCTCATAGGCATTCACTTAGAATTGCTTTCCGCGCCATCCAGTCCCCGGTTGAGTGTAACACACTATTTACATATTAAGTAAACAACACAAGTCATATGTGATTTTCATATTAATAACATTCTAGCAGCGAGTATGGTCCCAGATAAAAAGGTGAAATATGCATATCAGAAATTGCCACATTCAGAAAAAAAACAGCCTCCCCACACAGTCAAAAAGAAGAGGGAGAGAGAGCATGGTCTAATAAAATGATCAATTTTAAAGATAAATATCAGGTAAACGTGAAAGTGGCCGTAAAATATTATTTATTATAGGTCGACCAAGGTAAATTGGCGATGTTTACAATTCTTAATAGAATGTAAATACTGGTTTAGGCAAATTTAGGACTTACCAGCATTATATTGCAGCGTAATATTATATCGCCGCGATAGCGTAGTGGTTAACGCGTCCGGTTAGCAATGACATATCTTTTTTTCGACACGGGTTCGAATCATTCACGGAATTCAGAGATATATTTCGATTTCTATTTTTTAAGTTTAATTGCAGTTATTTCGTATCTTATATTTTTTGCTTCAATTTATTTTATCACATCGATTATCTCGAGGATCTTGAGGAAATATTTATTGTGCAAACAGTTTAAAAAAAGTATTAAAAAACATGTTTTGAACCTATAACCTATCGTACGGTTTCTACTATTGCATTTCAACGTATTTTTATTGACTGCGTCTTAGACCACTCGGCTAATGGGACGAGTGTTGGGAGCGTTACGCTTTGTATTAAACAACGATTATTATATATGTCCATTGTTTACATGCAACGCCAATGTAAACACGCCAATGTAAACATTGCCAAAATACCTCTGTCCAACAATAGACGGTCATTTTATCACAAAGTTTTTCACTTTGTTGACGAACAATTGGTTAAATATAATTATTGAGCAATGAACCTAATTGACTAGCTTAAGTAAGTGGGGCGCGTCACGGGAAAAGGTACCTTTGGACAGTTGACGTCAATCTTTGAAATGACGTAATATTTGAGCAGACGACATTATTTATTATGCACTTTGCGGTAAAAATACTATTTTATTGTCAAAATGTGTAATAAAATAAAATTTTAGTAATAAGAAATTGGTTTATATTTGTAAGTTCTTTCTAAATTTAGTAAAAACTAAAATATCACTAAAAATGACCGAAGGTACCTTTTACCGTGACGTGCCCCATATTATATGTCGAGTAGATGGGTGGGTTGGAATACATGAAACGGGAACTTTGAACGCCACCGATCACGACAAATATAAAAATATTACAGGCTCGGTTTGATTGTGCCTGTTCATGGGCAGAAATGGAAATGCATATTACTTTCCACGCCGCCTAGCCACAGGTTGACTCAATATTCACACCAATAAACAGTACAATTCCGATCCATCCCAAAAGATGGTGTGCATATCGCGGTGACTGAAAATTAAGATTAATACCATTCCATGTTCGAGGCGTACGTACGTACGGTCACTAGATTAAAGAATGGGTTTGTCCTAAACGAGAAAACAATTGGCGGAACTGAACAGAATAGAATATTGACAGGGGATCCTGCTTATCACAGACAACGCCAAAGGCAAAATTTAAAAAGCAAAAAGGAAATCCTTGGAATAATTGAACAATATCCAAACCGAAAACTGGCCGAAATATTAAAACAAACGTAAATTTTATGGACAAATTTTAAAGTACTATTAAGTTTTATTAATATAGTACATACGTATCAGGGGATCAAAGAATTCTGCATATCACAGACAACGCCAATGGAAAAATTAAAAAGCAGGAAATATATCCTTTCTGGTAGTTATTATTCTTGCAAGTAGTTTGTAATCTTTGCTATAGTTTTCGAGATCCAGACGGAACCAGTCAGTGTGTTGATTTCCGTTTGAACTGAAAATGACGAAACGTGGCTTCTAAAACTGAAATTTCGCCGATATATAAAGGTAACGATGATGTAACGCAATGTACACATTTATTTGATAATGTAGAAGGCCTGTTTCGGAGAATAATGTTCAAATAAAAGGACAATAAAAGTTAGAAATAGGATGTTCACAGACCGTCTTAAGCATGTCAGATGTTTGATTTATGAAAATTCGCGTAAGATAACAAAACAATGACTGATTAGTCAGATTATGGCGTCTTACACAGCATATTGTTATAGAAATTCCCACATAGGCTGTTCACAGCCAGTGATGAGTTTCAGGCAACCAGGTAAGAATTTGTTCATTATGAAATTCATGTGCAACTCTTCCGTATACTTACGCAGCCTTCACGATAATTTTTTTTTAGAACTTGCCCCTTCGGACAGACAACATGGAATTTCAACTTGCCCGAATACATTTCAACTTGCCCGAAAAATTAAAGATTTGTTTTTTTTTTAATTTAAGCTTTTAATCATGTTTATCTATAATATGAACTATAGGTGCTACCTATTTAACGGGGAAAGCCAAAGAACTGCTAAGATAGCGTTATCCGACCAGCAGGAACCGTGTATTATCAGCTTACTTGTTAAAATCTGATTGGAAACAATATGTTTTGCTGAATCACCTAAAAGGTGTTATAAACAGGCTGGTAATTATGCTTGATCGAGCTTATAAGCTAGATCGGGCTTAGTAAGCCCGATCTAGCTTATACATTTCAATAGAAAATGACAAACCAAGGTACATATAATGTCAGTTCGGGCTGTTTAAGTCAACGGCGCAAGCTAAAAGAACTACATTGTGTACAGTTTTGCGGCCCCTTTCGGACCCAATTCACATTTGCTACTTTCATTTAACAGTTTAATGCGCAAATGAAGTTAAATATCACCTTTTTCACATATGTAGCGTATAGCAGGTTTTCACATCGGCCAGTATTTTCTCATTTTTGGTTATAATTCATCCGTTCTTCGTCTACGGCCGCCATTTTGGTTGATGTGTTGTCTAAGATATTTCCTAATACAGTGAAAATGTTGTTGTCAGCATCACTTCTCTTAAAGCAGTCGTCAATAAAAGTATAGGTTGTGTGAAAAGTTTTCATATAAAAATTATAGTGTTGAACACAACTATTGAATTGGACACTATATATGCAAATAAAAATAAATTCAAAAACCACTTTTGTTGTTTATTATAGTGTTATATAAAGATATCTCTATATATGTAACTATTAACGAGTGTAACAAGTTTCAAACTTACTTCTGAAATGAACATACACTTCTAAATATACACTTATAACCCTATATAGATGTTTCTGTTTATATCAATGTATCCGTAATGTTCCAAACTGTTCGGCGTGAAATGGGCATTTGTGTAGTAAAGTATACGTAGTGGACTCCACAAAGAATATTTCTGAAAATGTCTAGTAAAGTAAGTGATTGTGTTATTTACTGTTTTATTCAACAGAGAGAAATAGCGAGAGAAAATATTCATATACTTCTAATGAAGAAAAATTAAACCGACTTTGGTCGTAAGTTTTAGTCATAAACTAAATGTTATTTCAGATGGAATCAAAGACAATATGCTGGAATTTTATAAAGAGGTCGTTCAAGCTTTAGAATAAGCTTCAAATGGAGAAAATAGTAAAATTTCTTTACACTATTCTTGATGGTTTTCAGCCTTTTTAGTCTTGTTTCCGATCTTTTCTTCGCATCTGTGATATAAGAATTAGATATTTTGCCAGTGTGGTGTTGTTTAGCGCGGCAAAGTTGTCCCTTCTAATTTTTACCTGGGTTTGGCTGTTATTCATCGTTATTATTGCCTCAATATAAACCTGGTCCTATTATATAAATAAGATTTGCAAATATTTATATTTATTGTAAAACTTTTAATATTTTTTGTAAAAAAAACATACTTGAATGCAATCATATTTTTACAGATACTGACATTAAAAGCGATGACGATATGTAATAATCTTCATTGGAACATGGAAAAGTATGGCTGCTATTTATTGAAATACATAAAACAACTTACTTTCATTTTGGAATTATATGGATGTCACAAAGGTTTCACTGTTCCCGGTGTCAACATCAGAATTTGCAAAATACCCAGCAAAATGTTTACATTATATAGGTAAAATTTACCGCCAAAATATGACAATTGTAAGAAATTTAGGAAATCGTGGAAAGTTAACAAATGTTTACTTTAAAATAACCAGTGTTCAATGATGACAATTGAAGCAGCATAATCCAAACATGATGTAAGCTGTGTAAAATAAAAGCAAGAAGTAACGTTCAAAATAACTATTCCTGTCACACGATTATATAAGGAAACAAATATTGGTTTCCATTTCGTTTGCTGTGTGCATCCGTATTCGAACGTATTTTATCACTCAATGATATTTTCAAACAACCTGTACCTAAAGTTGCTGCAACAAGAAGATGCTGACAATAAAGTGTTTTCGGCTACTCGTTATTGTTTTAGTCTATTGCATGTCCAAAATGGAAGTTTAGAAGAATTATCGCCGAAAATGAGAAAATACTGGCCGATATGAAAACCTGCTATACGCTACATATGTAAAAAAGGTAATATTTAAGTTCATTTGCGCATTAAACTGTTAAATAAAAGTAAAACATGTGAATTGGGTCCGAAAGGGGCCGCAAAACTGTACACAATGTAGTTCTTTTAGCTTGCGCCGTTGACTTAAACAGCCCGAACTGACATTATATGTACCTTGGTTTGTCATTTTCTATTGAAATATATAAGCTAGATCGGGCTTACCAAGCCCGATCAAGCTTATAAGCTCGATCAAGCATAATTACCAGCCTGATAAAACTACAAAATGTATATGGACAACCGTAAATTCACAAAAATAATGTTTCAAACCTTATTTGCACCTGTTTTGGGTACATTAGATATGACAGCTTACCACAGATAGCTATGAAGTTACAGAGCGTATCTGTTATGTGCATAGCAGTAAACAAACTGTTAACAAAATTAGGACGCTCCTGAAAACTGGTCGGTTCACATGTGGTTGGGTTGTAGACATAAGAATTGAATAATACCTTTCTTATATCGATATTCGGTTATTGGGCAAAACTACTGGAAATGTTTTAAATGGTATTCGAACATGGTGGCCTCTAAAGCTCCATTGGTAAAGCATCAGCATGGTAAACCAGAGGTTTGACTTCTAAGTCTTGCTCAATACAGCAAAAATTAAAGAATTCAAATTATTTTAAGGTAAAGATGATAATTGCATTGTTGTGCAATATATCCACAAATACAATGATGATGCTATGACAGATTTATGATTTATATCAAGATTTTCTTGTGTGCTTAACATGGGATCATCTTGAGATTTTGGCTCAAAAAATTGTTTATATTTTTAATGCCGGTGAAATAGTGACTTAACTTGATGCAGATTTTCAAGTCATAATAATTGCATTCAAAAACATCACTACTTCAATGTTAACGTCTGTCAGTCAACACCATTAAGATCTTAACACTTCCCTCTGCTGAGAAGAGCCAACTAAACTGGCTCTTGTTGAAAATGCATGTAGAATTCTTTCTTAAGGCTACTTGCAAGGTACATTTTCTTGCGATTCAGTTGATATTCATATCCAAATTACAATTTTTAGGAAGACTAGTAGGTGCGAAATTTGTGTGAAACAGTTTCAGATTTATATCCAAAACACACTTAATGTTTCTTTGGTGTGAAATGTATAACCCTGGCTGATAACAGCCACTGCGTAATCTTTTGTCACTATATTATAAAAAAATGAAATATGCATATCAGGAATGGCCACATCCAGCATACAAAGCCTCCCCACACAGCCAAAAAGTAGAGAGGAAAAGAGAGCACGGTATTACAATAATCAGTTTCATAATGGACGCCACAAACAAATAACGAAAGTGAGAACCAGTGGGGTTACCGCCTTGGAACGGTCAGTGGCAAAACAAATTGCCACTGGGGGTTTAAACCAGGTTCTAGGGTGCACCAACCTCACAGTTGCCCCAACAGGTTCTCGTATCACAAAACAAGTACAAATTGTCTTGGTAAAATAACTCCAACCCACCCATCAGCTCAACAAATAAGCTCATAGCTTATTTTGTGACAGTTTGCTACTTGAATTTAATTGTAATTAAATTTAATTCACAATTATTTTGCCTTTTTAAAATTTTAATAAATTGATTACAATTTAAACAACTGAATATTTGTCAGTTATTAAGTATAGGTTAATAAATGGGCAAGCAGTGCCACTTGTCGATAATGGCCCTGCCATATGAATAATGGCCTGAGGGCTTGCCCATTTATTTACCTATTTATTACATGTGTACATTACAAATGACAGTCGTTTTACTTTGTTTACTTTGTACTTGATTGAGCACTTTTATTAATTTAATTACCACGTCATGATGCCAAATAATACGTCATTTGAGTGATATGTGACGTCATTAACGAATGTTTACTATTTCAAACAGTGCCGTTTGATTATTTTATTTTAACTCAAGGGAAAGGATATGAATTTGCTAAATTTTGAATGCTGGAAGTGTTAATCGTGGTATGAGTCTGTAAATGCTATGATTTGAGAGTGTTTCATTCTTATACCTCTGTTGCGAGCTTTGTTACCGTCAAGCCTATGTGAATTATGGAGAAAATAAATGGAACATAAAAAAGGAGAAAAAATGATTTTAAATCGGGGATATTTCACGGGTAAGTACAATTTATTCGTATTTCAACCATGAAATGTGACGAAACCACGGATAACAATTGAAAACTTAAAACAAAATCGCAGGGCCATTATCGATAATAGCCCTGCCATTTCATAATTCGTCATTTCGTCGAGTGCCCTCATTCCGGTGGAGACCTCATTCCGGTGATTTTTGTTTACATCGCGTGATACGGTTGTTTTGATGACGTTATTCCTCGTGGTTCCGATCAAAATATTAACAATACCCGAATGCTACTATCAAAATAAAAATTGTCAAAAAATGCGTATAAAACAGGTGAAAATGTTATCTAAAATTATCGCCTGATAAAAAAGTACATTTTTCACTATTTCCCATCATACATACATTTAAAAAGCCCGTATTTTCCTTAAACTAATCACTCTGAAATTTGACAGCTGTCTGCATTGTAAACACTTGACTCTATTGATCGGTTCAGACTGGTTTTCATTTTCGTATTTAGGCCAAACATATTTTTTTTGACTTGGTTTTCGTACCCTATTGCTTATTTATGTTTTATTTATTTTTAGAACAAACCAAACCATATAAGAAAGAAAAACAGACAATATTGCCAAAATCGCTAACAAATGCCCATAAAATGGTGAAAGAAAGTAAAAATGTCCGTTAGGAAAGCAGCAGCATTATGTAGAATCCATGAATCCACTCTCAGGGATAGGGCATTACGCCTTGTCCATCCAGACACCCTTGCTTCTGGGTCAGTACCTTAGAAGATTAAAAGAAATTGTCTAGAACATTAATGAAACTTAAAATTTGTTAAAAGTGTTCATTAGTTACTGTTAAAAAATTATGAATTCTTCGACATTGTTCAGAAAACCTATCAATTAACTTTATACTTGGCCTTACACTGACAGTTTCCCGCGAGCGCGCAATGACGTCACCGGAACTAAGTCCTCTTCAAAATGGCAGATTGTTATTGACAGTGTAATTTACTTTCGATTTGATCACGGATTTTGTTTGTGTGCTCAGGAAAGAAAATGAAAGAACTGAATTGGAAAGGAATTTATTTATAAAGGTTAATACATTTTATTAATATTCCATTTAAATTATTTGTTAAATAAGCGTTTGTTTTCTTACCCAACCGGAATGAGGTCACACCAGGATAAGTTAATGCCCTGCGAACTTGAATAACGCTTCCGGTCGTAACGTAAATTTGTTACTATTTATAGTAACACATGTAGTAATTATATTTCATTAATTGAAAAAATGTAATTAATTATAGTTAATTACTTTAAGACTGTATTTTGACCCATGTTTGCCAAATACATGAGATTTTTTATGCCCCCCGCCATATAATGGCGGAAGGGCATATAGTGTTCACCCTGGCTGTGGGTGGGTGGGTGGGTGTGTGTGTCAGTGTGTGTGTATGTTCGAAAATCGTGTCCGCTCTGTAACTTTGTTATTTCTTATTGGATTTTAAAATAACTTGGTATGAATGTTCACCATAACAAGACGGTGTGTCGCGTACAATACCCATGCCCGTAGGTCCAAGGTCAAGGTCACTGTTACTAAAAATAGCATTTTCTTGTCCGGGCTGTAACTTCCTTATGATTAGAGGGATTTGAAAATAACGTGGCACAAATGTTCACCATGACAAGGCGGTGTGTCGCGTACAACACCCATGCCTGTAGGTCCAAGGTCAAGGTCACTGTTACTAAAAATAGAATTCTGTTGGAAAAATCTTGTCCGCTCTGTAACTTTGTTATTTCTTAATGGATTTTAAAATAACTTGGTATAAATATCCACCATATCAAGACGGTGTGTCGCGTACTATACCCATGCCTGTAGGTCCAAGGTCAAGGTCACTGTTACTAAAAATAGAATTTTGTTGTCCACGCTGTAACTTCCTTATGAATGGAGGGATTTCAAAATAACTTGGCACAAATGTTTACCATGACAAGGCGGTGTGTGGCGTACAACACCCATGCCTGTAGGTCCAAGGTCAAGGTCACTGTTACTAAAAATAGAATTTTGTTGGAAAAATCGTGTCCGCTGTGTAACTTTGTTATTTCTTATTGGATTTTAAAATAACTTGGTATGAATGTTCACCATATCAAGATGGTGTGTCGCCTACAATACCCATGCCTGTAGGTCAAGGTCACTGTTACTAAAAATAGAATTTTCTTGACCGGGCTGTAACTTCCTTATGAATGGAGGGATTTCAAAATAACTTGGCACAAATGTTCACCATGACAAGGCGGTGTGTCGCGTACAACACCCATGCCTGTAGGTCCGAGGTCAAGGTCACTGTTACTAAAAATAGAATTTTGTTGGAAAAATCGTGTCCGCTCTGTAACTTTGTTATTTCTTATTGGATTTTAAAATAACTTGGTATGAATGTTCACCATATCAAGACGGTGTGTCGCGTACAATACCCATGCCTGTAGGTCCAAGGTCAAGGTCACTGTTACTAAAAATAGAATTTTCTTGTCCGGGCTGTAACTTCCTTATGATTAGAGGGATTTGAAAATAACTTGGCACAAATGTTCATCATGACAAGGCGGTGTGTCGCGTACAACACCCATGCCTGTAGGTCCAAAGTCAAGGTCACTGTTACTAAAAATAGAATTTTGTTGGAAAAATCGTGTCCAGTCTGTAACTTTCTTATTTCTTATTGGATTTTAAAATAACTTGGTATGAATGTTCACCATATCGAGACGGTGTGTCGCGTACAGTACCCATGCCTGTAGGTCCAAGGTCAAGGTCACTGTTACTAAAAATAGCATTTTCTTGTCCGGGCTGTAACTTCCTTATGAATGGATGGATTTCAAAATAACTTGGCACAAATGTTTACCATGACAAGGCGGTGTGTGGCGTACAACACCCATGCCTGTAGGTCCAAGGTCAAGGTCACTGTTACTAAAAATAGAATTTTGTTGGAAAAATCGTGTCCGCTGTGTAACTTTGTTATTTCTTATTGGATTTTAAAATAACTTGGTATGAATGTTCACCATATCAAGATGGTGTGTCGCGTACAATACCCATGCCTGTAGGTCAAGGTCACTGTTACTAAAAATAGAATTTTCTTGACCGGGCTGTAACTTCCTTATGAATGGAGGGATTTCAAAATAACTTGGCACAAATGTTCACCATGACAAGGCGGTGTGTCGCGTACAACACCCCTGCCTGTAGGTCCGAGGTCAAGGTCACTGTTACTAAAAATAGAATTTTGTTGGAAAAATCGTGTTCGCTCTGTAACTTTGTTATTTCTTATTGGATTTTAAAATAACTTGGTATGAATGTTCACCATATCAAGACAGTGTGTCGCGTACAATACCCATGCCTGTAGGTCCAAGGTCAAGGTCACTGTTACTAAAAATAGAATTTTCTTGTCCGGGCTGTAACTTCCTTATGATTAGAGGGATTTGAAAATAACTTGGCACAAATGTTCACCAT
The DNA here is from genome assembly GCA_038501625.1 of Corbicula japonica. Lineage (NCBI taxonomy): Eukaryota > Metazoa > Mollusca > Bivalvia > Venerida > Cyrenidae > Corbicula > Corbicula japonica. The sequence continues at coordinate 6,628,227 of JAZAYU010000020.1, read as the reverse complement.
GACAAGGCGGTGTGTCGCGTACAACACCCATGCCTGTAGGTCCAAAGTCAAGGTCACTGTTACTAAAAATAGAATTTTGTTGGAAAAATCGTGTCCAGTCTGTAACTTTCTTATTTCTTATTGGATTTTAAAATAACTTGGTATGAATGTTCACCATATCGAGACGGTGTGTCGCGTACAGTACCCATGCCTGTAGGTCCAAGGTCAAGGTCACTGTTACTAAAAATAGAATTTTCTTGTCTGGGCTGTAACTTCCTTATGAATGGATGGATTTCAAAATAACTTGGCACAAATGTTTACCATGACAAGGCGGTGTGTCGCCTACAACACCCATGCCTGTAGGTCCAAGGTCAAGGTCACTGTTACTAAAAATAAAATTTTGTTATAAAAATCTTGTCTGCTCTGTAACTTTGTTATTTCTTATAGGATTTTAAAATAACTTGGTATAAATGTTTATTATATCAAGACGATGTGTTGTGTACAATACCCATGCCTGTAGGTCCAAGGTCAAGGTCACTGTTACAAAAAATAGAAATTTCTTGTGCTAGCTATAACTTCATTATTAACAGAGTGATTTCAAAATAATTTGGCAGAAATGTTCACTATGAGAAGGCGTTGTGTTGTGTACAATTCCCATGCCTGTAGGTCCAAGGTCAAGGTCACTATTACTAAAACCAGAATTTTCTTGCCTGGGCTGTGAGTTTGTTATTACTTATTAGATTTTCAATTAACTTGCTATAAATGTTCACCATGACAAACATGCATAGCGGGGGCATCCGTGTCCTATGGACACATTTCTAGTTTATTTATTAAATCTAGGACAGGACTTCTAACATATTGACTGACAGTTTTGTATAAATTATGTGCACTGTATATAAAAAAAATAATCATTATATTCCACTAAATGCTGTTGTAGATTTACAGTGGCATACAGTGAACAGTTAGACAAATGGATTTTCAATAATTATATACCATTTTATTATTAAAGATTCCATGAGACATTTTAAAAGTTCTGAATCTCCTAAATATATTTATCATGGTACATGTCCTACATTTTGTAGACTGTCGTCTTTGATTTTTTATAAACTCTGCGAGAGTCTAACATTTGGACCGCGATCTGTGTTTTAAACATTGACGTAACGTTCGTACTCCGTTCTTTAGCGATACCGGAAGTATCCCGAAGTGCAATATTCAATATGTCTCCATAAAGTGGGAACCGAAAAAATTGTCTGACGGGTATATATTTTCATTTTTGAAATTGATCATTTTCAATAATAACACGCTGCATACAAATTATCTTTAGGCGGGCAAAGCCCGCAAAGCGCCCTTCGGCGCTTTGCTTGGCTTTCCCCGTATAAACAATTCATTCTCGAAATGACAACAAGATAGAAAACACTGTCTTCAGCCATTTCCATCTCACCATCTTCATCATCATCATGATTCTTCAACCGTGCTGCAGCAACAGGTTCCTGAAATAAAAAGATGTTCCATTTTAGCATCCTGGATCCATTTAAATTTTACATTGTTTCAGTAATTTTAAATGTTAACCGGTTTGATATTATACAGCTTTGTGTAAAATTTACTTACCCCATTCTGGAAACAGCAAGATCAGTGTCATCTAGAAATGATTACATATAATTACTAATACTTGTGGGAATGATTACCTCTAGCTCAAATGACTGTTGTGTATTTTTTTTTTATCTGAATTCATATAACAAATAAAACAGAAAATCAACAGCATCGATCTGAAGAACTACGACATTACAAATAAGTATCATAATTTTCCAGCATAAAAAATCTCTATATTATCTTATATGAGGTACGACTATTCCCAATTCGGTACGAGATTGTAACGGTACGAGATTGTAGTGGTATGACTATTCCCGGAACCGACGAGATTGCTGCCATGACTGCAAAAACAAGCTCCCTTTTTGTTCATACGCTGTTTTTGCTTGTGACACATTGATCAGCAGCAGGCTTCTGGGGCTCTTGACGCCTTTATACTGGTTTTGCTCCGTCAAAATAACGTAAAAACATCCCGGTAACCATTCACTGATGTCACTACATCACATACAACAACAACAGCACAAATAGCTATGACGCGCATGATTACGTGTACTCTGGTTCGCCCAGACGCTATCGTAACGCACTTCATTGAGCGTCTGTGCAAAACTAACTTGTAAAACGAAAGTAAACATCCAGTCATCTGGCGTCGTAAATGTTAATTTGTTTATTTATATCAACTTGCCCGATCGGGCAGACAGGTTATTATTTTAAATTGCCCGCCGACAATTTTACTTGTCCCGGGCTTCGGGCAAGTGGGTTATTTCGAAGACTGCTTACGATTACATTTTGTCAAACCCCTCACTGGGATATTTGCCTGTAAGAATATGTAGCACTGCAGCGTTTTGTGTTTAATACAGCAAATAGCTACATTGAGTGACTGCCTTTCCATGAACTGTAGTAAATTTCTCACCTGTTGGCCCATGCCCAATAATTTCTGGAAAATAAATGTTACGTTTTCTCTTAAGGGGAATGAAAAATGATGTTAGTTTTTGGGAAAAACTGCATGATTTAAAGAAATTTTCTGAGAGGAAGGTGTCCATAAATGGCCCCTACTAAAGGTGGAAAACAAGCCCTGTCTTTATTAATGTTGAGACTTCTTTCACACTATGTTGACTTGGCTTATAGTTTTACATTGCATATTAATTTGTTGCAGCATGGTGTGTAGATGGTTTCATTCAACCCACTTTTACAATGGATGACAAGGCTTTGTTAGGTCTGCAGTCATTGGCAAGTCGCCAAGAACAAGATAGGGTAATTGTCTTCTTTGTTACTACTGCATCATCTAGATATACAGAGATAATATTTTATTTCAGTGTCTTGTTGGTTTGTTGATTTAAGAGACTGAGTTAATTAAGATTTTAATTTATGTGTTAAATTTTGACGTTCAGTTTATTTTGTTTCATATATCCTATTTAGAGTATTTTTTAGGATGGCAAATAACTTGGAATAAGTACAAACATGGTTTACAAGTTTTGTTGTTTTTATTTGGTTAAGTAGTCAGGTGTGTTGAAATTTCTGATGTTGTATTAAACTGCTTTTTGATAAAATGCCATCATCCAGATAATACCATTTTTATCAGTATTCACTTTTAATAGTTTGTTAAGTTATGGCTTTGACTGTTAACTTGTAAACTAAGCAGTTTCTTTAGATTATTTTACTTGCAATGATTTTATACCAGTTGCAACTGATATAAACGTTAGTATTGTATTGACGTTTTTCTTGTTTTAGGCTCTCCAGTATTTTGAGCAGCTGAAGAACTCTGCAGATGGGTGGAAACTATGTGCCCAAGCTCTTACTACTGGTGCATATGAGGGGTAAGTCTGTGTTGTTCATTACAATGAATTGCAGGCTTTAAAATCGGCCAAATCAGTCACTGGAAGCCCGTGCAAAATACAAACAAGTTTGTCTAAACTATGGCATAAATTGAAGTTTTTATTGAACAATGATCCGTCTAGATTTATGGGTGATTTAGGAAAAAAACCTTAAAATTTATCAGGGCTTTTTCAGCCTATCTCACGGGGCCGATATTCGGCCCCGTTCCCAATGCAAAATAGGGACCATTTTTCCCAATTTCAAGAAAAAAATTCCCTATCTCGTAAATTTATTCCCCTTTTGAACCGAAACGCATTTGCCTTAAAAAATGATAAACGAGAAACTATAATATCGAGACTTTTCAAGCGCAAATGGTTTGTTTATCGGCGATCTGTGAAAACTTCTTTCCGTGAAAAATGTATGTACTGGTGTAAAAACCGGTATTTACCGTAACGCAAGTTGAAGATGGAGCGCGGCGCCCATGATTCCAGATAACTTATATTATGGTCAAATTATGGTTTGAATATTAACAGAAATTATATTTTTATTTTGTTAACAAATGTTTTTTTCGCGATAATCGTTCGACTGCGTACAAAACAGAAAGGATGAATCAAAAATGGTATGTGCAGTAACGGCTTTTATACTGACCCGCGAAAACTAGTGACGAAAATTTAAAAATGTCGTATAATAGTAAAAACTATGCAAAAAGGCCACGAAAAAAAGATGCCAAGGGTACTCCAAAACTAAACTCTCTGTGGAACAAAACATCAAATGTTTCAAAAGTTCTTTCCCACTCAGTTGAAACTTGCCAAGTTTCTAAGGATCAGAGAGCCATTCTACTGTACAAGTGATACATCTGTAAAGCTGTCAGAACAAACCCTGGAAGAGATTTGTAACATTTCCCGGGACACTAAAGCAAGGCAAATCAAGCTATAGTGCAGATAAATGAATGTTGAAATTTCCCAATTTGCTTTGATTTGTTGATACTTTTTTCCCAAATCTGACTATTTACCGCGTCAAAAATTCCCTATTTTGGCAGGGGCCTTTTTCCCCAAAACCCCTGAAAAAGCCCTGTTTATTATAAAATCCTTAAGTTATTTGTGAGCTTTAAACAGTTTCATGTCAATAAATTATCGTTTCAGGAATGACCATGCAAAGTTCTTCTGTCTGCAAGTGATTGAGTTCTACCTGAGAAATAGGTATTAATATTTTGAGTTTTATTTGTAAATTAAACTGTAAATGTAATTACAAAATGAAAAATATTACCAGACAAAAATATACCACATATGGCACATTTTCAACATAACCCTTTCCTCCATTGACACACCTTTATTGCGTGGGTGAACAGTGTAGATCCAGATCAGAAGCACAGCCGTGCCATCTGATCAGGATCTTAACTGTATGTTTTTTGATTTATTAGGTTAATCTGACCAAAATGCGACAAGTGCAGATCCTGATCAGATGGCATGGATGTGCCAGCAGATCTGGATCTACACTGGTCGCACATGATCTAAACTGTTTGCCCAGGCAATAAATGCGTATCTATGGACAAAAAAGGGTTAAAGAGGCTCACCTACTCTGCTTTGTACCAATGAAAATGCATTAATTTCTAGGTTATTTGAATAATTGTATATTACTTTGATGCAGGTATGCTCGGAGCGGACCGGCTGAACATGGTTTGGTGAAAAATATGATAGGCAATCTACTGCAACTCCAGGTAGGTAAACAAGTTGGATAAAGTACCGGACACACCTTGACAAAATAGGTGCTTTTCAAACAAGTGAAGACCCAAATCAGCCTGTGCAAAAGAACACCCTACACCTCTGTGCAGTCTTATCTGGATCTGTTCGCCGCAGGCATGATTAGCCACTTACAGTTTCTGCACACAAGTGTGTTGTCCTTTACTCTGTTGTTAGTGTTGATTTTCCAACAGCTATTCCTATTATTTATACAAAAAATAAATATGTTGATACAGTGATTCAGATTGGAAATCAGATATCAAGGACAGGTGTTATAAATACCTAATTTTTCTTTGGCCATTTTGTCCTAAATACCTCAAAAACATTAGGAAACTTATTTTATTCAATATCGATAAGACAAACACTTCTTGACTTATGATAACATTTACAGAGACAGTGGTCGAAATTAGCGCTAGCCCGACAGCAAAAAACTAGTAGATTTTCTCTGGGGCTTGTACAAATTCCCAATTTACCAGCCCGACAGGCTTGTGAAATTCAGATCGTTGAAAAATCATTGTACTTTCATTTTCAGATTAGTAAACAAACTTTTGAGCCGCTTATTTCATGCAGAAATCTGTAGCTTGTATCAACGTGTAATTCGCGCTAAATTGATAATAAATATGTTTACTAAGTTCTTTGAGAAAATTAATAACCATCGAAAATATAATAGACCAATAGCTACATGTATAAATTCCATCTCCAGCTTTTTTCCAATCCCTTCCTAAAACATCTTTATTTATTTAAGAGCAATCAACACCTGTTTGAACACCTGTGTGATCAGCGTTGTATATTTCATGGTCACTGCTGTTTATTCACATCAAAAAACAACACCGAGGAGTAGTATTGATTTTTTGGAGATCAAAGGTGTCGGGCTGAGTAAAGAAAAATGTGATCATAGGACGGTATTTTTGATTAATAAGAGATTGACTCATTTGTCAACACTCAGCCAAAAATTGAAGATCGCTCGCAAAAAGTAGGGTTGTATAATCAAAACATGCTGGAAATTTATACCAATTGCCTGCCACAAATATTTTTTATAAACGAGCATCACAATTAAAATGCTCATAGAAAAGTTGATTTGTCGTTGAGTAGCGTGTCATATGATATTTGTTAGGCAGTCAACAAAGCTATTGAAAATTGGTGTTTAATATGGATTAATATGCCCCAGACAATGGATTAATTAGCCCCAGACAGATAAGCACTGTCAATTAAGCTATTGATTAATTCATGTCAGTTTGAAAAAGTCAGCGAGTGGCTAATAAAATCATGCTCCACATTGAAAAGTTTTATAATTATTAAGACACTCGCTAACTTCACAGAAGTTTTGCAAACAAAGAAAAACAATATACTTATTTTATTTTTTTAAATGCAGACGAATCGCGACTAAACTTTTTTCATATATTATTTTGATACCATGTAGCGTTCAAATTGGATAAAGAAAGAGCATTTGCTTTAAAAAATACAACATTTTAATTGAAAAATAACATTCCTCTCTCAAAAATTTTTCACCAAGATCCCCAGCAATTTAACCTGAAGCAAAACTGTTGACGATGAACGTGAAAAGAGCGAGAATGGCTGCAGAATAATCGCCGCAAAACACCGGGGAAATCCCCGGGTAGGAAGGACATAATAGCGGCGAATTTCAAACGGAACTAATTTTTTTAACACAATCGACAGGTGAAAATTGGAAAAGACACCCGACCTGTTCTATACCAAATTGAAATCAGCTGAGCTACAGAACAAACTGGTGCAAAACCAAGAAAAAACCTCCTGAAACTGCCGGGCGAGCAGCAAACAAAACACAAAATTTTAATTAATATGACTGAGGATGTTTATCGTGACAAAAGTTTCCTTTCCTTTCCTGGAAAAATAACAGGCTTTGGTTGCGATTTAAGATCGAGACAAACACCATGATTTGTGCCTGGTGCTTAGAAACCACAGAAAAACATTGTCAAATCCAGGATATGAAATTTTGTCTCTTATTTTTTCTAGAGAATGAAATATTTTCTACAGAATGAATAAGTGTTGAATGACATTTATATGTTTTATCTCAGCGTCTGGGCGAACGAAATACACGTGGTTAACATCGGCAGTGATCACCCCTTACAGATACTGGATACAGGAAGCGTAGCGTGACGTAGTAGCCGGTGCTTGTAGGTTTTAAATTTTTACAGCGTTTAGGTGACTCGGATCACGCTTGTTTGTCATTTCGTACCAGTTTCGTACTCAAGGGGCGAAGCGTTTTATCGTTGTCATAATTATTGCAAAAACCATCGGCCAATTAGTCCTGAGAATGGATTTTTTATCGGCCCATTTGTCTTAGAGATCATTTTTTTATCGGCCATTAGAGAATTTTATTGGCGATTCTCCGATGGCCGACGCAAATCTGAATCACTGTTGATATAATGAAATGAGAATTGAGAATATTTAGTAGTTCCATATGAAAAATATTTGGATTTTTTTCAAAAATGAGGGTGAAGACATTTGAGCTTCACTATCTTCAAACAACTAAACAACCCAAATGTTTTCATACCCTGATAAACATAATAAAATACTAATTAAATCCTGAAATACTAACAGGTCTTTTGTGATTTGTCTTAGAAGTGATTCATACATCGGTTTCAGGCTCAGCAACAAGACAAGAGCTTCATTCGTAATAAAGTGTCGCAGATAATTTCGTTAGCATTTGTTGTGGACTACCCAACAAGATGGGTTGGCTTCTTCTCCGACTTGCTTCAGAGCTTGAACATTGGTCATCTGGCAGTGGACATGTACCTTAGAGTTTTACAACAAATTGACTCTGAGGTGGTCGATCGAGATATCGTGCATTCCCCACAGGTAACCTATTGATTTTATTTTTATTTCTTTGTCATTTCTAAGCAAAATGGAAATGTGTAGGGATTAATCTGTCTATTAAACATGAAACTTAAACTTGAGTGCAATTTGCCATTACTTTTTCATGAAACATTAAATTTTTACATATTTTATTTGTCAACTAAATCTGAAAATTTTAGATGTCAGAAAAACTTAAAATTTGGTTGAAGAGTGTTAAACAGCCTTTTGGGTGTTCTTATTAAAAGTAATCTTTTGCTGATTTATTATAGGCTCCCGCCCCTTCGTAGAATATTGCTTTCATGTCAATCGGTCCATCCGTCTGTAACCAACTTTGCCTCATCAATAACTTGACAATGATTATTCAGACACCCCGAAAGTTGCCAGACCGAAGGACCTGTCTCAGACACCCCGAAAGTTGCCAGACCGAAGGACCTGTCTGGTAACATTTTGGTTGGTTAGACATGATTTCATATGTTATCAGACAGGTTATTCTGTCAGGCAAAAATTTATACTCTTAATACTTGCTTACTGTATATTCCCTATTAAACGCCCCTCCCCTAATAAACGCTCCCCCCAGTCTTTTTTCAAAAGTAAACGAGTGACTTACAATAACATGACAATCTTTAATCTCTCAGCATTAATCCAAATGAATACATTTCATCATTTCGGTGTGAAAAATTTCATTTCAGGTTAAGTTTTTAAAAAATAAGTTATAGGAAAATGACAAAATTGTTTCCTACGGTTATTTATTAAAAAATAACACAATTATTGAAAACTACATTTTGTCAATAGTTGGTCTCTATTAAACGCCCCCCTTTGCAAAATGTAACGCCCCCGGGGGCGTTTAATAGGGAATATACGGTATACCTTTTTAACATGTTTGTCAGACAGAATTTGTTTCGGCCAGACAGATTTTCACATCTTGTCTGACCAAATGTCTGATACTTTTTTTCAACTTTCGGGAAGTCTGTGATTTGACATACAGTTCTCAGATTTGATAGGGTGGTTCGTCATCACAAGTAGATGACCCCTATTGATTTGGAGATCAGTAGATAAAAGTTCAAGGTCACAGTGATTCCACAGTGATTGAGTGAACACCAATTACATAACAGCAGATTACGATCCATTTTGGGTTTGGAGGGCATATGTGTTTTAGAAACATCTCTGGTTAATTGCAGAGTCTTTAGATTTGATCATCACAGGAAGAGTTGGCACTAAGATAAAGCCTTAAAAAGTATTAACTTCTGATAAGTCTTTCATTCGGTACCAAATAATAAATAATTTAACAAATGTTAAGCAGTTTAAAAATATTTGACATGGTATTTATGTCTAAGTCGAGGATTCATAAACTTTAATCAGTCTAAAATGGTACAGCGTCACAATCGATTAAATTTGTTAATCATTATATTTAGTAAAGAAGTCTACTTTTGGAGTAAATCATTCAATATTTAGGCTTGCATACAGATTTATAGACATAAATTTACAAACAATTTAAAAAATACTGCATTTCCATTTGACAAAATAAAATTTTAAACACTATGTTTGATAAACAGCAGTTTTGATTAATAAAATTGGGCAGAAACACTAGAGTTATTGAATAATTTTCATGAATGTGTTGTTCTGCAGGAGACAGAAAGGAACACCAGGATCAAGGACGGTATGAGGGAACACAGTGTTCTACAGCTGGCAGAGTCCTGGCTACAAATCATGGTAAGATAGACTGTGATGTTGCAGAACAAGCTAAAAAGTATGTAGTCTGCTGACTCATATACAGTGTGGATTACATGAAAACATCAAGCTTCAAGTGATTTATCACAGGATTTATTATAGGACAGTGGTTAGATGCTGAAAGATAAATCACAAGGGTCATAGCATGAGTGATATATATAAATCAGTCTTCGCCATTAGGTTTCAAAACCACTTGTCTGTTCGGGCAAGTAGGATAGGATTTTTACTTGCCGACCCAGACTTTAGTTGTCCAAAAATGCAAGATGATATAAACTCAATAAAAAAGACAGAGTATTCGTTTTTAATCTCTGTACATATTCAACATGAATCATCGATCTTCTCTTTTTTCACACGCTTACCCGGCTGTGCACCTTGGTAAAATTTTAATTGCATCGCCATAACTAATGACAAACTGAAATAGATCGGTTATCGAAATTACAAGCGTCTTACAGATAATTATTACGTTATTTGCAATAAGCGTTTAGTGTACATGATTAGTTTAAAAATAACCCGTCAAGGTTTACAAGTGATAAAGTCCGTCTGTCACGATCCTGACTGTTTGTTAGCATAAAAACCGTCCTGGATGGACTTGCCGGTTCGGGCAACCGACCAGGCACACTACGGTTGTCCGGACGGTAATTTACTTGTCCCGGGCTTCGACTAACCCGCTTACATCGAAGACTGATATATATATATTATATATATATATATGGGTGAGATAGGTAACCAAGGAACAAACCTTCAGACATAAAGGAACAAATCTTAGCACCAGACACGGCGACATTGCCTAGCCAAGAGTGCTGTACATGGTTATAGACGTGCCATCTAAGTTCTCAAAGAGAAATTTTCCGGCAACGCATATAAACCATAACTATCCACAAATGACCCTCTGACTGCCTAGACATTTACATACACTTATTTTTATACATATACAAACATGTAGGGCAATTACATATACACATCTATTAGCATCGTGCATATTTATATCAGAATGACATCCTGTGAAAAATCCTGGGATCTATCACCGGGATCTATTTATTATTTCAATTTTAACATAAATATGCTCTAGAGATCTTTAAAAATAATGGTGTTACTTCACTGAGTATGTTAATCAAGCAGTTCATGTGTGACTTCAGAAAAGGAAAAGCAGTGATATATTATGGATTTAATCACAGTCTCTTCCATACATTGCCATGGGGAATCTTGGTGGTTATGTAAAATAAGGCATTCAGCTATATTGATATATTCTGTAAAATATAGGACAAAGAGGTGAACGGCCTGTCTAATTTGGTTTGTAGATAGTAGATCACTAGATATCTTTACCATTTGACCCAATAGACAACTCAGTCAGCTGTGCAATTTTATAAAAAAAAAACATGTCAAAATTTGAATGTGCCCATCTGTTTATCAAGAGTTCAGGTTTGAATTCGCAAACAAAGTCTTTTTTCTAGTACATCCAAGTTACATGAATAGATTTCTAGTATTAATCTAAAAAGCTTAATTATGTAAAAGCCATGCAAAGCTTATCATTCAAGGTATTGGTCTAATGAAAACAGTGCAAAGATTTAGGGCTCAAAACAAGCAAAAAGGCAGAGACCACTGTGTATGAGCTTCTAGGCATGATTTTGTTTTTGTTTTTTAGAACCAGTATGAGGACAGCCAGCCGGAGATTGTGTGCGCCTGCCTTGATGTAGTGGGTCGCTACATCTCCTGGATCGAGATAGGCCTCGTAGCTAATGACAAGTTTGTTCCGGTCATCATCCGCTTCATGTCAAATCCCCTACTGCGTGAAAGTGCCTGCGACTGTATTCACGAGATCATCAGTAAAGGGATGGATCCTGTGGCGAAACTGAAGCTTGTCGAGTCCTTCACAGATGTCCTTGAAAATGTTGGCGTCCTGAATTTGTCTGAGGTGCGTACTCTAATGCAATATACATGTACTGTTGATGAAATTGGTTCTTTTAATCATTAACCCTTTACTCCATAGATACACCTTGTCTGAAGGTTATAAAACTGAGCATGGATACCAGTCTCAAATCTCAAGCATCTGATTGGCTGAAATGGCGACTGGTCGCCATTTCAGCCAATCAGATGCTTGAGATTTGAGACTGGTTTCCATGCTCAGTTTTATCACCTTCAGACCTGATCAAGATCTACACTGTTCTCTTTTAGATTTTTTGAGTTATTTCTGAATAATGAGACTAATGCAGATCCAGATCAGATGGCACTTATCTGCTGGGTGATCTCGATCTTCACTGTTCGCATGCATATTTAAATGCATGTATATGGAGTAAATGGTTGTTGGAGCAAAATCAATTCTGAAACCAGTAACAGTCTCAGTTTTGTAAAAAAAACAACAACCCAAAAACAGTATGTATACACAGCAGTTAAAGCAGTAGATAATAGTTTAGTTCCCTATCAGTCGTTAAAAAAGGAATCCGCCATAGGGTTTAATATTTTCAGGAAGTAGTGAGCACAGATTCACTCACAGCTTATATACCTCTTAGAAGATACATTAATTTGTAGTTTAAATTCAAAGGTGTGAATTTGCGCAATTTTCATACTGTAAAATACACCGCAATCAAACTAGCATTAAATATAACAATTGCACCGTACATCTGTTTGTAATACCTCAGATGAATGTCTGTGATTGTCATTATTTGTTGGTTCAAACAAGTAGCTCAATGCAAGCAAATTTGAACTTGATGAAATTCTGACCTTTGGGTCATTTTGATTTTAGAAATATTTAAGAAAAAGGCTAACAACTTGTAAGTTTGTGTCTGTTGTCCTTCAAAAGAAGAAAAAATACTACAAATTTCAATTTCAGTTAGATTTTTGCTTGCTACCAAAACATCAAACACGATCTGCGGCATATGTATATTTTGGTTGAGAAGTAGCGCGGGAAAGTATAATTAACAAAAAGTCGTTCATTGTTAATCACGCCATCAGGTTGCTTTTCTTTATGCACACCTATTGTTATTGTTTTTTAACATCCCCGAGAGGAATGAACCCACAAAAATTTGATGAACAGCAAAACCTAATTTGGAAGTAAAATACAGTGTCTTTTGATTGGAACGGCAGTTTTAACAGTCGTCTCATGACAAAAAACATGGTTGGCAGAGGTGTAGAAATTTTTTTGGACCCACTCGCCCTACTTGTGTAAAAAACGATATTTTCATTTGTTTCGACAATTTGACATATAGCGGGAAAATACGTGCACTTGCAGCCTCGTTCTGATTTGGGAAACCCAATGCGGATAAAAATAAATCGCTGCTGTTACCTTTACATCAGAAACGTTCTGAATACACTGGAAATCGACCGAAATACCAGAAATCGAATTGTATTTTTAAACAAAGTGAAAATAATTCATTTTCTGAAGAAAACACATGTGCATTGCTGAAAAATTTACTCGCCCGGTCGGTCGAGTGTTTCAGCCGCTTCACTCGACCCAACGGATCATTTACTCGCCATGGCGAGCGGAATTCTACACCTCTGGTCAGTGTCTTGTAAAGTGCTGCAGTGCAGGAGGTTGCTGGCTGGGTCAAAATCTAATTGAAATCTAAAATTTGTAGTATATGTTTAACACTTAAAATACATAACACTTTGAAAATACATAAATACAGTTATATAAAATTTATAGACTGAAACATAAACTGAGCAAACTTTAAATTAAATAAATTAGAACCCTTTAAAAACATACAACCAAAATCACATGATAATATGCCCACAAATATAATTGCATTAACAGTAATCTGTGTTTTCTTGAGTGTAGGATGAGGATGCAGACTTCCTGGCCAAGATGGCCAAATTGATCAACTGTATGGGTGTGCACCTGATATCTGCTTGGCAAAAGTACGTCCTTAATGTAACAAAACTTGTATAGACTTCTCTTCGTAATAAGTTACTTACTGATTACATATATATATTTCATAATTATGTTCTATATTTGTATATATACGCATGTCCCTTAAACAGATACTTACTTACTTACTTTACTTACTTACTATAATAGCTAATAATCATATTGAGCCATTATTTATTGATATTAAGAGGTTAATTAAGAGGTTTTGTTTGCTCACAACACATGTAAAGATGGGTACTGAACACTCATCTTGTTCTTTTTATATACTAATACTACATGTTTGCAGGTTGGTGAAAGCCGATACCCAGAATGCAGCAGAAGCTCTTCAGGCAGTGGAGAACAAGATCAGTCTGTTGTTTCGTTTCCTTGGTGATGAAGATGATGATGTGTCTGGGGCAGTAGGAGCTTTCACAACAGATTACATCTCCTTGCTGAAACAGATGAACCCGATTACTCCAAAGCAGCGAGAAAATATCGAGGTACATGTTTAGACAGGGCTGATAAACAAATATGGAATAATTGTTATTTTAACATAGCTTTTAATTAAAAAAATGCGTAAGGTAATGAAATATGGGTATAGCAAAATGTAAAGTCCAACCTTTCCAACCATTTTTATCTGTAAATTAAGTAGTTGAATGCCTTACGGTGCACTTCTTTTTCAAATCATAGCAAATTCAATTTGAAAAGACAAGCACTAACATTAGAATGAGACCATCTGTATTGCTGTTCTGTGCAGTGCTGGCAGAGGGTCTGACTGAATTGCATTTAGGGTCTTGTCAGAGTGAACCCTGAATAAACCTATAAGAAAGCCTCAGTTCTAGAAGATAAACCAGGCACAGAATCATATTTTGTCTTCATCCAATTTTCCAAGCAGTGGGAACAGGTCTGCAATCCAGCAAACAATGAATTTAATGCCCTTAATTATTCTTTTACTTCTTAATACACATATATTTATAAAAGTCAACAGAGCAAGCTACATATAAAGAAATCCCTTGCTCCTTAACTACCCTAAATAACTTCTGTACACTTGTTTTGATTGGCTCATTTTTTAAACCACCATGCGTTTGATTTCAGTCCTTGCTGTACATCTTGATCAAGAAAATGAAATTTGACGAGTCCTATAATTTCGAGCATGAGGTAGGTGATATTTTCGATCAATTTGATGTTTAGGATTGTTATTGAGAATGTATTGTTGACTGCAAGGAAGAACATGCATAGATAATATAAAGAATATACAGTGAAACCCCTCTGTTAAAACCACCTCTTGGACTGGACCAAATTGGTCTATTTTATTATAAAATGGTCTTATTCCAGGGTGGAAAGTACTGCAAGTGTTATGAGGAACACTGAAATAGTATACAAATTTTAAACCCTAGCAAGATTTATTTATGTTCTTGCATGTCTTATTACACTAAAACCCCTTGTAAAAACCTCCCCAAAATTAAGACAAATTGGATAATAAGACAACTATTTCAATGTTCCTTTAAACAGTTTTGCTCTATTTAAGCCACTAGATGACCCTGGGGCAGGTTTTCATGGTATTTTTGACATGCTCACATCTAAGAACACTTTTTTCAAATAGCGCAATAACCAAGACCTATTTTCCCTAAACAAATTTTATATATCTTTTTTGCAACATTTCAAATGAAATGGCAGAGAAAATATCATGACAAAATGCATTTTATTGTATTTGTGGAAAAAAATATGTTAACTCAAAAATTTGAAAATCCCGGGGAGGAGTTTCTGGGGTCATGAACTGCAGATAGTGAAACAAATACACATGGCAGTGTAGCTTGAAATACTACCCTAGGCAACTATATTGCTATGGGAAGCTGATCAGTAATAATACAGTTAAAATGTAAACCCACATACCTGTTGCAGATTATGTTTTTATGCTAATATTCCCTTTAAAATGTTGCTCATTATTTATGAAACAACTTAATCCATTTCATAGTGAATGACAAGTGTGTGGATTGTTATTAAATTATGTCACTTTTCATTTCTATTTAGTGTACATTATTATTATTATTATTATTATTATTATTATATCATGTTTATTTCTTACTGCTTTTAGCAGTCATTTGAATAATATATTTCTTTAATATTTATGCTTATTTTATTATCAAATTTCCCTCCAAATTCTGCATGAATAAAATGACACACAAGGTTTGAGAAAAGCTATCATCACCACATTAGTATTATTTTAATTATCACCGGGAAATGTCCAACTGGCCTAGTACCACCAGCTTCAGAGCTCACTTTATTTATCAGGATTATAATAAAAGTGAGTAAATTTTGTGGTCTGCTCTGGTGTTTGTTTACTTCTCAGCTATATTTAGCACAGGTACAGCATCCTCTGCATGAGTGATAGTTAGTTTATCCTATAAACATGCCTGCAAAATTCACCCTACCAGGGCAAGGATTTTTGCGGCTTTAAGATAATCTCTAAATGAAAACCTCTTTTAGACAGTTCCAGAGGTGGTCTTAATAGAGGTGGTCTGTAATGTGAATGGTTGCCAGCTTGAAAATGTTACTTGCAGTTTTGGGATGAAAATTTGTCCATTAGATATTACAGTATACCACAGGATTAGTCTCCGGGTGTATTTGTGCAAATCATTATGTATATTTTACAGGGTGAAGATGAAGCAATGTTCCAGGAATACAGGAAAACTCTGAAGACCATCTTTAATAACCTTGCTTCACTGGTATGTATAACTTCTGTTGTATTTCTGCTATAACCCTTTACTCCTTATATATTCAATCTATCATATAGGTCACCTGTGTTAATCCAGATCAGCATGGATGTGCTAGCTGATCATTTAGGATCTACACATGTTGCTCATGTGATAAAAGGTCTATAAAGAAAATGGTTAACATAAAAGGACTTTGTTTTGTTAATATAATTTAATCTTGGTCAGCTAACTGCAACTTATGTCACATGGATGACTAGTGTAGATTGCATTTGCCTCCATAATCTGCCATTCACCTGTTGCATTGCTACAGGCCACTGAGAAAATATTGGACTGTTAACACTCTTTAGACTTCTGGTGTCAATATACAGGCTCATCTGACACATGCCGCTGCATAAAACTCTGCTGGGAATGACACTGTTGTCAAGGTCACCAGTGGTACAGCCATTCCAAAAAATAAAAATAAGGTTCCCAATATTTTAATAATACTTGAGAATATCTAGTTTGAAGTTTAAGTATAGTATTAAGTTACTATGATGATATTTATTACTTAAAGAGTGTTTATCCTACAATATATACGATTGTAGGATTCACAGCTGGTCTTGATCACTGTTCACAATATAGTGACACAGACACTTTCACAGTGGGAAAACATGGAGCTTAAAGACATTGAGGTTGCCATCACTCTCCTGTACACCCTAGCTGAAGCATTACCGGTGAGTATAACATTACAGATACATGTATTACCTTGTTCATAAAATATACTGTGGTGTCAACTTGGACATTTGAGCAATTGATCCTCTATGCTTTAATGCCAGACATTTAATAATTGACCAAAGTATTCTGTGATATGCATAATAATATATATATGTTACATGTCGGTGAAGTTATCCTAAGATGATAAAATTTAAGACTTGAGTCCGGTATAGGGGTCTCTGCCGTCTGATTGGATGAAATTAAGAATTGTCAGTAAGCATGAGATTGGACACTTTTCCCAGTCAGCACACTAATTTCTTAGAAGCCAGGATTTGGTGACTGCTTCGAATCTTAGTTGAGGACTTTAATAATTAATATTTTCAAGAAGCAATTGTGGTTGTACTTTTTCTACTAAATTAGATTAAATTGAAATTAAGATTTATAAATTTTCTGATAAAATCTCTTTCAGTTTATATAATTCTGTTAATTGGGTATTTTCATTGAGTGTTTTTATTTGTTTGCAGACACCTGCTGGCCAACAGTTTACCGGGGATGCCGCGAAAGTGACTGCTCTTCAGGAAATGATGCGACTGGTATGTATACTAGGCTGGTTCTTGTATGTTATCCAGTATGTAATCAAATTGATGTAGAAATGCATTTGACTCCTTTTAATAAGACTTAACATCAGATTTGAATTGAATATTTACTGGCTTGAAATTTGTTTTGTTAAGCATGAGAAGTTATTAGGCATGTGCATTGTTCTGAAATATTCACGGAATGAAACATTTTTCAGTTGATAACGAGTCGTGTGAGCTGTCAAGGTCACATGATTGTGATGATTCACTTCTTCGAGACGGTCGTCAGGTACGACAAGTTCTTCCAGTGTGAACCTCAGCACATCCCAGATGTTCTGGTAAGTTCAAAATTACTCTTTAAATGTCAACCAAGATTAACCCTTTAATTCATTGGATATGCCTTTTTTTCACATGGGCAACTTATATTGGACCCGTTTCTGGTATTTAACTATCCCCAAATCGATAGTTTAAGTGGCTGATTTGGCAACCCAAATACGAGTTCCCACTCATGTTACCATTTAACTTCTCTTACTCATTGTTGAACATTTCAGATGGCATTCATGGATGAGAGAGGTTTCCACCACCGCAGTTCCCAGGTAAGGAGCAGGGCCTCCTATCTCTTCTCCAGATTTGTCAAAGGCCTCAAGTAAGTACTGTTCTTATATTTATTCATATTCTACATAAAGAGTCTATTTGCAGTAACCTCTAATTTCCGGTTAATCTGAAATTTGCCATCAGTCTGACAATCAATATTGTAGTGTGGTATCATTTTATTTCGCTGGCACGAAATTTCGCGCAATCGCCGAAAAAGACTGTTTCGCGCAAACGTAAATTCGTGCAAATGCAATTTTTCAAACCAAAAAAAATATTATCGATATTTTACCGACCCATTATCAATACCTATTGTTTATTTTAACACGCGAGCTAATCATGTGTCAGTTG
The DNA here is from genome assembly GCA_038501625.1 of Corbicula japonica. Lineage (NCBI taxonomy): Eukaryota > Metazoa > Mollusca > Bivalvia > Venerida > Cyrenidae > Corbicula > Corbicula japonica. The sequence continues at coordinate 6,609,782 of JAZAYU010000020.1, read as the reverse complement.
GACCCCTGTCAAATACCACTTCCTTTGTTAGTCAATTATCGGACCGTTGTTTATTCCGCGCTGCTAATTGACACGGGACCCGTTTGATCCATCTATCTGGACCATTCATATCATAATTGGCATGTTAAATTTGGTACCTGTTTCATGGTCTTAAGTTTCAATTAATTACGAAACAGTTACTCAAAATAGTGTTGATAAATTAAAAATGACAACGATACTGTTTGATAAAACATGACCTGACCTAAATGCGCGGACTAAATTGTCGTTCAAGTTTTGAAGTAACATTAAACATATTCCTAAAGAAATTCGACAGTTATAACTAAATTTATTTTCTTTATTAACATAATTATTCAATACTTCAAATTTATATCAAATAGCGATACGGGCAGCTATATATAAAGTGTAGGTTCATTCAGACATAGCATATTTCGGATACGTATGTGGAACTTTTTGGTTAAATTTTAGCTTAGGTTTTAAATTCGCGCACTGGCCCGAGCGCGAAATACGCGAAAATTAAGCCATTGCTAAATAAAATGATACCACAGTATATTTAACTCAATAAAGATCCAATAAGATGAAACACAAAGAGGTGAAATATGTAATTACTGAATTAAAAGTAAATTGTTGATCCTGTCCATATAAAAGTTTTTGCAACTGGACCGTACTTAAGTTTTGAAATAAAAATATTTGTAATTATTAGAATTATAATTATAGTCATGTTGTAGAAAAACTGGAGAAAAGAGTTAGGAATTGGCTTAGGCTGTGAGAACAGGGAGAAATTTTACCAATTTTAGGGAGAAGTTTTGAAAGTTTTTGACTTCCTATAAGAAACATATTAGGGAAAAACTTCTCCCTTGGCTCAGTAGAGGGAGAAGTTTGGGAAATTTGGGAGATTATTTCTCCCAAGTCTCCCTCTAAGCCATTCCTTGGGCCATGGACTGCTGACTTGATCCATAATTACTGTTACTGTAAAATAAGTGAGTTTATATTAAACTAACTACAGGTGTAAGCTGATAAAAAGGCTGATAAATATACATTGATCTGTATTAAAAAATACCAAAAAAAAAGACCAAAGCTTACTGTTGAAGCTTTCTATCATTTCAGAGGTCAAATAAACAACTACATTGATGATATATTCAAGCAGATTGGTGACCTGCTCGTTCTCAACACACCTGATAACGGGTACCAGCATCTCCTTAGTAACGAGGACCAGCTATTTGTGTATGAAACTGCTGGTTCCCTGATTGTGTCCAGCAACTTCCCACCAGAGGTAAATTGTTTTTCTTTTATACTCTCCTTGTTGTAATCTGCAATTTTGTTAGGCCAGAGTTTTTGAAAATTTACAATATTCATTGTAAATGACATAAGGCAATAAAAAATTATTTCCTAGATTCTCATCCCCTCCTGCCCCTCGAAAATTACTCCGCCCCAACGTTTTTTTATTTTGAAAAAAAATGCGGTACATCAAAATTTACATTACGAGTACTAATTGGTAGAGTACGCACTCACAGTATTTAAGTGTGAATCCGATATTCATAGTCGGCTAGACGCTTATTTATCTTTGCAGTACACAAGCGTCACTAGAAACAGTGAGAATGATAAATAAAAATTTAAACCTGCCCACCCGCCCCATTTTTTCAAAAAATTCGGATGAGAATCTAGGAATTAATTTTCTATTGTCTAATGTTAATGTTGAGTAGGCAACATTGATTGTTTTCTTTGTGTATAATTAATTTGAAATAATAAACAAAATTGTCCATAAGAAGAAACAAGAAAATATCAGATAAAAAATGTTTCTTTTATAAGAGCATTAATAAATGTATCAAAGTTATCTTAAGAGAAATATGTTGAACTTCCTTTCATCCCTCGATAAAGCTATATTGTTGTTGTTTTGTTTTTCAGAAAAAGAGTACACTAATGAAACAAGTTCTGGCTCCGATAGCTGCTAAGTTCAGTATGTTGATGGAGAAAATGGTTGCTGAAAAAGACGAGAATAGACAGCTGGCCTATGCTGAGAGTATCAACAATGCTATGTCCTTAGCCAGGTAATGCAGTGTTATTCTTGCTAGGGGTTTTTTGCTATGTTAAGGAATGCTACATGTATATTGTTGCTAGATAACAGATTGTTGTACTTGATGCTAGGTAACAAATTGTTTTACTAGTTGCTAGGTAATTGAATGTTGTACTTGCTAGGTAACAGATTATTGTACTGGTTGCTAGGTAACACATTGTTGTACTGGTTGCTAGGTAACATTATTTTACTTTTTGCTAGGAAGGGCCAGAGAAAATAAATTATTAGATTCTCATCTGGATTTTGGGAAGAAAAGGGGCGGGTGGACACTTAAATTTTTATTTTTTATTAACGAAATACCTGAGAACAGAAAAAACTAACTTAAAATTTTGAGAAAATGGCATTTATAGTTACTAGAACCTTTGGTGTAGAATATTCGTATATCTTTTTAATTTCTTCCAAAAAATCATGATAACTTACAAAATAAGCATGTTGGTGTCTATTCTTGCTTGAAAAGCCATAGCAGTCTTTAATAGTGACACTATCACCTTCGGTAAGCTTTGAAATGATTAACATTTTATATTTTATTATTGTCGGCCATGTTTTTTTCCATATCCGGGATGGTCTAAAACCCGTTCTGTCGGGAAAAGAATATGTTCCGATTTTTTTACCAATAAATATTTTTGGGGGCGGAAGGTTTTGGACAGGGGCGGGCGGGGATGAGAATCTAAAAAAATTTTTTCTATTGCCTAGTAGAATGTTATACTAGTTTCTAAGTAATAGAATGTTTGCTTGTTGCTAGTTAACAGATTGTTATTCTTGTTAGGTAACAGGTTGTTTTACGTTCTGATATTTATGATTGTTGTTCTGAATAAATCAGGTTTTGCAAAGTGATTTGTCAGGTTTTGCAAAGTGATTTTGTCAGGTTTTGCAAAGTGGTTTTGTCCGGTTTTGCAAGTGATTTTGTTGTTTTTGGTTTTCATACACCTACATTTTATAATAGTATTTTAACTTCAACATAATTTTTGATGTAACAAAAGGTGTTATATTATGTTTTGTTTTCACCAGTTAGGACCTTTTTGTGTATTGTATATGTTGTGTGTTACAGTCGAGCCAGTAAAGGTTTCTCCAGCCAGCAAACAATGCAGAACTGTGGCTGTGAGGCCGTGTTTGTTGAGCTCCTGCAGATGTTCCTACATGCTGTTAATGTTCCGGTTCACCGACAGCTGATCCATGTTGGGGTGCGTCAATACATGCACCGGATGGTTGTGTGCTTGGAGAAAGAAATTTTACCATTTGTTCCAGTAGTGCTTGAGAATTTACTGAAACAGCCAGATGCCAAAGAACTCCACGACTTCATTCCATTGATGAATCAACTTATTATGAAATTCAAAGTAAGCCCTTAACAATAATTGCTGGATGGATGATATGTTGTTGTTTTTCACAAGCTGCAAAGTGTGATATTTTAGCAAGGGTCAGGCTTTCATCAAACTTAAAATCACATTTCTGGTCCTACCTTGTGTATTTACTTAGAACTTGAATAACAAAAAAACTTAAAAATAAAAAACAAATCAGATTAATGCTTTTATATGAACAGCTGGAGTTTAATCCCAGATAAAGGATTACAAAGTGGTTTGCCTTAAATGAGAAAATGATAAAAAAAAACACTTTGGCAATATGATATTATAAGGCGAAATTCTCCGAGTTAGTTCTGATGGTCAGATGCTTTAAAATTAGTTTCATTACTAGTTACATTCGCACTACTGGACTTCAACTTTTCACATAACTGATATGGAAGGAAAATGGTGATTATCTTGATGTTAATCATGTGTTTCTTTCTGATTTTTAGAGTGCAATATCCCCATTCCTGCAGGAAGTGTTCATGCCAGTTGTGAGTACGATCTTCCAGGTGCTGACGGCGCCGACAGACAACTTGGACCAGGTAGCGGTCTCGGATAAACGAATGCTACAGAAGAGCTATTATCAATTCTTGTCAACAATTGTCACCAATGATGTTCTAGATGTGCTCAAAAACCAAGGTAACTATCTGTTAAATTTGTGTCACCCTTTTGAAAAAAATGGTTATACTTAGGTGTCCCTTTATCTATCCATTGATCTGCCATAAATCCATCCTGAAAACCTTATCAGAAAACTTAAACTGCCACTTCTTGATATTTCTTCATCAATCATACAAGTTATATTGTTTATCACGATAGAGTTGAATGATAATGCGAAAATCTTTAAGATCACATTTTACGTAGTTATGCCCCTTTTTTTACTGGGAAAACTTGACATTGGATTTAGCTTTGCCATTTCTTAATATTTTTTTCTTTAGATATTTTGCTTATGACAACAGGGGCGTAATGATGCTAAAAATCTTAAAACATTTGACAAAGTTATGCCCATTATTGAACATAGATTTTTTATCCTAACAAAGTACCCGAGTCAGATACAGGTGTTCGACTGAGCACCCATCATGTTGATTAATGGACCATTCTACCTACACAATCCAATCAATCCAATATGAGAAGTATAGATGAATATTAGTGAATTTACAGTAAACTAGAATTTCACATATCTTAAATTGTTCAGAATAATCATAGTGTACGGAATTCTGGTGATGCTATATTGTAATTTATGCTAGTTATTTTGTTGTTGACAGAGGTTCACAATTTACACCAAGTGCTAATAACCATAGTTCAAGGTGGCACAGACTTTCCAGACCCCCCTGTAAGTATATCTACATTGTGAACTGATACTGGAGATCTGTTGCAAACCTCTAGCAGCTGATTGGTTAAAATACGAAGTCTGTTTAAAGTCTGTTTCAGTCTGACCAATCAAAAGCTTGAGTTTTGAGACTAGTCTCCTATGTTAGTTTATTACTCTGGACTATTGTGCTCATACATTCACGCATTAACCAGTAGGTTAATGTTAATGCTACACAGCTGGTATTCCTTTGGCAAATGAAAACACCTGAATATGTGCCCTGATGCTGTTTACTATACATTTCAAATTAGTACAAAAAAAACTCGCATCACCCCAAAATTAAGACCTCCACAATAATAAGACCAGTATTTCAGTATCCTTTTAATAGAGTTGCAGGATTTTCAACCCCAGAATTAAGACCAACCCACTATAAAGATCAATTTTGTCCAGTCTAATAGCTGGTCATAATAAAGGGGTTTCAATTTATGCAGAACCATTATTCTTTTATTTAAATCATGCTTTAAATGTAAATTTCATTCATGTTTTAATATGTTTATTATTATATATTTATAGAGTCAGAAGACGTGTTTCGGCATTTTAAAGAAACTGGTTAGTTCATGGGGTAAGTTCTCAAGTTCCTTGTTTCTAGCGTCTTGTACTTAAGTAGTTATATATGACCATAAGTTGCACTCATTTTGTTGAAATTGGCAGTTATATATTTTGTCTGTTTTGGGAAAAGACATCATATTAATTCCTTGGCATAAAATTTTGTAGTTTGGGGAAAACAACAGTTTCATATATGTCAAGAAAATGAGCTACTGTAGATAGTCTGAAATCAAATGTGTGTTCTAATTATTAAACAAGTGAATGGTAGATCAAAACAAATTTCCGCTTTCTCAGGATAAGTTAATAACAAAACCCCCCACCAAACAAGTGAGAATTATTTGCTGCAAAGCTGTCTAGATAGGTGCTTTAGACAATAGTTGGAAAGCTTTTAGGATACCAAAGGCCGTCCTATGCCTGAAAAGGCTGGGAAGTTTCAATATGAACTTAATAATTGTTGATGCCACTTTAAGTGAAGAATGGAGGAAATCAGGTTGCCTTCATAGAAGGTGTTTTTTTTTCAGTAACCGTCGCCAGCAAGTGGAAATAATTTGCATATTTCAATAAAGCGATCGTCACACATTATTCTGACCAAATTTCGTAAGATTTGGAAAATATTTAATTTTTGACATCAAAACTGGGTGAGCAACATGTCCATCCACCTTACATTCTATCAAACGAACAATAATTTGGCATATTACATCAATACCTTTTAACACATGTACATCACTGTCATGTTATATACCCAATTGTATAAATATATGAAATAAAAGCACATAGTTAATGCTAGTTCTGTGTACTTTTCAGGAGGCAAGGATGGTTTACAGGGCTTCCCGGACTTTATCTACAAAACAATCATTCCAGCCTGTTTCATGGCTCCCATGAAACCAGAGTTTGACCTCAAAGACGCCCAGACTACCTTGGTACGAACATTTGCATTTCTGTTCAACATACTGTACAGTCATTCAGGAGCATTTCTAGCCCCACTAACATGTGGATTCATTAATATGATTGGGGGTCTGGGGGTCACTGTCTTCAGGAAAGTGAAAGCAATTGTGGTATTTAGTACGATCTGGGCATTCTGAGGTGAATCCTGAGGATTCAGTCGCATACTTGTGTATAGGCAGCTACATGTCTGTCATTGAATTTCATAGAGACAAATGTAATTGAAGGTGTTTTTGCAAAAAAGTGAAAGATGAAAGTTTCATGATGGCACAAAGTTGTGTAAACACAAAGTTCTGTACACATTTTAGAGAGTTCTGTGTGTGATTAATGTCTGCACTGGGATTGAATTTCAGACATGAAATACACAAAAATAAAATTCACAGGAAAAGTGAATCGTCAGTAACTAATCTGTAAACATTATTGCTGCTTAAATTACTTTGACTTGATTTGTTTAGTTATTTGAAAAATTGACTTGGAATGGTAAAAGTAAAAGAAATAAAGCAAATGAAAACTGCAGTTCTATATTGCAGTCCTATATACAGTAACTGGTAATATTGTTATTTTTTCAGGCACTGGGTGAGATGTCACTGTGTTTGAAATGTATTTATGATCAAAGGGTAAGTATAAGAATTTTAGTTTTTAGAAACAGTCAATACAGAAAGCATGATACATAATGCTTGCAAAATGATCTGAAGATGTCATTTCAGTGGAAATCAATGCAATACCACATTAACTTTTTCCTCCATATATACACATTATTACGCATGTTCGACCAGTTTAGATCCAGATCAGCCAGCACATCCGTGCCGTCTGATCAGGATCTGCAATGGTCGCATTTTGTCAGAAATAACCTTATGAATCATAACGTGAACAGACAGATCCTGATCAGACGGAACGGACATCTGTTACACTGTTCGCTCACGCAATAAAGGTATGTCTATGAAGGAAAGTTTTAAACAGACATATCTTCAGTAAAATGTGCCCAACTTAGGGTCTCAACATCCCATAGTTTAAAACACTATACATGGATACATTATAGCATTTGGTATTATGCCGATCATCAGTAACTTGCTATTTTTTAGGCAACATTCCAATTGGTTCGGAAGGTATTTTATAAATAAACAATTTTTATTGGCTCGTCGTCGGATACTCATAGAATGTTGGTTTTTAGGAGTTGAATGCTGTTTGCAATTAATCTATCTGTTAGAATTAATTTAAAAAGTTTGTCCTTTTATGCCCCTACAAAGTAGGAGGCATATAGAGTTGCACTTGTCCGTCCTCCGTACATCCCCAAATCTTGTGGCATCAACTCCTAAACTACCAGGCGGATTTCTTTCAAACATGCACAGATGTTCAAGCAGGATGTGTAGATGATCAGAAAAAGAAAGGATTTTTTCCTGCGACCATTTTTACCAGAGTTATGGCCCTTTGTTGTAACAAATTTTCAATGTCCGAGGACACATTCTAGGACACATTTTGGGCTGGAGGTTATAAAACTGAGCATTGAAACCAGCCTCAAATGTCAAGTATCTGATTGGCTGAAATATGATCAGTCGCCATTTCAGCCAATCAGATACTGGTGATTTGAGACTGGTTTTCAATCTCAGTTTTATTACCTTAAGTCCCAGTTAGAAATTGATTTTCTGAGGTTTGTTATTGTAGGGTGAGGAGATGGTGAACTACCTGCAGGGGGATTACCTACCCACACATCAACTGTCCCCGCAACAGGCCAAGGAATTCTGTGATGCTCTCAAAACAGACACTAAAACATTTAGGAATTATTTTAAGGTATTTCTTATGTTCAATCAAACGACAGCAAATAAAATAAATGGTGCGCATCACAGGGAAATGGTGCCTTCGGACAGTTGGTGTCATTTCTTAAAAAAAAATCACAAAGTTAACATTACTTATTCTGCATTGAAATAAGATAAATCTGGGATAAAAGTCTGCAATTAGCTATGAGAAAATAAAGGGTTATTGTAAGGTTCTTTTCCAAATATCGTAACAAGTAAAATGTCAACAAAATTGATGTGCCACATAATGTGCTAGCTGGATTAAGTTTGTATTCTGGTTAGCCTGAAGTGGTAATGTAGCATTCTGTCATGATGATATTGTCTTACAAGACACATTTAACCCTTTCCTCCAAAGACACACCTTTATTGCATGGAAAATCAGTTTAAAACAAGATCAGCCAGCACATCTGTGCCGTCTGATCAGAAACTGTTTGTTTTTTTATTCATTAGGTTATTTCTGACAAAAATGCGACTAGTTCAGATCCTGATCAGACGGCACGGATGTGCCAGCTGATCTGGATCTACACTAGTCACACATGCGTGAAAATGCGTATATAGGGAGGAAAAGGTTAGAGCTGTGGACAAAATAAGCGTGTATATTGCTGTAAGAAGTTAGGTAGTGTGTCATCATTAAGATCATGATGTTTTCAATGTTCATCTCTATTTGGACTTATTTGGGGCGCGTCCGGGAAAAGGTACCTTCGGACAGTTGACGTCAATCTTTGAAATGACGTCGTAAATTTGAGCAGACGATATTATTTCTTATGCATTTCGCGGTAAAAAAAACATTTTATTGTCAAAATGTCTAACATAATCACATTTTAGTAATAAGAACATGATTTATAGTTGTAAGTTCTTTCTAAATTCAGTTAAAACTAAAATATCATTGAAAATGACAGAAGGTACCTTTTCCTGTGATGTGCCCCATTTATGGGTGTACAAAATAGTAATTATTATTAATCGACTAAAAATATTTAATTTGATTGTGTATCTGGGATAGTTGGGTTTTGAAATTTGTAATTTTGAAGTCTTTAATGTGACTTTGTTTATTTTTCAGTCATTTTTCATGAAGGCAAAGTCATGACCCAGGTGAAAACCTACAATGGTTGTAGGGGGCAAGAAGCCAAACCATTTGTACAGTGATAAACTTTATACTAGTCGCAGATAGCTTTCCAAAGGGATAAACACTCCACAGAGAGGAAGTTCACGGCACTTCAAAGTAACGGAGTTAACCAGTATTGCAACACACAGAAATATGTGCTTGTCCTACAGTGAAATCACATTTTTGTGTCAAGTAAAAAATTCGGGTATTTTGCACTTAGGATAAGTGAATGATGCATGAATTTACCCTCCGAGACATTAACATGATTAAACCATGCACTTGTGTATTTGTTATTTTTTAAATACACATAGTTAAGCTTGTATGAAATATTCATGCATACCGTGTGGGTTTTCATGTGTTTTGAATGGAGCTGAATAAATTCATTTTACACCCTCATGAAAGATGAGTCTTGCGCAGTGATATTGGCAGAAAGGAGTTAAGACAATCACGGAAGTGAATACTATAAAAATATCGAAATCTGGCGTTGAATATGTACTAGTTATCACAAGTTGAAATGGATGCTTGTAAAAGTGATTGAATTTGAGAGTGATAATGGTAATAGCAACATGTATGTGTGGGATTCAGGTTTAAAATGCGGAGAGTTAAATGACAGCTAAGTGCAATAGATTTAGGTGTACCCTGTTGTTAAATGAAGAAAAAAAACATGTGCAGATTAATTCTCAAGCTTGCAAATGATGAAGTTGCACAGGACAAACACTCAATGAAAGTGAGGGTAATTTTATTTAAGGAGATGTGCAGAATGGTTTTAATGATTTATACATTGAAATGGAATGAAATTGTTGCCATTTTTTAATTGTTATTTCAGATATTTTAATTATTTGTTAATGAAATGGTTATAACCAGTTTTCAAAGTTCCATAAATTGGAAGGGAATTAACTTGTATTGCACTGACATTATTTCTCAAACGAAAGGGAAACCTGTCGGCTTCAGAAGGATGAAGTATAAATAGATGTGTGATGCTCAAGATTGCATTTAGTTTTATCACAGTTTGGAAACTATTGTACAAATATTGTTGGTGAGAACACCTCCCCAGTTTGTGCTTTGCTTGGTGCTAATTGTGTGCTTTCCCAGATCAAATTTTCAAAGGTGATGGCAAAAAAGGACTTAAGAAGTCTTTCTCAGTAGGGATGAGTTCACCAGACCCAGTGCATTTAAGAGAGCTAGCCCCATGGTGATAAGGAATGCAAAATATAATTTAATTATATATTTAAATAATTTAAAAGCTGCAAGAAGACTTTAAGGAAATAATGTGCCAATTTTCCAAGTACTTTAAATAATTTTCCAATGGATATTTATGGTCATAAAGTTGCGTGAATGAAACTCTGTGACAAAATAACACAACATTGGAAAGGTTTTGAAGTTTTATGTTATTATAATTGCAATATTTGTTATTTGGTTACCAGAATGTCAAGTACTTAACTACTTATTTATTATACCATACAAAATGCAGTTTATACAGCATCCCCATTTTATTTTGTAACATGTTTGGTTGTGCAAGCAGTATTTAAATGGTTCTGCATGTATTGTATAAATCCACATCATGAATTGCTTATACATGTATTATAGTGAATGTTTTGGTTATTTTCGGGTCAAAGTAAACAAAAAGGGAGACTTAGTTGCCCAATCAGTTAGTTGTGCAATCTGTTCAAGAAGAACCAGCAAGCAACAAAGCTGAACTGTTGTGTTTGTATTGTCCAAATCAGTAAATTGTTTACACTAATTGAACAGAATTTGTTGATTCTGAATTATTTTTTCAAACTAAAAGAGAAAAATACACTGCCAAGATCTTATTTAACCCTTTCCTCCATATATACGCATTTTTACGCATGTGCGACCAGTGTAGATCCATTTGTGCCATCTGATCAGGATCTGCACTGGTCGCATCTTTGTCAGAAATAACATTAATGGCTCTAGAAGTGAACTGTGTAGATATCTGGATCAGACAGCATGGATCTGGATCTACACTTTTTCCCAAGCAATTATGATGTATCTATGGAGTAATGTGTTGAATATTTTTTCAATTAATTGTGCCTTTAAAAATGAAAATAAGAAATTTCTTATGTCAGTGTTGTCTGTTAACCCTGTACCCCACGGGATATGGCAGTTATACCATGGACAGACAGTGTAAAATCCGATCAGCTGGCACAACTACACTGTTTGCTTTTTGATTCTTTAGATTATTGACAATCAAGAGAAGCAACCAGTAAAGATGCAGATAAAAAGGCAGGGATGTGCAGGCTGATCTGGATCTACACTGTTTGGACATGCTATAAAAATGTAAATATATAGCAAAGGGTTAAAAAAGACACTGGGTCTGATAAATTGTTGATTTACCATAACAGGAAATACAAAGAACAATTAAGTCATAAAACTGACAGGTTACCATCACCTTTTTTATGCACACACAATAACCTTAAATGATAACTTTTTAACAAACAGAATTTCAAAAGCATTCTTTCCATACATAGTCTATACAAAATGACTTCTTTCATTGCTCACAAAAGGGAGAAGTCGTTACATTTGGGAGACCACTTCTCCCAAGTCTCCCTCTAGCGAATGCCCTATTAATGAAAACAAAGAACCAACTGCAGAAAGTTCAACCTGCTTTGTATTACAGAATAAACATATATCACTACTGAGATAATAGTAAAATCTTGTTTATGTTCATACTTGGAAAAAAAACCAACAAAAACAACAAAGATTGCTGTACAATTTGGCTCGTTCCTTCCTTAATAACCCAATTACTCAATGAATATGACCTTGATCAATTGTGTGGTCAGATCAGGACCTACTGTTTGCTTTTAGATTCATTAGTTCATTTCTGACCAGTGGCTCAAGTATCTGATTGGTTGAAATGGATACTAGTCTCCATTTCAACCAATTGGCTGCTTAAGATTTGAGACTGGTCTCCAATCTCAGTTTTATAAGATCTTGGAAATGGTTGTTCAAATGTACAATGTTATCTGTGCTGCCTGTTATTTACCAGTTATTTATTAGTGAATTGAATTATGTACAGATTAAAGGAATTGAGAAGAAAAAATGGTATAAAAACATTTAAGTTTAAAAAATAAAAATACAGAAAACTGCCATATTGTTTTCTTGTTGTCTTTTTTCTACCACCATAAAGACCGTCTCTACATAAATACTTGTCTAGTTTACACGGATTTTAAAGTAATCTAAATTACTTTGTCAGAAGGAAGGTTGTGTGTAACTGTTTAGCTCCACCTTCACTTTGTAATAGATTCTTTCAAACTATTTCAGATGAACGGCCACCACATGTAGCTGAATATAGATACATATACCAGATTATTTTTTCAGCCACCATGTTTACCAGAAATACTGTCCTTTTTTCAGTAAATACAACTTGGCATAGATGTGCAGGCTGATCTGGATCTACACTGTTCGCCCACGCAATAAAGGTGTATCTATGGAGGAAAGGGTTAAAATTGTGAAAGAATTCTCAAAATACTGCGATCAAAAATCGTCATTTCTATGCAATATCCAAATGCAAACCCGTTAACTAGCTAGATCCGAAAAGAGTTTTCTGCCCATTAATTCTATTTAGTACTTTCCTCACTACTACTCAAAACACAAGCCAGGCTGATTAGATTAAGTTGCACCAGATAAATGTCCCTTTATAAAAATAAAAAATGTGATGACTGGAGCACTAGCCTGTCCAAAACTTGCATTATTATATATAATTTGTTTATACCATATATCTTTCCATTCACTCCTAAGCATTTCGCGTTCCAGACAGGCACCTGCGAAACACGTTTGTTGAAAACTGGGTCCAGGATCCAGAATGGTTCATTGGGGTTTCTTGAAACCCCTTTTATTAATTTTTCATAGGGACATTTGGGCGATAAAGTTAGAAATCATTATATAACTACCCTAAGAATGCCCAAAACGAATCCTATTTCCGGAAGTCTTGCATCCGACTGTGATTGAGAACACACGCGTAACAGCGTGATACTTGAAATGCAGGTTTCTGTGTCTCGGTGCTTCTTGACAGCATCGAGCACAGACATTTCTCAAATTGAACGAGTCTCCGTGAAAAACACAGGTAGCACCCGTACTTGCCGTCTATTATACATAACAACTATTGCCTGTCTAAAATCTCTCTCTCCCTCTCCCTCTCTCGCTCTCTTTCGTGTAGGAAGGCTGTTTCTGAACGGGAATGTCGTTTTTCCTCTTGCACGAAGTTCACATTTTACCGATGCTGTCGGCTGACGCACGTGATAACTCGTCCTGTCGAAAGCGTCGCTTTGCACGATTTTCTACAATTACACTTCTTTACCTAGTGTAAGTTAAGAGAACGAGAGAAAACCTGTGTTATTTATTTATTTAAGCGTCAATGGAAGAGAGACCGGTTCACGAAAGCGAAACGTTTCCCTAATTAAAACGTGTTAAGTTGTGACGTACTTTTTGCCATTTTAATTAATTAGTTTAGGAAAACACGCGTCATAAAGTGAACTAATTAGCGCAGGGTTTTACATAAACTGAAACGTATTTTGTCATCAAATATTCAGAGGCTGCACCAAGCGTAAATTAATTGATCAATTTTCATCGATTTGAAAAAAAGAAACAACCATTTATTCTATTGTTTCGAAGACAGTCATAAATCGTCCCATTCCAATGCAATACATTAGTTCCCATTTGTATAATTTGCTCATGTGTATCGATTAACAGATTAAATTTCGACAAACCGTGTAATATTTTAACACTAAGCGGACTTTAACATTATTGAAAATCCGTAATTAATCTTTTGTCGTAACATTTAACGAACCACGAGTCAGAAGTCCGTCGCCGTAGCGACATTGTGATCACGTGACTTCAGTGCGAGCCATATACCCGCGTTAGATAAAATGAATGGGAAATGATTTAGAAATTAAGTGAAATTGAGTTTAACAGGTGGACTTTTTTTTAATTCAGAGGTAAGCTTTTTGTTTTATAAATGAAACTTACGAGATAAAGATTTGTTAAAAATTTTCAAGTTTAAATTGGTTTAAAGTTAAATTAATATTTTATATTTGGCCTATATAAAAAAGGGCTATAACACTATCCCTATTTAGATGCTTAAATGTGTTCAGTTATTTATAAGAGTCATATTTTCCAATACATTTTTCAAAAGAAACATTCAGTATATATTCAATGTTTACTATACCATTTACATTATAGATCTGCCACACAGTTCTGAAATCTAATACCAAATATTTATACTGAACAGATTAGCTAATCTTTGAAGATCCCATTGCTGCATATACATGCACTTAAATCTATAAATCTAATAAGTAATATTTGGTCACACAGTTATTTAAATTTTATCCATTTGTTCTTTAAAAAAATACTTTGAAAAAAATCAATCAGAGAGCAGAAACTAATAATTTAACGCTTTACTTTAACAGTATAGACTCTGATTAGATGGTACATATGTGCCAGCTGATCTGGATTTAGACTGTTTGTCCATAGATACAGCCAATTATCTTATGGAGTAGACCTAATGGGTTGGTTTTAGAAGAAAGTCTTTAAAGTCTTTCTGGTTAAACATTGCTTATTTATGTATGTGATCACACAAAATTAAATGTTTATAGTTGGAATCATGGTAAATATAAAACAGGTATTCATAAAACAATGTTTTTTTCTTCACAAAAGAAATTCAGCAAAACATTTATTTGCTTAGTTCATTTGTAAAACCTAACATTGCAATGGACATTTAAGATTTACATGACTGTGAGAAACCTGCTAAGCTTATCTTGATTATAAGGGATTTATATAAGTCCTTGAATCATGTACATTTTCACTAAATTGCTTTTGACTAATTGAAACATGTTTTGACATATATTCAAAATTTCTTAACAACTATATAAGAATTTGAAAGAAAATATTTGAAAACTCCGCTTGCAGATTTTCATTTGACAATTAACTATTATGGAGCTTTCAGTACATCTGTAATTTAACCCTTTCCTCCATATATACGCGCTGCGACCAGTGTAGATCCAGATCAGCTGGCACATCTGTGCAGTCTGATCAGGATCTGCACTGGTCACATTTTGGTCAGAAATAACCTAATGAATAAAAAAGAAAACAGTTTGGATCCAGACTTGTGATTTGGATCTAAACTGTTTGCCCTCACAATAAAAGTGTATCTATGGAGGAAAAGGTTAATTTCTATGGTTTATTCCTTTACTCCATTGGACATGGTTGTTATCCATGAGTGAACAGTGTAGATCCAGATAAGTTATCTGATCGAAACTGTTTGCTTTTCATTTCATTACTACTAGGTTATTGCTGACCAATGATGCAACCAGTGCAGATCCAGATCAGATGGCAAGGATATGCCAGCAGATCTGGATCTAAAATGATTGCACATGCATTAAAATGTGTATGTATGGAGTAAAGGTTTAATGCAGAAATACCATCAAATTTTCAAATGATAAAATAGTTAAAACTTAGACACATAAAATTTGATAATAATATCTTTTGCTATCATCATTATTTATGTATAAACAGGTATTGTAAACATATCCATTACAAGTGTTCATGAATATTATATTTAAATTTATCACATTGAACAAAAAGGAATAAACTAAAATTGTTACATTATAATCAATAATATATGAAAGAAAATCAAAGGTGAGTTTACATTTAGAATAGGTAATTAAAAGAAGCTTTAATGTACCGTAGATTGATTAATGTTGTAGTTTTCGTTTAGCCATCAAACCCTATCGTGGCAAAGTTTATGGAACCCTTTTGATCCAACATGTCAGTTTTACAGCAGTTCTTTTATTTCCAATCAATATACAGAGGCTATTCATCTATTGATACTACCATAAAAAGTAATTGGGTTTTTGTCATGGAAAGCAATTAAAACCCATTTAGGAACAGAACTGTTACTGCATTGAATACTGAAGAGTTCTAAATAAATGGATAGAACTTAAGAAATCCAATGGAGCATGATGTATCACATTTCAACAGTTGTAAATTTATTAACTTTACGTAATATTATATAGGTATGTGTTAACAGTTTACATCCAGATCTGCCAGAACCAGCATGCTGTCTGATCAGGATCTACACTGTTGGCTTCTTGGTCAAAAATTAATACTTTTCTCCCTTTTAATCAACCTGTGTTGGTCTAAGTCATTGTTTGAAGGGTCATTTTAAAAGTTATTACTAGTAACTAAATTTATTAACTGAATAGCGAACAATGTAGACCTTGATCAGATGAAGTGTTCACATGGGCAGGCTAAACTGCAGGTCTGTTGAACCTAAACCCTTAATTCAAGCCAGTCCATTCTTGATCATCAGATGATTTTTAAGTGATTTTTTACTGAATATGCAGTAGAGTAGAACATGATCTAACCATACTAATGAACATGCTGATCTAGATCTACACTGTTCACAAATGTGACTTAGAAGTTGTATCCACTAACTCACAGGTAAAACTTGCATTCTAATCTACATGTATACAAGGCAAATCCTAATCAACAAAAAAGCCCTAATGAAAATGGAAATCAACAAACTAGATCAAAGCCTAAATATTTGCATACATTAAACCAATTTCTTTGATAAAAAGTTTGTTTCAGACAGACTTAAAGACTTGGTGAGGCTGTATATTGTCTGTAAAAGTGTTTTGCAATCATGGCAGAAGTTCTGACTCTCACCACCATTCCCCAACAGAAATTTGAACGGTTTGCACAGTATTCTCATGTACCAGCAGCAACTTCTCTAGATCTAAGGTACACTAAGATTGCTCGTGAACAAACAAGAAAACATCATGCACGAACTATGGTGAAGTACCTAAATACTGGAAAGCAGTCAAATGTGCCAAATTTCTACAGACAGAATAAAGCTAGAAGCATTGCTTCAGATGGAGAATCAGTCACTTCTGCTAACACTGCTATACTGAGAATATCAACAGAGACAAGGGATCAAGGTACAGGTTCTGTAGATAAGGATCATTACTTCAGGCAGTATCCTGGGGATAGAACACTTCTTACAGTAGCTAAATGTCAGAAATCTGATGGTGACATAGATCACAAAAGTAACTGGTCAGAAGTAAGATACACAATTCCTAGACCTGACCGTGCTGTTGGCAACAATAGCCATAATACAAACCTTGCACCTGGTAATGCGACTGAAAAAACCTTTAAAAGGATTTCTGAGATGGGCAAAATAAATGGGCAGTCTAACAAATCTGATTTTCAAGAAGAAATGCCTACTGCATCAGATAAAGTTGCGGAAGACACAAAGAATAATATTTTACCATGTTCAAACTTTGGACACTTTGCTCCAAGTTTTGATGACATTTTCAAAAGGTATGCCATGAAACCACCAATGGTTCTTAAGAGAAATACAAGGCATGGAGGGGACAGAAAGATTACTGCATATCGACCATGTACAAGCTTGGATAAGTTTAGAAGAAACTGGCTGGATGCAACTGAAAGAACTCAACCACACTGTCCTGATGTGAGTGAAGCCAATAACATATGGGCAGAAGTGGATAAAATGATAGAGAACTCAAAACACAGAAGACTGAGGGTATATGAACATTTCCATGAGAAGCCCTTGACTGCACACACAATGAGGGAGATAAAAAGATGTGAGCAAGACAGACTGGCAATTGAGTTAAGACCATGTTTCAAAAACATGGATGCTACTAATTTTGTTGACACCAGTAAACCTAAACAAGAACTGGAATATGACAAACCAGGCTTTGGTAATAGCTCACTAAGCAAGCAAGGAGCAGTTGGATCTTATGATCACCATAAAGGCAAAGTTGTCTTTGGTGAGGAAAATGGTTTGAATAGGCACAAAAGCTCTGATAGTCAGTCAAATGCCACCTGTCAAAATGCAGGTGTTGTTTGGGTCAGCCCTGAATCTGGTTTGGATAGCTTTCCATCCCAAAATCATAGGTACAGCTTGAATAGACTGAGAAACTGTGAAGAACATAATAGTTGGTCCCTTGAAAGGGTAGGCCTGATATTGTATGAAAAAATTGTTGTCACTTTCATCAGAGTTGTGTCCACTTGAAAGCAAACTGTGATCACATTTACACCTGAATCATGTGAAAAAGTATTACAGCTACCACTGGTAGGAAGTCTTGTAACATATGCACAATATTTGATGTGATCAGGATTTTAAATTTTTCTTGTATGACAGTCACTTCACTTGCTTCATTATTGGGTACACATCATTCACAGACTGTAAGAATTCTTGTTGTGACACCAAATGTGATAAAGATTTGGATGTTAACCCTTTCCTCCATGATATATGCATTTTTACATATTTGCAACCAGTGTAGATCCAGATCAGTTGGCACATCCATGCCATCTGAACAGGATCTGCACTAGTCGCATTTTGGTCAGAGATAACCTAATGAACCTAAAAGCAAACAGTGCAGATCCTGATCAGACAACATGGATGTGCTGGCTGATCTGGATCTACACTGTTCGCCCATGCAATAAAGGTTTATCTGTGGAGGAAAGGGTTATTGGATTAACCCTTTACACCATATAATACAATTTTAATCACAAGTGCAACAAGTATACCAGGGCCCAAGATCACAAAACTAAGTTTTGAGATCAGTCTCAAATCTCAAGAATCTGATTGGCTGAAATGGCGACTTGTCGCCATTTCAGCCAATCAGATGCTTGAGATTTGAGACTGATCTCCAGATTTAGTTTTATGATCTTGGGCACTGGGCTGAAGGTTATAAAGCTGAGATTGGAAACCAGTCTCAAATCTCAAGCATCTGATTGGCTGAAATGGCGACTGGTCGCCATTTCAGCCAATCAGATGCTTGAGATTTGAGACTGGTTTCCATGCTCAGTTTTATAACCTTGGGCACAGATCAGCTGGCACATTTATGTCATCAGCTCTGGATCTACACTGGTTGTTAAATGCCAACACTCCATAGATCCTGATCTGACAGCATGGATTTGCTACTTGATCAGGATCTACACTGTTGAGCTATCGATTACAGTCATATCCCATGAAGAAAAGGTTTAATGGTGAGGAATTGTTTTGCTATAAACATCCCTGGCTATTTCATATTCCAATTCTGTTAAGGATTGCATTGATTTGAAATATTTTTTAATAAAAATTAGCATCAAAATTTCTAAAGAACTTGTGAACTGTTATGATTTGATTAGATGCAAGAATAATATGTTTGCAAAAATGCAAATCCTTGAATTTTCCATTATAATTACATGCCATTATAACTATATGTTTGTATTCACATTTAATAGTTGAACATTCAGACAATGCTTGCAGACACCCAGCACAGGCTTTCAGGATGATTTTATTTGAGGACAATATATGAATTCATGCAACAGTTCAAATTTCAATGCATTTCTGTTTATATTGATAGTTCACCTGCATATCAAATGTGCTATGTAATAATGAATAATGCTAAGCAAATAAATCAAACATATGGTCTGGATTTTCTCACATTTTGTGTTATGATTATTTTGCTTTCAGACTACATGAGTACATTTAGAGGCCTATCCCTTTCCTCCATAGATACACCTTTTTTGTATGGGCAAACAGTTTAGATCCAGATCAGCTGGCAACAATGTGCTGTCTGATCAGGATCTAAACTGTTCGCTTTTTCGATTTGTTAGGTTATCACTGACCAAAATGCAACAAGTGCAGATCCTGATCAGACAGCACAGATGTGCTGGCTGATCTGAATCTACACTGGTTGCACACGCGTAAAAAGGTGTATATATGGAGGAAAGGGTTAACGAAACAAACTATACAATATAGAAGCCGAACTAAGCTGCAAGCCATTGCCATGACTACTACCAGGCTACCAGGATACCTTACACTCAAATATCACTGTCAGAGCTCAAGAGACCCAGATCATAAACAATATCAGGAGACCAGTCTCAAAGTGTAACCAAGTATTTCAGTCAATAAACTCTTTATTGCATAATTTTGAAATTTAATTATTTTATTTTTTTAAATATAGAAATTCTTATTCATTGATTTTAGTTATTTTGAAATATGTTACTTAACATCTTAAATTTTTGTAAAGATTAAAATATTTTCAAGTTATCACTTTATCAAAGAAGTTTTAATTAAGTCAAGCTGCTTAGGATTTTAGCAGCTTGCACTTGGTCATTGCTGTATAAACAATTCAGCATATTTTTTTGATTAAGTGTGAAGCCTTAATAAATTGTTAAGTAAACTCTCCAAATTGAGCTAAGGGTTTCACCTTTTTGTAACGTTACTTTCTTTTAAATTTTCATTGGTTAATTTATGTTTTAGGGTTTTGTCTTAGAAAACCTTCGTTAATATCAATGTTAGAATGTATCTTCAGTCTTAAGAAAGTTTTCGACAACTAAAGTCATACAAAAGTCTTCATTGTGTTAACAACTAAGTAAGAAATTTGGTGCTAGTCTTTAGATGTGTTCATCATTGTGTGACATTGAAATATTTATACTTGATAACTTTGAATATTGAAAAGTCTACAAGAATTAAAAGGAATTAGAACTTTACAAATAGAGTTATAGTTTCATTCACCTGTTCCCAGTACATAGTTGGGGACAGGGTTGAGCTCGTGACCTAAAGACCCTAATGGTGGCTGCGCGGCTTGAGCCAGTTTTCCCCCCAAATAGGCTAAATAAGCTTAGACATTCGTTTAGCGGCCACTGACCAACGGTCACAGCTTTGAGTGTAACCAAGTATTTCAGGCAATAAACTCTTTATTGCATAATTTTGAAATACTTGGTTACATATCACACATCTTATTGTCTGAAATGGTGACAAGTTGCCATTGCAGCCAATCAGATGCTTGAGATATGAGACTGGTTTCCAACCTCAGATTTATGATCTTGGGCCCATTATTTCAATTGAATGTCTCAATAAATGGGACTGATAGAAATGTACATTAACCCTTTCCTCCATTATATGCCTTATGGTGTTACAGGCAAACAGTGTAGATCCAGATCAGCTGGCACATTTATGCCAATTGCTCAGGATCTACACTATTCACTATTTTTATTAGGTTATATATGGAATAAAGAGTTAAATGAACAGACCATATTCACTGTTTTCTTTCTTTTTAGGTATGCAACGGTAAAGGAACAACAATGTCGACAACAACTTTACCGCGGATAACACCGATGAGCACCCCCCTGCCGACGGGGATTACACAACCCCCACCCCGTTCCCATTCATCCGCCTCCATGTATGTTCCATATCCACCTAAAGAACTATCTAGTTCATTTGACTATTTACGAATTCCACAGCGAGTAAATCCACTAGCCCCGCCACCTCCAAGACGGAGGATAAATTGGAGTTGGGAAACTACAGACCAACATTATGAAAATGAAAAGCGAAGTTTATTAATGCAAAAACGTGAACATACAAGATATCATTCTGCATGGTCGAAGGCTTTTTACGGGGCACCTGCAGAAAAGGAGGCATACAGGTATTATATACTCATTTATTACATGTCTACAGTCTTCGCCTTTATGTTTCAAAACCACTTGTCCATTCGGGCAAGTAGGATAGGATTTTTACTTGCCCGACCCAGACTTTAGTTGTCCAAAAATGCAAGATGATATAAACTTAATAAAAAAGACAGATTATTCGTTTTTAATCTCTGTACATATGAAATACATTGTCACATTTTTTGACCTTTTTCGAATCTCCGATCTTCTCTTTTTTCACACGCTTACCCGGCAGTGCACCTTTGTGAAATTTTAATTGCATCACCATAACTAATGACAAATTGAAATAGATTGGTTATCGAAATTACAAGCGTCTTACAGATAATTGTTACGTTATTTGCAATAAGGGTTTAGTGTACGTGATTAGTTTAAAAATAACCCGTCATGGTTTACAAGTAATAAAGTCCGTCTGTCACGATCCTGACTGTTTGTTAGCATAAAAACCGTCCCGGACAGACTTGCCCGTCCGGGCAACCGACCAGGCACACTACGGTTGTCCGGACCGTAATTTACTTGTCCCGGACTTCGGGCAACCTGCTTACGTCGAAGACTGTGTCTACCTATATTTAATAACAATGTCACTGCTCTTCAGACTTTGATATGTTTTATATGGTAGTAAGATGAAGTTTAACCACATCTGAGACATCATTCCACCCAGAACTGTGAATAGGCAGCATTTTGTTCAATATCGGGCTTTATATAAACATGTCATTACATATTTTTTTGTTTAAAATCAAATTTCTTATCATACCCTTGCAAACACTGTGGGTTGGTTTAACTTATTCATCGCGGCTTAACTTGTGTTGGCTATATGCTATCGGAGCTTAATTTCAATTGAAACGGCTGAAACTAAAACGTCAAAGTAAAAGAAATAAATTAGATTGCATTGCTGTTCAAAAACCTAACATGGTATTGATTGCTAATCTCTAATCAAATCAAGCTGCCAGTCCAACTGTTAAAACTAGCATTGATATCAACAATAAATTTTTCTTCGATTAAACGGTAACCAGGTTGTGCCAAAATCTTTGACTGTACGCGATAAAAGACGTCAATAATTTTTAGATTTGACTGTCAGAATACTTCAAATTCAAGATATGGTATATTAAAATGAATTTTAAATTTCCACTTTCAAATTTAAATACAAACAAAAAAGTATTAAGTTAAACAAAACATCAAACATTTATTCTAAATGAAAAATGCTGTCCAAATGATTTGGGAGTTACTTGAACCAAACCCTACTTGCAGTGTTTACTTTTCATTTCAATGGTGGTAAATTATTCTTTTTCATTCTGACAAATATCTCCCAAATAATTTCAAATCGTTTTTAATAAATTTTAAGTTAATAAATAAAATCATTAGAATATTTAAGCCTTCCAAAGTTTTTTTTTACCTTTGGAGCACCAAATTATCTTTGTTCACAGTGGTTGTGAATTTAATTGATGTAAACATAAACTATGGATTTATACTGATCGAGTGGCATAAATTAGCTTAAGCCTTTAGTTTATAGATGCATCTTAACCCTTTCCTGGATATATACTCATTTTTACGCATGTGCGACCAGTGTTGATCCAGATCAGCCGGCACATCCGTGCCGTCTGATCAGGATCTCAGCACTGGTCGCATTTTGGTCAGAAATAACCTAATGAATCTAAAAGCAAACAGTTTAGATCCTGATCTAAACTGTTCGCCCTAGCAATTAAGGTGTGTCTGTACAGGAAAGGGTTAAAGTGTAATACAGATCAGCCTTCACATCCATGTGGTCTGATCACGATCTTCATTATTTACTTTTGATTCATTTCTGAAGCAAACAGTGTAGATCCCAATCAGATGGCACGAAAAATGTGCTGGCAGATCTGGATTTACACTGTTCAGCCATGCGGTAAAAGTCGTGTACATGTAGTAAAGTGTTAAATGAAATCAAGTCTGTTGAAAAAAATTGGCAGTTTTTTTTTTATATTAACCACAGAAGTCAAATTATGAACTTTTAAATCTACAATTGGTCTCCCAACGTTGTTGGTATGTTAAAGCTTAAGATGTTGTCATGCATTGTGCAGGTTTGGCATTTCTCCATATATACGCATTTTTATGCATGTGTGACCAGTGAAGAACCAGATCAGCTGGCACATCCGAATTCTTCCGTGCCATCTGATCAGGATCTGCACTGGTCGCATTTTGGTCAGAAATAACCTAATGAATCAAAAAGCGAACAGTTTAGATCCTGATCAGATGGCACGGATGTGCAGACTGATCTGGATCTAAACTGTTGACCCACGCAATAAAGGTGTATCTTCGGAGGAAAGAGTGAACCTATGTGACTTTATAGACAAACCTTTTTTTATCTTTGATACAGACAAGTCATTGTGGTGTTTTGAAGAAGTTTGTTAACTGAATAACAGGTTAGACATTGATCAATATGCACAGATGCTGGTTGATCTAGGTCTACACTATTTGCAAAAATGACATATACTTTGCAACATTTATGCGACTGTAATAATATTATACAGCTTTTTTAGAATTCCTTGAAATGGTATATATTATATAAATATCACATCCCATTGGGGGAAACAGTACGAAATGTTAACCCGAGAAACAGTACGAAATGCTAACGCCTCGGTTGACATTACCTTCTCAAGGGTTAACATTTCGTACTGTTTCCCCCAATGGCATGTGATATTTATTTTATTACACCGAACATTTGTTTTTTTAGAGATCTTGACTATGACCAAATTTCGTTTGGGAACAAAATCAAGCGCCGGAAGTCTAAAATCAATAATGCTCAATAAGCGGCTACAAATAATGATCAAAATGCGTTTATCTCCCTTGGTCAATTACGCATGCGTAGAAGTTAATTTGTAATCGGATTTCCAAGATATTTATTTTTAGATCCACGCGAGGGTGACATGATGCTGTCGCATATGTGACAGTAGCGATTATCTCCCTGTGACGTCACATTACGCTATATAGTAAACTAATCACGTGAGGTGTAATAAAACTAAATAACAGGCCACAATATAAGCTGCGATTGGATAAACTGTTGCAGCTTAATTCTGTCCTACTTCTATTCAGCGTGGCACTAATAACCCTTAACACCATGGGATATGGCTGTTATGCTTAAATGTAGGCAAACAGTGCAGAACCAGATCAGCCACTAATCCTTTCCATCTGATCAGGATCTACACTATTCACGCTTGACCAAAAAGCCATACAGTGTAGATTCTGATCAGATGACACAGAGTTGCCAGCTGATCTGGATCTGCACTTGTCAGGAACAGTGAAGGTCCATCAGACATCACAGATGTGCAGGCTGATCTGGATCTACACGGGTGGCACTTGGGATAAAAGTCATCTCTATGGAATAACATGGGTTATGGGTTAAGGAATAAAATGGAAGCTAACAAAGCATTAGCACTAACTTATTGTTGAATCTGGCTTGTTGTATTGAAGTGCTGTAAAAATGATCTTGTTTCTTTTTCACAATAAACTGCAAGTTTAAAAAAAAGTTTAACTTTATGTCTTGAACCTGAGAGTAACAGTGTTATCTAAGATTGTCAAAATTATCATTTTTATGACATATTCAATAAATATAAAGCAAATATATGGCAAATAACATCACATCTCCCATGAACACATTATATTCGTGTGAATTTAGAAATTAAAAGTAGACCAATAGAAAAAAGAACACAGTTGAAAATAGGGCCAAAATAATCAAACTTATTAGTGTTTTATTTATAAATTTATGGCAAATAAAAAGCTGTATTTCTGAATGGGTACATAAATAAAACGTAAAGTAAACTTTTATATTACAGCTGACGGATATATAGACTTATAAAAGCACTAAATGTAACATGCAAACGTAACGTAAAGGTGGATCTCAAGTTATTATTATTTACACAGTGATTAATGATCATTACCTCATTTAAGTACGTTGTTGAAGTCAAAATGCTTAAAGTATTTGATCAAGATAAGTTTCTGATTGTTTAATCATACTTAATTTACCTTAGACGTATAATATATGTTTTGAGTATTTGCTCATTTCTAGGGTCGTCTAGCAAAAAAGCTCTTAATGCATTTCGGCATAATATACGACTCACTTTAAATGAAATGCGGAGATTATTGGTTTGATTTTTCATTGATCAGAATTTAAAAGACAAGAGATAAAACGGTCCATCATTTTTACACCCAGCAAATAAGCTTTGTATGATATCTTTCATTCCAAATATATTTATTTTCAAATAAAATCAATATAGCGTCTAACAAATAAACGGCATATTAAATTTAAAAGGATTCGTATTTGGACTAATGTATCAAACTTGGAAGCTTTTAAACAGGTTTCTATAAAAATCACAAATGTATAAAGTGTGTATCATTGCTGCTAAAGTGCGTGTTAATTCCATAGCTTCAAGGGGGTGATAACAGCATTGTGAAACATAAAAATGAATATAATGTAACAGTAATGCTTTTTCACTGCAGATGCATTAAAATCACATATCGAGGGTTGCTCGCAAGATTGTCGTAACTACATTGAAATAAAGGAGTTACGACAGTCTTGCATGCAATCCTCGATATGCATAATTTTATTGAACTGAAAAAAGCTCCTTAACACGACTGGTGTCATAGGGTTTTTCCTTAACCCTTTAATCCGTAGATGTACCGTTCTTTATTGTGTGGATTAAAACAGTCTAGATCCAGATCAGCTGGCACATCTGTGCAGTCTGATCAGGATCTACTCTTTTTGCTTTTTGATTCAATAGGATATTTCTAACCAAAATGTGAACAATTCAGATCCTGATCAGAAACTGATGGCATGGACGTGCCGGCTCATCTGGATCTACACTGGTTGCACTTGTGTTAAAATGGGTATCTATGAAGTAAAGGGTTAACACATACAGCACATACTGACCTGGGTCTACACTGGTTGCAAATGTGGCATCCATGCCTTCTGATCAGGATCTGCACTGGTCACATTTTGGTCAAAAATAACCTAACAAATCAAAAAGCGAACAGTTTAAATACCGATCAGATGGCACAGATGTGCCGGCTGATCTTGATCTAAACTGTTCGCCCATGAAGTAAAGGTGTGTCTATGGAGGAAAGGGTTAAGTGCTTCAGCAGTTTAGCTTTACACAGTTACAACCATGCTATCAGTCTTGAATTAAGGTTTAGAATTATGTAACAGGTAGGGCAGGACACATTAACATTTTAATTCAAAATAACACACAAAATGCATTTATCTGGAGTCCTATTTGGCTGTTGGTCAAATTTCAGTTCAGGGTTAAATAGAAATGATTGTGCAAAGCAAGCACAATTTCTGCCATGCATTATATACATGTACAAGAAGTCAGTCTTTTCCAATAGTGGCATGGTGCATCTAAATACTGGTTTTGAGCTTGTGAGTGGATTATAAAATAGCTCAGTGGTTAGCACATCAGACACTTCAGTCCAGGGATTGTTAGTTCAATTCGCCACTTCACCTTCTAAATTTTAATAATAGTCTTTGGATGAGACTTTAATCCTTTCCTCCATAGACATACCTTTATTGCGTGGGCGAACAGTGTAGATCCAGATCAGCTGGCACATCTGTGCCGTCTGATCAGGATGTGCACTGTTCAATTTTTGATTCATTAGGTTATATCTGACCAAAATGCCACCAATGCAGATCCTGATCAGATGGCACGGATGTGCTGGCTGATCTTGATCTACACTGGTTGCACATGTGCAAAAATGCATGTATATGGAGGAAAGGGTTAAACCGACTCATCCAGTATGTTCATCAGGAACAGTTCTGAAATTTCAGTTTTACTTTGCTCATATTGAATACTTGTAAACAACAACAACAACAACATACCAAATACACAGTCAAATTGACTTCACCATTAACTGCATGGTATATGGCTATTATCCATGGGCAAAAAGTGTAGATCCAGATCAACTGGCACATTTATGCCATCAGATCAGAATCGTATTCTACACTGTTTGCTTTTTGATTTATTATCATGTTATTCCTGACCTTGCGGAAGGAAACAGTATAGATCATTACCAACTGATCTAGATCTACACCGTTTGCACATGCAATAAAACCTGTATCTTGGAGTCAAGGTTTAAAAAGTTGACTTGTAATTTTTGCAGTCTGCTCTTCAGATGTGTACAAAAAAAAACTGTAATTAATTTGTCATAAAATAAATGGGAAAGATTAACAGTCATTCTTTAATAATTTCATAAAGATCTTCTTTTATTAACATAGGCTTCAGGTTTCCATGCTATAAAGATATTCTTTAAGGCTACATAAGTCTAAGGCTTTGTAAGTCTAAATATAATAGTCACTTTTAAAATTACAGTTCATTGTACTTCAGTATTTTTCGAATACAACAAATCTTCAAATACAATAAGAGTTGATATACAACAATTTAAACCAACTATTAAAGTTGTACAATTATCAATCAAACTTCTTAAGTGAAATTAAACATAAATAATCAATTAAAACTAAATCTCAATTACATTTATTATACCCGAAATAAATTGTTTAATGACAATTTCACCCCGTCTAGGAGACAATTAATACCCCAAGATGTCTACTTTCTATTATTCTCGTTGAATGATTTCAGAAAATAAAATTGATATATTGGTTTCGAAGACTTGCTTACTTTTGTTAAAGATCATGAATGTATGAAAATTTAATAGGTCTATTTAACATTACTTTTGAAAAAATAAGGCAGGTACAATAGGCCAAGAGAAATTTTCCAAAATCGATGATAACCGTAATAATGTATTTGCTTAAGTCCATCAATGAACCGCAATGAATAGGAAAGTTTCGGAACCTTTGAAAAAGAGTTATTGACCAGTATCATCCCATAGTAGTCGAAAATCTGTCAAGTACGATCGAAAAATGTTCCCATGCAAAGCAATTATTATTTCAATATAAGCCGGTAAATTGGTCATTAGGATTTGTTCAAGTTTGATTTTGATGATAAAAGTAAACTTATGTAGGTTTCAAAGAACATATTATACAATGTTATTTGAAGATTTCGGAAGATAACTGCATGCTTTCATAAAGTATTACAGTAATTTTATTTGGTAAAAATCAATGTTGATTAAAAAACTGTGTGGTGTTAGACTGTGCTTATTGTGGCAATTTTTTTTAATCGGACCATTCATGAAAGAGTAGCCATTTAGTTATGTGCCCAAGGTTATAAAGCTGAGATTGGAAACCAGTCTCAAATCTCAAGCATCTGATTGGCTGAAATGGCGACTGGTCGCCATTTCAGCCAATCAGATGCTTGAGATTTGAGACTGGTTTCCATGCTCAGTTTTATAACCTTGGGCAATGGTCACAAAGAAATTGGGCCAGACAAAGGGATGGTCCATGGTGCAATTTTAATATGCTTCCCTTCAGGAGCATAAAAATAGAATTCTGCAGAGTGAAAATATTAAATTATCAGCAAGTTAACCCTTTACTCCATATATACGCCTTTTTACACACGTGTGCCATCTGATCAGGATCTGCACTGGTCACATTTTTGTCAGAAATAACCCAACAAATCAAAAAGCGAAAAGTTTAGATCCTGATCAGATGGCAAAGATGTGCTGGCTGATCTGGATCTAAACTGTTTGCCCTCGCAATTAAGATATAATATGGAGGAAAGGGTTAAAATATTCATTATTCTTAACACTGGTCTTCTTAGGAATTATTATTCCTTGCTATTTATTTGCCCATTTTAATAGTAATACCCTGTACATGAATTTACATAAAAAAGTCATATACATTGTAGTATAATATTACAGGATTTCAAAAATTAAAAAATATTTGTTGCATTTTCAATGACAAGTTAACTTTCATTTAATTATACCTTTTCTTTTTAAAGGCATTGACACCATGGTAGGTATGACTGGGCAATGTTTGTCTGTGTGCAATATCCCATTGTTTTCTCTCGGTAACTAAGGAATCAATGTATTATGTATACTTTATGCCGAACACAATAAAATACTTTTAATCGGTCATCTAAATAAAAATTAAGCAATTAAAACAGAATTTTAAAGTAAAATTGTCATGTTTTATTAAGGATTTAAATTAGTTTCCATTCTATTGTCCCTAATAGGACAGAGAGTTCTTAAACCTCTTATCAAATTGTATACTATACAATGTACATGTAATACGAATATATATATGGTCATGACAGATTAAAGCGACGCATAAATCAGTATTAAATAACATTTTTTTAAGAAACTCATTTAAATAATTATATGGTTAAATCCTGGTATCTAAAACGTTTAAGTAATTAAGTTAATGAATCCTGTATTTTCAAAGTTTAAAAGGTGGTGCAAAAAGTGGGTGGGGTGGGATGAGTTGGTATCCAGGATTGGGGAGTTTCTATTAGAACTCCGAAATCCCCAGATGAATGCACATTATATACTTGTAATTTATGCTACAATACATGATCTTTAGGGTAATCACCTGTTATTAAAAACTTTAAAGACAACATATTTCTTAAGTATTTGCCCACATACACTGTGAGTCAAACTGTGCTGATATAAGATCTGATCTGGGTCTTTACTGGGCTGAAGGTTATAAAACTGAGATTGAAAACCAGTCTCAAATCTCAAGCATCTGATTGGCTGAAATGGCGACCATTTGCTATTTAAACCAATCAGATGCTTGAGATTTGAGACTGGTTTTCATGCTCAGTTTTATAACCTTGGGCACTGATTACAAATGTGACTTATCCCTTAACCCTTTCCTGTACAGACACACCTTTATTGCTAGGGCGAACAGTTTAGATCCAGATCAGCTGGCACATCCGTGCCATCTGATCAGGATCTAAACTGTTCGCTTCTTGATTCATTAGGTTATTTCTGACCAAAATGCAACCAGTGCAGATCCTGATCAGACGGCACGGATGTGCCGGCTGATCTGGATCTACACTGGTCGCACATGCCTAAAAATGCGTATCTATACAGGAAAGCGTTAACTCAATAGTAGACAGGTTTTATCACATGTGTGAAGAGAGTAGATCAAGATCAGCAGACTCATCCTTGCCATTTGATCAGGATCTACACTGTTTGTTTCTTGGTCAAAAATAACCTTATAAATAAAAAAAGCCTACAATGTATTCTCAGCCTTATCGGATGACATTGATTTGCCAGCTGATCTGGATCTACACTGGTCTCCCATGTGATAAAAAGTGTATCTATGGAGTCAAGGGTTACAGTATTTGAGCTAATGTGTAACCGTTTAGGTCAACATTGTTCTGTATGAATTGTAAATGATCAAGGGCTGTCTTGTAAGTTCAATATTTGGTTAGTAGCCATTGTCAATATATCTAGCAAGATTTGTTAACTTGGGTATTAACCCCTTTACTCCATATTTATAGTTGTTATAGCATGTTCCATCCATGCCATCCATCCAATCAGGTTCTATACTGTTTGCTTTAAGATTTATTAACCCTTTCCTCCATATATACGCATTTTTATGTGTGTGCGACCAGAGTTGATCCAGATCAGCCGGCACATCTGTGCCATCTGATCAGGATCTGCACTGTTCCCTATTTGATTTATTATTTCTGACCAAAAAGCGACCAGTGCAGATCCTAATCAGATGGCACGGATGTCCGGCTGATCTGGATCTACACTGGTCACACAAGCATTATATAGAGGAAAGGGTTAATTATCTCTAATAAAAAAACAACCAATTTAGAGCCAGATCATTTAGAATAAATGTGACAGCTAATCTGGATCTACACTGTTTGCCCATGTGATAAAACCCATATCATTCTATGAAGTAAAGGTACACCACTTAAATACAATGACAGTAACTGTTTCTGTAATAGACTTACCTTTTTATGAATTTTAAGGCATTAAATAGTATATTATTTAATCTGGATGTTTTACAGAACTGTATTATGAACCATTTACTACATTATATATGCATTTTTAAGCATATGGGACCGGTGTAGATCCAGATCAGCCAACAAGCACATCTGTTCCAGCTGATCTGGATCTGCAATGTTCGCCCATGCATCTTGATACGAAATAACCTGAATAATTTTAAAAGCAAACAGAATAGATCCTTATCCTGAACATACCAGATGGATGATCAGGATCTACACTGGTCACAAATTCGACAAAAAATGTGTTTAGCTCATAATATACATTAGCATATCCAGATCAGTAGGCACATGATCAGGATCATTACTGTTCGCTTCTTGGTCATAAATAACCTAATGAATCTTAACCCTTTCCTGGATATATACACATTTTTACGCATTTGCAACCAGTGTAGATCCAGATCAGCCGGCACATCCGTGCCGTCTGATCAGGATCTGCACTGGTCGCATTTGGGGCAGAAATAACTTAATGAATCAAAAAGCGAACAGTTTAGATCCTGATCAGACGGCACGACTGTGCCGGCTGATCTGGATCTAAACTGTTCGCCCTAGCAATAAAGGTGTTTCTGTACAGGAAAGGGTTAACACAAAGAGTGTAGGTTCTGATCAGATGGCACAAACTTGCTGGCTGATCTGGATCTGCACTGGTCACACATGCAACTAAATCTGTTTATATGGAGTAGTCAGGGTTAATAGAGTTAACAATAATAATCTTAGATGAAAGGTTAATTTTAAATTTGTTTTCAAAATTATGTTCTTCTTGGGTTGGAATTTTTTGTCTTCAAAAAAGTATCCCTCATGATGGTTCAGCAAATTTGCCTAAAGTTTACAGATAAGGTTCAAATTTGTTCAATTGAATATTGTGTCAACAGTCAAATTTTATTATAATTCAAAATCAAACAAGGATATTGAAACTGATAGGGTATATGTTCATGTGTAACTATTAAAAGTTTTATAAAATATCAATATGGCATTGCTTAATATTGGGACGTCCTACATCTTTTAATATTTTAAATACATTAGGCCCGTACTTAAACCTTCGTTGTGAGCAAATAAATTAATGCGCCTAAGGACATGACACGCAGACAGCTAATTGCATGGTATTGTTACTTAACTTATTTTTCTGTTTACCTAAGGGCTGAACTGAGTAATTTAAAATTCTCATTGGCCCATATTAAAAATTCCTGATACATGTTTAAGTTTATTTAAAAATACAAGTATTGTTAACCTTTTACTTCGTATTATCAGTTTTTAGCATGTGCAACCAATGTAGGTCTAGATGAGATGGCACATCAAATGATTAACAAAATTAAGCTTTATTCATGCAGTCTTAAACTGAATAGCAAACAGTGAAGACCCTGATGAGATGGCACTGATGGGCAGGCTCAGGTCTGGGTCACCTGTTACAAAATTGAAAAAACTTATGTTTTAAAAAGTACTTAGATTTATAATGGTACACCCAGATTTAGAATGGTACACCAAGATTTAATATAAAGGCAGCAGGGTTGTCTCTAACCAATTACTCGATACAAAAATTTATTTTATGAGTGACCAGTGTAGATCTAGATCAGCTAGCTGCTGTCAGATCTGGATCTACACCAGTCACTTCCTGGTCAGAAATGATGTAATGAATCTGATCAGATGGATGAGTTGGCTGATCTAGATCTACACTGTTCACCCATGGGATAACAGCCAAAATTCCATAGAGCTAGTTTGACTGTCTATTCTTTACAAGTTACAATTATTGTTCCTATAAATTGCAGACGTCATTTTCGAGAAGTATTAAAGCAGCAAATGGCAGACAAGACGTTGATGGAGAAGGAAGCGTTTAAACAGAAAACAAAGGAAGTTGAACAGGCCATTTCTTATGACAGGGAATGCAGGATGAATGATGCCAAGGAATATTTCAGAAAACATGCATATCTCATGCAGTACAGAGATGGCAATAAACAGGTAAATAAAAATGCGTATCTCATGCAGTACAGAGACGGCAATAAACAGGTAAGCATTGCGTATCTTACGCAGTACAGAGATGGCAATAAACAGGTAAGCATTGCGTAGCTTATGCAGTACAGAGATGGCAATAAACAGGTAAGCATTGCGTAGCTTATGCAGTACAGAGATGGCAATAAAGAGGTTAGCATTGCATATCTCATGCAGAACAGAGAATGATGGCAATGAACAGGTAAGCATTGCGTATCTCATGCAGTACAGAGATGGCAATGAACAGGTAAGCATTGCATATCTCATGCAGTACAGAGATGGCAATGAACAGGTAAGCATTGCGTATCTCATGCAGTATAGAGATGGCAATAAACAGGCAAGCATTGGGTATCTTAATCAGTACAGAGATGGCAATAAACCGGTAAACATTTTTGTCCTACCTCGATAAGTTGTTGCATGTGATTGGTTGGTTTTTATGGCAATATCATGGTGTAAAGACTGGCTAAAGTAAGAACAAGTAAGGTTTATTCCTGAGAAAGTGTACTTGTAGTATGTTTATTTCAGGCCTATTACACATACCCCTGTATGTCATTTTTTTTTATCTAAACTGGAGTAAACATTACCAAAGGAAACCGATTTGGAATGAATACATCACTTTACCAGTTCGCCTGCCTTAATAACCTTTCAAAGATTTTACTATTATTGCATTCATTTGGGCATGAAGAATATTTAAAGGATTGTTTAAGGTACTTGTACACAAAAGGCTACATACATTCCAAAATAACCCAAATGTTTTTCATACCCATATGAACATGATTATCAATTCAATTTTTGTATAATTATGACTTCTAAATACTTCCATTCGCAGCCAAATCTTTGGGGAAAATTTAAGGCTTTTGAACTGGGTTAGTGTCACATTGGGTTAAACCTTTAGTAAAAATATTGTCCACTTTTCTAACAGTGGGAGCCTCCCCTAAGCAAATATTTTTCATGGTAAAATGAAAAAAAAAGTTAAGAAAGAACTTTATCCCATCAAAGTGCATGAATGATGATAATAAAGTACATGTATTTAACAAAATGTCACAATGATAGTTATGTTATGTTTTGGACAAAGCATGACTAATAGTGCTAAGCATACTTGAAATTTGTTAATTTAGAACAAAATTAACATACCATTGCTAGCATTGCTTAACATATAATGGTCAATTGTAGTCTGTAAAGGTTTGCCTTTAAAAGACCTTAAATGTTTTGAAAGACTGGTTGCAAATATTTATGTTGGCAAACTATAGAAAAAAAAGAAATACAATTTATATAGAATGCATTAACACCCTTTATGTTTATTTTTTAAGTTTTAATGCTTCAGTATCAAGTGGTTTTCAAGAAGTGCAAATATTGTAGCATAATTACAAAGATACATTTTCAAGTCCATGGCAAAAGTTCATTTCTCTGTAATGTTTGTGTAATATGGGGTACATCACGGGAAAATATGTCTTTGGTAGCTTTTTTGATATTTTATTTGTTACCATATTGAGAAAGAACTTCAAATTATCTCTTATTTTCTCAAAACTAATAAATTATTGTGTTACACTTTTTGGGGTTTTATCTCATGTGCGAATACTTAAGATCTAGATCAGCAGACACTGTGCCATCTCATCAGGATCAATATGGTAGCTAATTTACAAATAGCCAAAGTAATAAAAAAATTGAACAGTGTAGATCCTGATCAAATGGCATAGATGTGCCAGCTGATCTGGATCTTCACCATCTGCCCATGGATAAATGATAAATAATTAGACTGCACTAGTGTGCCAGCTGATCGAGATCTACAATATATGGATGTGTGATAAAAGCTGTATGCATGAAGTAAAGGGTAAAAGGCTAATTTCAATACTTTCTGTGTATTTTCAGCAAATGGAGGAGAAGTGGGCACACACACGATATAACCGGGAGTTAGAAGATAGAATAGATCGAGAAAGACTGAGATATAATCCTATAAACTGGAGTTGTACGCTAAAATAGTACTTTCTAAAACTCTAGGATAGTCCAATAATTTGTTCAAATCTTGGATAGCAGGCTAGTTCAGCTGAGTTACTTTAACCCTTTCCTCCATAAATACGTGTTTTTACGCATGTGCGACCAGTGTAGATCCAGATCAGCCGGCACATCCGTGCCGTCTGATCAGGATCTGCACTGGTCGCATTTTTGTCATAAATAACTTAACAAAACAAAAAGCAAACAGTTTAGATCCTGATCAGACAGCATGGATGTGCCGGCTGATCTGGATCTAAACTGTTTGCCCATGCAATAATGTTGTATCTATGGAAAAAAGGGTTAAGGTGTCAACTCAATTCTTTGCTGTGTCGCAAGATTATGTACTTCTGGATTTTTGTATATTTTAACAGTTTTATATGATAAGCTTCTTCAGGAGCCAAGAAATTTGTTTCAAATTCTTTGCTACTACTTTTAAATTTACTTATTTTACTTTGCAATTTAACCTTTGACTCCATATATATGCCTTTTAATGCATGTGCAACCAGAGTAGATCCAGATGAGCTGGCACATCCAAGCAATCTGTTCTAGATCCACAAAGGTTGCTTTTTGGTACAAAAAACAAGAATCAGAATGTGAACAGTGCAGATCCTGATCAGATGGCATGGATGTGACAGCTTATCTGGTTCTACACTGTTCGACCACACAGTAAAAGTGTATCTATTGAGTAAAGGGTTAAATTATACTTGTATTTGCAGTTTAAACTGTAAATACGCAACTGGTGTCAAGTTGTGTCCATAAATGCTTTCATCAGTGGAGTTAACTAGCTTGGCTCAACTAAAACAGAGTACATTTGTTAAAATGTCAGCCATTTTGTAACAGGGGACACAACGCCATTTTGTAACAGGGGACACAACTCTATCTAAGTTAGGTACTCTAGAACATTGCATTAATGTATTTGATAAATTGATGAAAAAAGTGAATAAAATAGAAAAAAAGAGAATAAGTACAAAACAAAAAATCCAGCATTGA
Source organism: Corbicula japonica (assembly GCA_038501625.1). NCBI lineage: Eukaryota > Metazoa > Mollusca > Bivalvia > Venerida > Cyrenidae > Corbicula > Corbicula japonica. Next base: position 6,573,299 of record JAZAYU010000020.1, on the reverse strand, counting down.
CACAGCAATTTCATAAGCTGATCCTGTCTGAAGTGTATAAAATACTAGAAAGAAGTTTTGTAAAATCTGAGTATTTGCTCATCTTGTTGTTCAGGAGAAAATAATATGGCTTAATCCTTTACTCCACAGATATATCTTTATACTGTGGGTGAATAGTGTAAATCCAGATCAGCTAGAAAATGCTTGCTGTCTGATTAGGATCTACGATTTTCACTTTTAGATTCATTATGTTATTTCTGATCAATATGTGACCAGTGCAGATCCAGATCAGATGGCATAGATGTGCCAGATGATCTGGATCTACACTTGTCGGATGTACACTATTTTCCGAGTTTATAACAGCCATATCTCATGGAGTAAAGGATTATATGATCTTATTTAAACTGCCAAGCATATCTATTAAGCGAGTAATACCACAGAACAAGCAAAGAACTGATCTTATTCTGTGAATTAAGAGTAAGAGAAATTTCGTGTTAATTCACCATTTGGGACATGTCACGGGAAATTATGTCTTGAGTGCTCTGTTTTGAGAATTTAGTTGTAACTATGTTTTGAAATAACTTACATTTATCTGTTATTTCATTTAACCCTTTCCTCCATATATACGCATTTTTACGCATATGCAACCAGTGTAGATCCAGATCAGCTGGTACATCCGTTCTGTCTGATCAGGATCTGCACTAGTCGCATTTTGGTCAGAAATAACCTAAGGAATGATAAAGCGAACAGTGTAGATCCTGATCAGATGGTCAAAGGTTTGTCTATGGAGGAAAGGGTTAATTAATAGTTGGTTTTATTACACATTTTGAGTATATAATATTAATTTTACTGTTGAGACACTGTTTCTCGTGATGTGTCCCATTTTTTGTTATGGCTAGCTTTTCATCTATCTGTTCATCTATGTCAGTATTAGCAAGGGAGACTACCCTGAGTAGATATTGACGAATAAGATTATCGTAGCTCGTAAGGTCCTTTAGAATTGCCCTAAGTCTTTGCTCTCTAGAAATCGTCGCAATTCTTAAAGTGCTAAGCACTGCATTTGTTACATTTACAATAGGTTTATACCAAAATCAGTCTGAGCAGCTGCCCTGTCAGATCAGGGTACAGAATGTTAGCTTAATTCAGTTAACAAATTTATGTTTAAAAATCACTACAGTATGCAAAAATATAAATGAACTGGGGAAAATAAAAACAAGTTCGCTAATTTATTTAAAAAGTTATTGAACCATTTTAAATCATCATAACAGTTTACAACTATGACATTTGAAGAAAAATTGTTACTAGAATTACCTGCAGATTCATGTTGTTTTTTTTTACAATTCATTTTTTAAAATTTATTTAAATAATGTCAAATATTGCTGATTATGTTAAATTCTCATTTTGCATCAAATTAATCTTGTACTACTTTGTTAGGCAAATTAATCTTGTACTACTTTGTTAGGCAAGCCTGGAAAGTTTTAATTAATAAAAACAATTTTGTATAAAAACCATATTCAATGAAAAGTAAGTCCATGACACAGATTTAGCCAGTCTAGGGTTACCGCAATCTCTCCTGTATAAGTCACATTGGAGTAAAGGCCTCAATGATAAACAAGCTAAAGTTCAGTACATAATACAGTGAAACCTCTCTATTACGGACACCTTAGGGACTGAGGGAAAGTGTCCTTAATAGCCGGTTGTCCTTAATTGTGGGTTTGAATCAAAAAGAAGAGAACATTCTGTTCTTTCAAAAATCGTCCATAATACTGGGGTGCCTGTAATATCGAGTGTCTGTAATGAGGGGTTTTACTGTATATCTGTGCAGAAACTATACAAATGCAAATTAACCTTAGTACTAGCAGCAGGCCTTTATATAAATGATAAATTCTAAATGATAAAATTAAGCTAAAGAATGTGTGGCCTATACTTGAAAGGTAATGGTGACATTAGAAAGAAAAAGAAACTACTTCCTATGTACAATCAAGAGAAAAAAACTACTTTTAATGTACAAAGTACAACTACCTCTAAATGACTGTAAATAACTCTGTATATTCTTGCTCATTCCACTTCCATTTTTTAGTTAATGATTACATGTACATTGTATAGGGACATTAAGGGCATAATAAATTAATGCATATGTTTTCTTCCCCCATACTCCCTATTTTTATAGCCACCTTGACAATTTTATTAATACAAGTCATTTATTATGCTGAGGTACCTTTTTATTTTGTCTACATGTAGTAAAGCGTTAGCATTCAATTCCCTTTAATCTAGTGATCATTACCTGGACATTATGAAATATAGGTTTCAACTTGTAGTATGTGTTTTCATAAAAATTGACAGTGATTTGCTTGTAGAAGAGTGAATGAAGTTTAGCCTGTTGCTGTGTCCTAGTTCAGGTTTAATACTCATTATTGTACTATTTTCATACTAAGTCTAGATATACCAAACACTAATATTTTCACTTGTGGATAAGCCACTTATGAAAATATTAGTTTCTGGTGTTCTCTTATAAAATAATATCAATTTTTCACTGACACATACAAATATCCTCTAATACTATGCATTGAGTAATTTATGAACTTAGTAAAGCAAAGCATACAAGTTGTTCATAACTGTATTGTATATGCATTGTAAAATCAATCACTTGTTCACTGTGCACAGACTGTAAAAACAGTGACACTGTGTGAGTCTTTGTTAATTAAAATTCGGAACAATTGAAAAAAAAAATCCATAAGAAATAATATTAAAAATCTTACACATTTTACTTAAAGAGACCAAGAGTAGGTGTGGGATGTAAAATTTCCTTTAGTTAATACTGCCTAAAATTTACTGTTATATACTTTGTATGCCAACTAAAACTTTTGCTTTCAACATAAAATTATGAAGACAAACAGAGGTTTCTTGAACATTTGGAGTTATGTTTTCAGTATTAATTGTGTGATAAGGTATGTAACTGTTCACTGAATAAATAGAAAATAGGCACAAATTGTCTCCCTTTACAACATTTTTTCTGTGATATTCTATGGACCTGATGTGTATTTTATGAAGACATCCCTTTTATATCCAAAAATAATTATTTTCCATGTGTATTTCTATCGTTTTCTGTGATCATTAATTTAATTTGTTGCTATTGTTGCTGGTGTGAAAATATTTATGAAGTTGTTAATAAAATATTTTATTGCATGCCTGTCTCGTTGTGATTTGTTACAAGATAATGCTGTAGTTAATTAACCCTTTCCTCCATATAAATATACGCATTTTTACGCATGTGCGACCAGTGTAGATCCAGATCAGCCTGCACATCCATGCCGTCTGATCAGGATCTGCACTGGTCGCATTTTGGTAAAAAATAACCTAATGAATCCAAAAGTGAACAGATTAGATCCACGTATGTGCTGGATGATCTGGATCTAAACTGTTCACTCATGCAATTAAGGTGTGTCTATGGAGGAAAGGGATAAATAAAATGTGTGACTCCATATGCATCAGATATCTAGCAGTCAAAGGTCCAAGTTTGCCAATGCAACCATGTCATGCAAACATTGAACATGTAAAATTCATGTTGTGAAATCACAAACTACCACATTTGTCTTAAACCCTTTTCTCCATATATTGTATATGCATTTTTGGCCTGGACGGACACTGTAGATCCAGATCTGATAGCTCATTCTGATCAGGATCTGCACCGTTCGATTTTTTGGTCAGAAATAACCTTAACTTTAAATTATTAATAAAACAAGAGGGTCCATAGGACCCTGGGTCGCTCACCCGTCAACAACTGCTCAATGGTTGCAAGAGTTGTGTGCAAGTTTGGTAAAATCAAGTCAAAAAATTAAAAAAAATTAAGCTGCTATTGTGGAGAAAATGTAACTAGATGATGCTCTATACCAAATATCTAAGCTCTAGGCCTTACGGTTTCAGAGAAGATTTTTAAAGATTTACTATATAACACTATGTAATAAAACTAGTGACCCCCGGGGCGGAGCCATTTTTGACCCCAGGAGAATAATTTGAACAACTTTTGTAGAGGACCACTACATGATGACATATACCAAATACCAAGGTTCTAGGCCTTGTGGTTTTAGAGAAGAAGATATTTTTTAAGTTTTCCCTATATAAGTCTATGTAAAACAAGTGACCCCTGGGGCGGGGCCATTTTTGACCCCAGGGGGATAGTTTGAACAATTTTGGTAGAGGAGCACTAGATGATGCTGTATAACAAATATTAAGGCTCTAGGCCTTGTGGTTTTAAAGAATTAGATTTTTATGTTTTTCCTGTATAACTATATGTAAACCAAGAGAACCCTAGGGCATGGCCGATTTTGGCCCAGGGGACATAATTTGAACAAATTTAGTAGACATCCATTAGACAATGCTACTTACCAAATATCTAAGCTGTACACATTGTGGTTTGTGAGAAAAAGATTTCCTATATAAGTCTATGTAAAATGAAGTGACCCCTGGGGCGGGGCCAATTTTGACCCCAGGGAAATAATTTGAACAATCTTTGTAGAGTTCCACTAGAGGGTGCTAAATGCCAAATATCTAAGCTCTAGGCCTTGTGGTTTCAGACAAGAAGATTTTTAAAGTTTTTCCTTTAGGTTGCCATGGCAACCAGAGTTCTGCATGGAATTGATTTCTTTGAACAACTTTGAAAGAGCTTCATGCAAGGAACATCCGTGGCAAGTTTCATCAACTTTGGCCCAGGGGTTTAAGAGGAGATGTCGTTTAAATTAAAAGTTTACGGATGGACGGATGCCGGACAAATTGCAATCACAAAAGCTCACCTTGTCACTATGTGACAGGTGAGCTAAAAAGTGCTGATCTTGATCATACAGCACAAATGTGCAGACTAATCTGAACATATACTGGTAGCATGTGATAATGTGTATAGCATTATATGGAGTAAAGCAGGGAACTTGTTTGGCAATTTTTGAGGCCCATTATGGGCCCCATTCCCCTCTCAAAATAGTATGTTGTTTCCACTATCTCAGAAAAAAATTCCCCGCCAAAATCTAAAATAAAATGAAATGGACTACCGAAAATGCATGTAATTGATAAATTGATTTATTTCTTAAGTCACAAAATATTCAAGCTATCATAATCAGTGGTGGAAAACAGTGTTATAAGTAAGTATGACACTTAGTCAAAACATGCATATATGACTTAAAATTCCCCTTTTTTGTCTTAACACGCCAAAAAATTCCCCTATGAGTACCTGTCCCCAAAAGTTGTCTAGTGCCCTGTAAAGGGTTAAGAACCAGAGGGTTTATTTAACCCTTTCCTGTATAGATACGCATTTTTACGCATGTGCGACCAGTGTAGATCCAGATCAGCCGGCATATCCGTGCAGTCTCATCAGGATCTGCACTGGTCGCATTTTGGTCAGAAATAAGATAATGAATCAAAAAACTAACTAAAAAATATTGGCTGCTACACAGAGCTCAAGCATTGTAATTTAAAGTAGGAGAGTTTTAAAAGCTTTTGAAAATCAGGAACCTGTAATTAATTTGATCCCAGTCCAGAATTTGGTGGAGGGGAGGTCTTTTTATTCAGTTCGTGCTCATGTGTCATGTTGGTAAATGTAACAAAGCTTTCTTACACTAGTACTAATTTAAAAGTGAATCTTTCTTCCATTTAATACTTTATGTATCATTAAAATACAAATACAAATGTATAATATATTAAAACAACTTCAAACATGATGTATTTGTAAGTCACACCTAAAGGCATTCAGATACATGCCTTTTATATACAAGATATTTTGAAACCCCATCAGATGTTTCCATTCCATACTGAATATCTGATTTTCAGAAGTTTATCACAGCACGTTATTCTGCATCTGCATCAGAAACGTTACTATCTCGAATCACTGAACGGTCACTATGATTAGCCAGAAACTCATCGTCTGAAAAATTTTGTAAAAGCACACATCTTTACAAATCTTTGGAAATGTCCAACTTAGCACTTGTAAGTTCAACTGTTATTAAACAGTTCCAGTGTTGAATTTACTAAGAAGTTCATCCGTTATTCCTGAGTTTTGGCATAGATATATTTTCCTCTCATTTCTTTAGGCAGTGGTACGAAGCCTGGACAGGGTACCTGACCTGGGACTTCACACATACACCACCGACCACAGCTCAGTCCAAATAAACCAGGGTTCTTTTCCTCTTCTGGGTCTATTTTTCTGAAATGTAAAGATATAAATGGAATATTATAACAGTATGACCTACTGACCCCAAAATCAATAGGGTTCTTCTACTCAATAAGGGCTATACCCTATGAAGTTTGGAGGCTCTGCGTCAAAGGGTAATCGAGTTCTTGAGCGGAAACGGTTTTCACTCTTTGGGTCACTGTGACCTTGACCTTTGACCTACTGACCCCAAAATCAATAGGGTTCTTCTACTCAATAAGGGCTATCATCCTATGAAGTTTGAAGGCTCTGGGTCAAAGGGTACTCGAGTTATTGAGCGGAAACGAAGTGTGACAGATGGACAGGGCAAAAACAATATGTCTCCCCCAGAGGGGGGGGGGGGGGGGGGGGGGGGAGACATAACAATAAAGAACAAAATGTCAGCACTGGATCTGTTTGGTTTGGAGTCCCATCTTAGTGTTGAATACTGTTTTTGTTTTTATCGAAAATGTGCAGTCACAGAGGCCAAAGATGCCAAACATTTTTTTGCGGTTTTGTTTGCTCTTTTTTTTTTAATGAAAAAACTTTTCATAGTACATTAATTTTATATAGTAATCTGGTCTTCTTACTATATTTGATCCTCACTGAGCATTTCTTCATATATACACCATGTACATGTACACAGTGTAGCACCAAAGGGATATCACTGCATTGGTATTTGCCAAATTCCTTGCAGGTGTTACTTCCCCTTACAGTTACATTTGAATGTGCCATATTATTATAACAGCTTCTGTATCTATTGAAAACTGTATGTTCTCCTTCATGATGGATAAATGACAGGATCACCAATCAACATCAAACAGACATATTATATTCTATCATTGGAATGATCCTACCAACCCCATTTTAAAATGAACGTCTTATAAATCATTTATTCTATGGGATATGGCTATAATCACATGGGCGGACGGTGTAGATCCATATTAGCTGGCACATCCTTGCCATCAGATCAGGATCTACACTGTTCCCTTTTCTGATTCATAAGGTTATTTCTGACCAAAAAGCAAACAGTGCAGATCCAGATGAGAATAGAACAGCTGATCTGGATCTACGCTGGTTGCTCATAGGATAAAAGCCATATCTCATAAAGTAAAGGGTTACCAGTAAAATGAGAAAATCAATAATGTGAAAACATCAAAAAGCATTTATCAGATTGTCATAATTGAAATTAAGACAGGTTATACTGGAATCCAGCTTGCAAATATATCTTTACTTACTCTGGTATACAGAATGTTTCTAACAAGTGATTATGAATTTCTCTTCTTGAGCGACCATAAACGTCTACTAATTCTTTTTTACCATCAACTGAAAAAGTGAATAAAATTAATAAAGCAATAAACAAAAAGTCTTACCGGTGAAGAGTATGTAGCCATATTAGAACTGTCTGAATTCTGGATTTTAAATTTTCATCAAGTCTGCCTAGCAAAGCTTCAGAGCTTTTTTAACTGCTTGGGGACCTAAATCTTATAAAATCCTCCAATTTGAGGAAAAGCAGTGTGACTTTGTCTCTAAATGAGCAACAACAACTGCTTAATTTTTAAGATCAACATAATACTGTATGTCACCTATAACCGTAAAGGTGAAATATTAAAAAAAAAATTAAAAAGTTTTTCTGCAAACAAGAAGTTAAAGCAAGACTTATGAATCGCTACCAATATTTGACACCCACAAACCCTGACAACTGCGGCTCAAAGGAAGGATATCAAAAATAACAAACTTAAGCACTTTTAAGGTAGAAAACATTAACCCTTTAAATGCAAAGCACAGCATTAAATATTTTTTTCACATAAATAAGCAACCAGTGCAGTCTCAGATCAGCAATTTCTGCAGGATCCACACTGTTGGCTTCACACTGATTAGATTATTTCTGACCAAGAAGTGAACAGTATAGATCCAGATCAGATTGCTCTTGATCTACATGTGTCGCCAATACGATAAAATGAGTACAGGGTTAATAATTGCAATACTCACTGAACAATAGCTGTATGAAAGGTGTTGGTGTCATATTTTTGAATTTTAAAATCTGAAGATTTTTGTTCTTGAACTTGATCTGAGGTAGATGCCAAAACAGGAACTCACTAAAAATAGAAGACAAGATGTTGTAACATAACATAAGATTAACTGAAATTTATGGCTTTGCCTACCAACATTTTTCTGAACAGTTGTAAAACAGGTCCAAGATTGAGATTGCAAAGCATCGGCATGATAAGTGGAAGGTGAGAGTCCTGAAAGAAGCTACACAATTTCATCCCAATATGCCACAATGAAGCTAGGAAACATTTGCTAGTAAATTGGACATGTGTCATATAAGTGGGGAGGAATATATTAGAAATTGAATCAGACAGCCCCATTATTTTAATTAGGAGAGCAACAGCTCAGTAAGACGTAGGTCAGTGCTCTCCAGAAATTAGGAATTAGCAGGACATTTTTGAAAGTAGTAGGCTACAGTGGGCGTCTGAGATGTGAAAGTGGTAAGGGGGAGGGTGTAGGCAGGTTTTGCATCACCTGCATGCAACCATTCAATATCAATTGTAAGTATTGCACTTTGTCAAAAAATCTGACTTTTTGAAATTTTAAATTTGATACAAGATCAGTTATTATTTTCCTCTCTAGTAGCATATGGATGTACATGATTTTGCGACCAAAGCTATATTCATTATTCACTGAAACAAGCGTCTATTTGTATAGTTGGCAAATTGGCAAAATGTATAGAGAAAAGACAAACACTTAGATTACAACACTCTGCATTATTTGGAAACCATACATGTTATCTGCATCCAACCTGCAAAAACGGATGCATAGTAAAAGTTAAAACCCAAACATCTGGTCTCATCAAGTGTATTGTTTGTGAAAGAAGTTAGCTCTCAATTCTTTAGTATCAGGCGTTACAGCCAACCGCTGGTGCTTCTAGAGAGCACTGCATAGGTCCAAGTCCTTTTTAAGACTACTCATTTTCAACACAAAACTGGCACATATTTCATTCAGAATATAATTTGATCATCTTATCTGATTCGCGTTAAAAATACCGAGAGAACTTAATGACTTACTAAGCTCCTTCACTAGCTTTCTGATCAATGTTGTAGTTGATCGTCATTATTCTAATTTGGGGTCTGAATATCAGTTTGCCAGCATTTAAAAATTCTTTGGTCCGCCGAACAGGCGCAGTGCCTTTCATGAACGGCATGTTTGAATCAATCGAATTCTTTTAATTCAGGAATATTTTAGTGCAACATAATTAAACAGTAAACACATGTATTATCGGAAAGTAGTCTATGATTGACCTTGACGTGCAGACGCTTGAGGTTTAAACGATTTTGCTTTTGTACAGCGTCTAAATGCGTTACCGTCAACGAATGTGTTTAACTATTTGCGACAAAGTATAAAATTATTTTAGCGTCAGATCATAATCCTGCTTTACTTTTTTGAAAAAAATATTGAAACTGGAGGCAAAATCTTACTCATTTTATTTTATAACAATGGAAGAGCAAAGGAAAAGAAAATTAACTTTTACGACATTGCAGACGAACAGTAGTAATTCACTGGTAATGGCTCCTTCACAGAGTCAAGTTGTATCTTTCGCCGCCGGCTCGGCGCTGCTTGTTGGAGTTATATTCACCATCTATTTGATACGAAGAAGAAACAAAGCGAATGAAAGACAAGGTTGTTGTTTAAAAATATTTACCGAAATTATGTTTTGTGGGTCTAATTAGTCCGTATAACTTCATAGAGAAAAGTGCATAAATTTGCTGTGTAAAGTTGAATAAAGGTGACAGGTATACATCATAATCATAATGACGTACTTGATTTTATTTTTAGGCAATAGGTAAAAGTCATGCTATATTCTACTGTCATTATGTTCAGCAAAACATAGTACATTACACAAACCGAACCAGTACGCAGACTTCCATATTGCAAAATACTTTACTCTTCTTGCATGACATCGATAATGACTGTATCTTAGCTTTTCCCAGTATGTTAACAGGCCTGCCAAGTCTCCAGATTTTATCCAAAATCTCCTGATTTTAAGTGTTAACTTTAAGCAGTGTTTAACCTTTTCATCCATAGACTCACCATTTTGCGTGGACAAACAGTGTAGATCCAGATCAGCCAGCACATCTGTGTCATCTGATCAGGATCTACACTGTATGCTTTTTGATTTATTATGTTATCTCTGACCAAAATGCGACCAGTGCAGATCCTGCTCTGATGGCACGGATGTTCCGGCTGATCTGGATCTACACTGGTTGCAAATAAAATGTGTATATGGAGGAAAGGGTTAAGCGGAAGAATGAAACATAAAGCATTGGTAAATTTTGTAGAAAACAAGGAGACTGAGCCTAAGGTAGATGAGTCTGCTGCATCACTACTGGTAGTTCCGGGAATGAGAGGTGAAGGTGACGCTCTTCTGTTAGACGACAGAGTTGGGCCGCCACTTCCTGACCAAGGGGGCCTCACAGTCTCTTCATCCTGGGCCATCCTCAATGATGATGAGTCCCACATCAGTAGCCCACACCTGTCACCAGTTAACAGTGAGGCAAGCCTGGTAGATGGAACACAGAGTGAAAGTATCGCCTTTATAAATGACACAGATACCGATAGTGTGCTAGACAATGGGGAGAATACACAATCCAATACAGTGCTGGAAGCTGCCGATCAGTGTACTGTTCTTGAAGATAAAGGTATCAACCATTTACTCCATATCTGCACATTTAAATATGTGTGAGCAGTGTAAATCCATCCTTGGTTTCTTATCAATGATTTACACTGTTTGCTTTCTTGTCAGAAATATCCAATGATAAGAACACATTGAAAGAACTTGTTCATAATTAGTGATTTTCAACCAGGTTTTCTTTGGAAACCCCTGCTTATAAGATTTGGGTATATCATTGGGCGGACATCAGCATTTCATCAAGTTTTTTGTTTAAGTTTATTTTTTCTCAGTTACCTTTCAAGATAGAGCTTTGAGTTTGTCTTCCATCACATTAGCGCTTATAAGGACAAATTTTATAACGGAATTATATCATAGTTATGCCACTTTTTCACTAAATTTTAAGACAAAACTTGGTTTCATCACAATGCGGCATTTTCTTGTTTATATTAAGTTTTAGAGTGATGCTCTGTGTTGTTCCATGTTTCAGAGCCAACGAGTGCCACCTTGTCAACAACAGAACGAGAAACTGTAAGTGTAGAAGCAATTAACGTGCAGTATGAGGAATTGTTGAAAGAGCACCAGGAATCCGAATCCCAAACATTCACCTCAGCAGAGATTACAGAGGCCCTGATGGCAACACAGACCCCTGATAGGGGCCTTACAAAACGTAATGCGGAGGTGCTGTCGGGGATTCTAACATTTGATGATGTCCATCTCAAGCATGCAGCTATACAAGGAATAGCTAACTGCGCAACTTTTACAAATAACCAGGTAATGTAACATCCTAACTGTAATCTGTATGAAGCAACATGTAATTAGGGGAAGCAACTCTTCAAGCATTAGCTAAACTTATAAGGGAAGTAACTCTGCTCTAATGCCACTTGGATCAGACAAGGGAAGCCACCATTGTTGACATGTTTTTAGCTCGACTATTCGAAGAATATGTCGAGCTATTCTACTCACTTAGGTGTCGGTGTCGGCGTCGGTGTCGGCGTCGCCGTCCCGCTTTGGTTAAAGTTTGCATGCAACATACCTATATCTTACAAACTACTACAGGGGTTTTTCAGCACTGTCTGCGCCTCCGGAAAACGGAGGTGTTCCCAAAGCAAACGGCCCTGTTCCCAATCATATCCAGTTGTGATTTTTCCCAATTGAATTCATATTTTATTTCCGAAATTTTGGCAAAAATCAAATAAAATATATCAAAATACACAGGTAATAGAAGAGTGACTTCCCTTTATCTAGAAATTGCAAGCGTTCAGTAACCCTGATTTAACTGTAAGCATGAATATTTTCCGGAACTTCTTTCAACATTATAGCTATTGAATATATCAATAAATTTAGATCTATTTTGCAAAACTTTACAGAAGGTACCCTTAACTGCAGAAGATGCATCATAATATGACTCGTTAGACACTTAATTCTTTTTGTAATGTATTTTCGCGACTATGATGGCTTTGCACAACAATAAGTTCTACAATAAAAACTTACATTTATCTGGTCTTTTTAGTTAATACTCTAAACTAACCATTAAATTTGACACAGTTTCACTATTTTATAAAGAATTTCAATTTCATATAATGAATAATTTAAATGAGAAAATTATTTCTGATAACAGTTGGCTAACAAGTTACCAGTTTTGCAATGTTTGTTTGAATAAAGACCAAAAAGCTGGTAAAAGTATATTGGTAATGTAAAAATTGACTGATTTAAGCTAAATAAATGCATATTGAAATTTCCCAAAATTGACTATTTATCGATGTGAAAATTCCCAAAATGGGCATTTTTGTAGATAAAAAATTCCCAAAATGTCCAGACTCCTTTTCCCAAAATAGGCAGAAAAACCCCTGTACTATAGCTACAGCTTTGAAACTTGGCACACTTGTTCATCATCATGTCCCGAGTGTGTGTGCCAAGAACCATAAATCTAACTTTCATTTTGATCAAATTATGGCCCTTTTTCCACTTAGAATTTCAGGTTAAAGTTTGCGTGCAAGCTATTGTACAAACACATAAATTCAATACTACTTATACTACAGCTTTGAAACTTAGCACACTTGTTCATCATCATGTCCCGAGTGTGTGTGCCAAGAACCATAACTCTAACTTTCATTTTGATCAAATTATGGCCCTTTTTCGACTTAGAATTCTAGGTTAAAGTTTGCGTGCAAGGTACTGTACAAACACATAACTTCCATACTCTTTATACTACAGCTTTGAAACTTTCAGCACTTGGTCATTATCATATCCTGAGTGGATATGCCAAGATCCATTACTCTTACTTCCATTTTTTTCAAATTATGGCCCTTTTTCGACTTAGAATTTCAGGTTAAAGTTTGCGTGCAAGGTACTGTATAAACACATAACTTCAATACTACTTACACTACAGCTTTGAAACTTTCAGCACTTGTTCATTATCATATCCCGAGTGGATATGCCAAGAACCATAACTCTTACTTCCATTTTGATCAAATAATGGCCCTTTTTCGACTTAGAATTTTAGGTTAAAGTTTGCGTGCAAGCTAGTTTCTTTAATACTTCTTGTACTATAGCTTTGAAACTTTCAACACTTGTTTACCATCATGACCCCGACTATGTATTCCAAGAACCATAACTCTTTCTTTGATTTTTAATCAAATTATAGCCCTTTTTCAACTTAAAATTTCTGGTTAAAGTTTGCATGCAAGCTAGTTACTTTCATTCTTCTTGTACTATAGCTTTGAAACTAAAGACACTTGTTCACCATCATGACCCTGACTATGTATGCCAAGAACCATAACTCTTTCTTTGATTTTTATCAAATTATTGCCCTTTTTCACTTAGAATTTAAGGTTAAAGTTTGCGTGCAAGCTAGTTACTTCTTTGTACTACAACTTTGAAATTTGTTCTTTATCATGACCCTAAATTATTGCGCTTTTTAGAATTAGAAATTAAGGTTTAAGTTTACGTGCAAGATGGTGAAATCTCATAACTTTCATTCTATTAAACCAAAACTTTTAAACTTTGTATACGTTTATTTTATCATACATCAGGTTGATGTTCAAAGGCCCATAACTCATCCTTGCTTTTTTATTTAATTTTTGCCCTTTTTCACTTTGAAATTAGAATTAAGACTTAGAAATTATGGTTAAAGTTTCAGTGTTAGTGTTTTTCATAGGTAATGCTATAGAAAAGGTTTAAAACAGATTTACTTAACATACTTTGGATGAAAGTGTTGAGTGGTTATACTATACTATACTATACTATACTATACTATACTATACTATACTACACTACACTACACTACACTACACTACACTACACTACACTACACTACACTACACTATACTACCACCACCACATACCACCACTTCAAACAACACCACCACCACACCACCACCTCCACACCACCACATACCACCACCACCACTAACAACAACAATACCACCACCACCACCAACAACACCATCACCAATAACAACACCACCAACAACAACACCACAAACAACAACACCACCAAAAGCAACAACACCACCACCAACAACAACAACACAAACAACAGAAGCAACAATAACACAAATAACAACAACAACTCTACCAACAACACTGTCAACAACACCACCAACAACACCCCCACCACCACCACCACCAACAACAACAACAACACCACTACCACCAACAACAACAACAACACCAACAAGACAACCAACAATAACTCAAAGAACAACAACAATACCACCATCAACACCACCACCAACTATACCGTAAACAACACCACAAACAAAAACACCACCACCAACAACACCATCACCAACAACACAAACACCACCAACAACAACACCACCACCAACATCAACACCAACAATATTATCAACAACACCAACAACTAACAACAATAACAACAACACCAACATAACAACACTACTACCACCAACAACACCACCACCACCAACAACACCACCACTACCAACACCAACAACAATACCAACAACAGCAACTACACCAACACCACCAACAACAGCAACCAGCATACCATACCATACTATACTACACCACACCTTACCACATCACTTTAGGTGGGCAGGGATAGTGGGTTGATGGGTGTGGGATCAGGGGTGTATGGACTGGGTTGTGTAAACACTCTTAAAAAACTACAATAATAAATTAAGTGTAATTTATTGATTTCCTAACTTAGATTAAGAAACTTTTGTTCATGTGTGTGTGTTGGGTGTCATTAACTCCTGAATTACTTCCCAGTTTAAATGAAGCCCAGTTTAAAATGTGCTTAAATATGTCTGACTTCGAATAGTCGAGCTTGCAGTCGTTTCCGACTGGCTCTTGTTAATTCTTTCTGTGCCTATCACATTAGAAAACTTACCAAAATGTAATTTTGGAGTAAGGAAAATGTTACCAATATGGAAAATTGGCCCTCCAAACTTAGAGTTGTTTACTAATTAAAAAGTTCAGATTTTGTTTGAGGAAGTATTGTCTAGTTACGGTATTTCAAAACAAGCAGGTTGTGATTTTGTTTTGGATGTTTTCCTTGAAAAATACATTTATATCGCTTGGACAAACAGTGTAGATTGAGATTAGCTAGCACATTCATGCTGACTGATTTGGATCTACACTGTTCGTTTCTCACTCAAAAATAACCTAATGAATCTCAAAGCAGACAGTGTAGGTCCAGTTGGTATGAATGTGTAACAACAAATAATTGACAGCATGCTGAACTATGAACCCTTTACCCCACATAATTATGGTTTTATTGCATGTGCAACGAGTGTAGATCCAGATCAGTCGGCACATCAATCCCATCTTATGTGGATCTACTCTTAGAGATTTTGGTCACAAATAACATAACGAATTTAAAGCGAACAGTGTTGATCCTGATTAGATGGTACACAATGTGCCAGCTGATAGATCTACATTGTTTGCACATGCTAAAAAAACCCCAAATACATAAAAAGTAAACGAGATAAGATAGCACCAACAAAAATTCATAATTTATCACTTAAGGCACATTTTCCTATCACATTGTGTTAAATCATAAATGAATTAGGAATTTTTTGGAATATTGGATAACACAAGCTTATTTTACAGGGAAATATTGATTGTACCTGGTAGCATTTCATAATCTTCTTTACCATATTTACATCCTGGCTCTATGAATAATTAAGGATGTTGTAAGGATTCTGTATTTCTTTGAGAACATGGACATTTCCACACTGTCTCCTGCACCAGTTACATTGTTACATTGTGGACCCTCATTCAGTTAACCGTTTCCTCCTTTATTGCATGGACAAACAGTTTAGATCCAAAAAAGCTGGCACATCCGTGCCGTCTGATCAGTATCAGAACTATTTTTTTATTCATTAGGTTATTTCTGACCAAAATGCAACCAATGCAGATCCTGTTCAGATAGCACGGATGTGCCAGCTGATCTGGATCTACACTGGTTGCACATGCGTAAAAATGCATATATATGGAGAGAAGGGTTAACGATTTTTGCCAGAATTTAAAGCAAATCACTGATTTCACAATTCACAGTTCTGATTGTTCAGATTAATTCTGTCAAATAAATCCTTTATTCCATTGGATATGGCTGTTATCCCATGAGCAAGCACTGTAGATCCAGATCAGCCTGCACATCCGATCTCTCGAAACAGGATCTGCACCGTTGGATTTTGTATTCATTAGGTTTCTTACCAATATCCCTCTCCTCCATATATACACATTTTTACACATACGCGACCAATGTAGATCCAGATCAGTCGGCACATTTGCGTCATCTGATAAGGATTTGCACTGATCGTATTTTGGTCAGATATAACCTAATGAATCTAAAAGCGAACAGTTTGAATCCTGATCAGATGGCATGGATGTGCCAGCTGATCTAGATCGAAACTGTTCGCCCTGGCAATTAAGGTGTATCTATGGAGAAAAGGGATATGTGACCAGTGTAGATCCAAAACAGATGGCTCTGATGTACTTGCAGATTTTGATCTTCACTTATCACACATGCAGTCAAACCAATACAAACTTATTTCAACACTTTAGCCATGATCAGGATCTGCACTGTTTGCTATTTGACTTGAAATAAACTTATAAATGAAAAAGAGAACTGTGTAGATGCTGATGGGATGGCACAGATGTGCCAGCAGATCTGGATCTACACTGTTCACCCTTGCCATAAAGGTATACATATGGAGGAAAGTGGTAATTGTATGCCATCAAGTATCAGCTACTGGGACCAAGGTGTTTCTTGTAATAATTATGATGTATTGTGTTTTACTCTGTTTACCAGAAAGTTAAAGAGAAAAACAAAAAGCATAATTATGATAAAACTGTAAAATTTTATCATATTACTATTGGTGTAAACTTTTTTTATGGCAGACATTATCGTTTTAGCATATAGATGAATCAAAGGTAAGTGAGAACTGTGTGTAAACCTTTTCTCCATGGATACACCTTTTCTTTCATGTGTAATATAATAAGCAAATACAGTGATCGTACTCTGTGAACCTGTCAGGAGGTCAATGTGTCAGTGCAAGCTTGCACTGGACACACTGATTGCTGATAGGGTCAGCCGCTGTATTGCTTTGGTTGCAGACGTTATATAACTATAGTTATATAAACTTTGAGATGTTATCGTTAACTTCGTTTATAACGGTAGTTATGTAAATAGTATAGGTCTACATATATACTGGACTGGGAAGACAGTCCAGCGCAGTATTCTTAGTAGGGGTGGCATTCTTAGCAGCTCGTCTGAACGGCCTATGATGAGGCTCTTTAGGCCGACACTGGTTTAAGTGTTGTTCCTGTTGTGTAACGCGGTAGCATAACCCTACATCATGGATGACCAGTGTTGATCTAGATCACTGCACAATGGTGCATGCTGATCTGAATCTACACTAGTAGTACCGGGTACATGGATTAAAGCCATATTAGAAAACTGTTTACAACATTGATACATCTTTTTTGAATGGGCAGACAGTGTTGATCTGCTGGCACATTTGTGCTGACTGATCATGATCTATACTGTTAACTTTTAGATTCATTAGGTTATTTCTGACCAAGATGTGACCAGTGCAGATCAAGATCAGATGGAACACATGTGCCATCTGATTTGGAATTAACTGGTTGCAAGTGCGTAAAAAGGCTTAAATATGGAGTAAAGAAATAATTATTTGTTTTTAATTTATATCCTGATCTCATTTTTTGATTTACACATGGATGCAGTTTTCACTTTCATTCCATGAATTTCTTACAGTTTAGCATTGTACCTGCTAAAACCCAAGTTTTCTATAAAACACAAATACACTCCAGTGTGATATCTGCTACAGCCTGAGTTCTCCGTGCTAACTACCGGGAAACCTTATATCAATTTTCTTAGAAACTTCTATAAAATTTAGTTTAGGTTCAATAATCATTGTGTTGCCTGACTAGGCGACATATAGGGATTACTTTGTCGGCGGCTTCCGGATTTCCTTGTCCGGAGCATAAATTTGTCACTGTTGGTCCAAATGACTCCAAACTTGGTATGAATGTTTCTGGCAATGACTCGAAGTGCAGTGCACAAGAACCATAACTCTACCTTGTTCCGTTTTTGAATTTTCCTCTTTGATTGATTTTTATAGAGCATTTCTTGTCCTGAGCCTTACTTTGTCACCATAGGTTAAAATGACTCCAAACATTGTATGACTGTTTCTGGAAATGGCTTGAAGTGCAGTGCACAAGAACCGTAACTCTACCTTGTTCTGTTTTTGAATTATACCCCTTTGCTTTTTTTATAGAGCATTTCCTGTCCGGAGTGTTACTTTGTCACCATAGGTTCAAATGACTCCAAACTTGGTATGCATGTTTCTGATAATGACTCCAATTGCATTTCACAAGAACCATAACTCTCTTGTTCTGTTTTAAAATTATTCCCCTTCGATTGATTTTTGTAGAGCATTTCTTGTCTGGAGCGTAAAACTTTGTCACCATAGGTTTAAATGACTCCAAACATGGTATGCATGTTTCTGGCAATCACTTGAAGTGCAGTGCACAGGAACTGAAACTCTACCTTCTTCCGTTTTTTAGTTATTTCCTTTTGATTAATTTTTAGTGCATTTCTTGCACATTTTGTTGGGCATGTTTCTTGCAATCAGACAATTAATATAAGTATCTTGCATGAGTGTGAGGTGAAGATAGAAAAATCTGTCACCCAGGGGGAACTGTTTTGGGGGAACGAGGCTCTGCCGAGTTCCCGCCAAAACAGTTCACCGGAGGTGACAGATTTTTCTATCTTTACCGATCATCCCATGCAAGATACTTTTTCTTGCATACCTTTTACTGTTCATAACATTTGTGTACATGTTTTCAAACTAAATTTTGATTCCTTACACTGAAATATTGACGTTACATAAACCTTATTTTCTTAATGACGTCACTAACATGGATAAATTACTTCAGATATTTGAAGACGTGACGTCACTCGTGTAGCACCCCAACATTATCTTTTACCTAGGGAAAAGATAAGATTTTCTTTCCCCGGTAAAACACGCGGCAATATTTATCCGGTATGCAAGAAAAGGTTATCCGACTCGCGGAGTTCTAGTTTTAATTCATGACGATGGATTACTTTTTTTTCTTTAGTTTTTCTTATCGTCGCTACCTGAAGCCCATATGAGCGACGCCTCCAGAAGAGTGTTAGTCATTTTAGGTTTTGGAGGATAGTGCAAGATACAGAGGACTCTCCTATTCCAGAATCTTCCCTTGTTCTTTTAAGTGCCCGGTGTATAGCACCACTAGACTGGACCTCAGTTAAACGTCTTTTCCGAAAGACTGTTAGTAATTTTAGTTGGAGTAGCAGGGGATCGAACCAGTGATGAATTACTCTTTACATTTACATATTTATGAAGAACTCTTTACTTCATATCAGTGCAGATACTGATACTGCTTATCTGTGCCCAAGGTTATAAAGCTGAGCATGGAAACCAGTCTCAAATCTCAAGCATCTGATTGGCTGAAATGGCGACCAGTCGCCATTTCAGCCAATCAGATGCTTGAGATTTGAGACTGGTTTCCAATCTCAGCTTTATAACCTTCAGGCCTGGTTCTTCAGTTGGCGTCTTGGTCAATGATAACCTAATGAATCAAAAATCAAACAGTGCAGAACCTGATCAGAATGGCATGGATGTGATACCATTATAAAAATTTGTTGTGAAAAGTTTTAAGGATTATGTCTGAAATTCAGGATGCTGTGTGTCTGTAAATTGTTGATGTTTTTTTATTGATCGGGGTTATAATGCCCTAGTTGCATCTTGGCCATAATCTAATCACTCAAAGCAACAGTGCAGATCGTGATCAGATGGCACTGATTTGCCAGCTGATCTGGATCTACACTGTTCGCCCATGCAATAACGCTGTATTAATGGAGTGAAAGGTTAAGAAAAGTTGGTAAGTCTACCGTATTTGGGTGTTTCACCATTAAAATACTATTATTATGTCTGTCAGTTGAAATTTACAATCATAATTTTAGATAATGTCTTAACTTCAATAAATAAATTTCATGAATAAGATAGATTTTGCAAATGGTATTAAGCTAAGTTTTTACCTGTCAGACAAAGTGTCACTGAATGATGCTCTGTGTCAGTGTCGGGCATTTTTATGTTGCTATTTTCTACGTAGGTCAACAAAGCATACTGTGACATTAGGATTAGTAAATATGATATTAATTCCACAGACTTATCTGAATTATTTAATATCTGCATGTTATACTGTACTTTATTTTGTTGATAGTTTGGACACACCTCTTTAAGAAAATTGATAGACACGTTAAGGCAGCGAAGTCCTGATTCTTAAAGAGATGTCAATGTTTTTGAAATCCTTAATACTTCACTTAGACTCAAAAATTTTATACGCAGTGGTCATAATTGCGGCCATTGTAGACACAGATCAGTGTCTAAGGTTATAAAACTGAGCATGGAAACCAGTCTCAAATCTCAAGCATCTGATTGGCTGAAATGGCGACCAGTCGCCATTTCAGCCAATCAGATGCTTGAGATTTGAGACTGGTTTCCAATCTCAGCTTTATAACCTTGGAGCCAGCCTTCACACCTGCACAGTCCAATAAGGGTCTACACTTCTTGTTTTGAATTCAATAACTTTAGTGGATACATTTCTGAAAAAGAACCCATTGAACCATCAATGAACTGATCTTTTTTAAAAATCTGGGAGTTCATTACAATAATGTTGTGGGTTTAAAGTGTTAATAAGCAATTTGCACAACAAAGTCAACTAAAACACATATCCTGTGTGCCTAATCATTTGGACCATTTACCCCATAAGCAAGCAAAATATTATCTTTTCACCGATTATTTTTGAGGAGCTTTATTAGCTGCTTTAAGAAAAAATCTTTTTTTTATTAGAAGAAAACTGTACGAATTGTTCATCCCCCCATTTTTGAATACCAGGTTGTGCATGGAATAATCTGGGGGTAAGAACAGCTTATACTCACTGGACAACAATATAATAAATTTGGTGAAAATCAGGAACCGCTGAATTCTGTAATTTTTAGCTTCAATAATCCTCAATCTTGATTTTAAATAACAGGATCTTGTCTGGATTAGAATCGATTCGTATGAGCGTAAAATTTTGAGTCGTAAAATATTTTTGTAGAAAGTTTTTGCACTGGATTTGCAAATTTAATATAATTTTATTATTTTTTGCTGGCAATAAATAGGCTGGACTTAGCATAAATACAATAAGTCTTTGTTCCATGCTTATATAAAGACAGATTTTGCATTCTTAAATTAATAAATGACATCTGGGATTTGGATTACCTTCATAGCACTAAGGAATTCCTTGGAAAATAGGATGTGGAAAAACAAGGTGGATTTAACAGGGTTGTCATAACTCCATTGGATAAAACTTAAATTACAAAGGCAAACATGCAGTATTGATATAGATCAGCCTGTGGATTTTTGTCATTAGATCAGGATCTAATTAGCTTTTATATTCAGAAGGTTATTTCTTAAAGCAAAACTGGTACAAAAGTATAGAAAAATGAAGCTTAGAAAAAAAGATGCTTTTTCCGTAAAACTGGTACCAGCTAGGATAAGAATTATTTTAAAGGCTTTTCTGTGTAACTGTTACCAGAACAAAATATGGCTTTTCTGTGAAACTGGTACCAGAATAAAAATAAGGCCTTTCAGTGAAACTGGTACCATTATAATAAAATTAGGCTTTTCTGTGAAACTGGTACCAGAATAAAAATTAGGTTTTTCTGTGAATCTGGTACCAGAATAAAAATTAGGCTTTTTTGTGAAACTGGTACCAGAATAAAAATTAGGTTTTTCTGTGAATCTAATGTCAGAATAAAAATTAGGTTTTTCTGTAAAACTCAGATACCAGAATAAAAATTAGGCTTTTCTATTAAACTGGTACCAGGATAAAAATTAGGCTTCTCTGTGAAACTGGTACCAGGATAAAATCCAGGATGAGTTAACCGACAAGTTTGACATGAAACTCTTATCATTCAGTTAGCTAACATTATTGACACTATAATTCAATCCCAGGTTACACAATTATAATAGCCCGTCCTAAACCCCAACGTGTATATCCATTAATTTACTTAAATAGGAAATAAGCTTTCTTTCATTTCCATATTAGTTTGATTAGTGCAGTGAATGGCAAGTTAGAATGGATCAGGTATTTTACGTCTTTACCGAAACAGCTGCTGTCGAAAGTCAATACGCTGCATACCTGCATGGTGTTCTAATTAATCTAAATTTGCCCGCTTGGTCTCGTAAATAAATAATGTACGCTTCTGAGGATTATTTTAGGAAGAATTGCTCCATCTTTGGAAATGTTGTTTATTGTTGATTATTTATTAAGGATATTTTTTATTGTGTTGGGGTAAGAAAAGAATGTTGATTCATTGTTTGTCTGATAAATTTTTTATTCTAGGTACTTGGTGTGTGGAATTTTATCTAAACTTTGCTGGTGAAATGCCTTACAGAGTCATTTCTAAAAGACTTTAATTACATTTTTTTCTGCACTCAACTATTTTCACACAATATACAGTAACATAGATTTTTAGAGTGGCTTTTGTATCAGCTATGTTTTTGACAAATTTAGGGCAACTTGTACTGTTTTTTACAACAAGAAGATGTGTTGGTCAGTGTTACCAGTAACAAACATTTACCAATGTCAGCAGCCTTTTTTGTTGCTAAGCCCTGAAGCTAATGTTTTTCATTAGAAATTGAAAACATTTTGAAGAAAGATCATATTAATAATCACAACTGGATGCAAAATGGATGTAAATATAATTATATTTTCATTTATATTGGTTGGCAAAAATTTTGATGGTTTTCATTTAAACAATATTTTCATAGGTTCTTAAATTTAAGTAATCTGTGCCATCTGTGCCCAAGGTTATAAAACTGAGCATGGAAACCAGTCTCAAATCTCAAGCATCTGATTGGCTGAAATGGCGACCAGTCGCCATTTCAGCCAATCAGATGCTTGAGATTTGAGACTGGTTTCCAAACTCAGCTTTATAACCTCGGAACCTGATCTGGCTCTACACTCTTCTCCAAAAATTACTAATGATTATGAATCTTCAAGGGAAACAGCCAACAGTGTAGATCATGATCAGATTTCAGATGGAATAAATATGTCAGCTGATCTGGATCTACACTGGTCGACCATGGGATGACAACCATATTCCATGGAGTAAAGGGTTAATGAGTTCAGTCAATTCAGCCAATCAGAAAAAAGGGTTTTGTATATTTCAGAATGTGTTGAGGGAAGCGGGTTGTCTGCCACGACTGTCAAAGTTGTTGGAGTTACAACGTATGGCGATGTGGCTGCGACATTCTAAGGCTTCGTCATCAGTCTCCATAACCATCAACGCCATCACAAACCTTGCTGCTAATGAACAAAATAACAAAGAAATGGAGGTAACATATCTATTTATAATGGTTATTAAACACAATCACTGATAAAAAAGAGGGAAAAGTTATTAATAAACACAATGATTAAAAAAGAGGGAAAAGTTATTACCAGTAATAAACACATTGATAATAAGAGGAAAAATATTACAGTAATATATTTCTGTGTATTTTCAGTTTTAATATTTTAAAGATATATTAAAATGGTAAGTTTTAAGCTAAAGAAAAAAGTCATTTTTAATTTATCAGTAAGCATCGAAATCGACATTTTTTAACGAGTTGCAGCTTGAGTATTTTTATGCAATGCTCAAAATAGAAAGAAAACTTGATCTAACACTGAAATAAATAATAAATCTGTACAATTTAATTATTGAACTATAATTAAAAAAAACAATGCATACTGATTTTTGCTGGCACTTGAATTTACAGATTTGCACAATAAAAGGGATTAACAGAGAATGTATGTAATCTTGATATAAATATATGCTGTCACTTCAATGCATAATTTTATACCAGTTAATAAAAACAGAAGTTATTATTTTAGTTTTTGTGATGCAGTATTAGACTTGTTTTCAGACCTGTGTTCCAACGTTAGTGGACATAACCCTGGACAAGGACACTGGAGAGGCGATCTGCCTGTCCACACTGCAGGCACTGACCAACCTGTCATTGACTTCCGACCACCATGGCCAGTATACAAGACTTGTACAACAACTGTACGAGTTATTGCGGTCCAAGAAAAATGTGATACGCCTGCAAGCGTTGAAGATTCTCATCAACCTTTCGTGTAACCCAGATATGGTGCCGCACCTACTAGCTGCTAAGGTACAGTATGATCCTCTTAAGGTAGTCTAACTGTAATGATTTCCCGCGCTTTTTTTCTCGAATGTCGGGAATACTCGGTTAACTGTCACTAACAGTCGACAATAATTGATGCCGCTTCGGTTACTATCGGCTCTGACGAGTAGCGTCGGAAGTCACCGAAAGCGAGCCGATGTTTGACGACGTCGCAAATTTATGCGCGGGAAAGCATTACAGTTAGACTACCTTAACTTCAAATAAACAGTGTTGATCCAGATCATTTTGCAGTGTTGATCCAGATCAGCTGGCAAATCCATACCATTTAGTCAGGATCTTAATTAACTGTTCAGTTTTAGATTCTTAGTTTATTGCTGATCAAGAAGTGACCAGTTTAGATCCAGATTGGATAGCAAAGGTATGCTGGGTCATCTGCATCTACACTGGTGGCCCATGTGAAACCATGCTATATAACATTTTACAACCCTATTCACTTACACTGCACATGGTATACATGTATGTATGTTGCCATTGACAACATGATACAAACAGTAACATTTTGAACAATCCTTGTGATTGACTTTATGAGCGTGCACTGACAAGCTTTTATATGAGTACCAGTAACTTTAATAAATCCAGTATGAAGTGCAGTAACTATTACTGTATTATCTTTTAATTTTGCAGGGACAAATGTTGGAACAAAAGCCACAAATGATACTTTCATACGGGCATAATTTCCGACATGAATATTTTTCTATTAAGTTATGACATTGTATTACATGGCATACTTTTGCTGATTTTTTATTCAGTCATTAATCGCACTAGCATTAAATACACAAAATTTTAACCTGCAAGAGATTTAACCCTTCCCTCCATAGACAAACCTTTATTGCATGGGTGAACAGTTTAGATCCAGATGAGCTGGCACATCCGTGCCATCTGATCAGGATCTAAACTTTGCCTATTGATTTGTTAGATTATTTCTGACCAAAATGTGACCAGTGCAGATCCAGATCAGACGGCACAGATATGACGGTTGATCTGGATCTACACTGGTTGCACATTCATAAAAATGCCTGTATATAGAGAAAAGGGTTAATGATGCATATATGAATGTACTCTTTTCAGGCACCAGAAGATCTATTAGTTTTCCTAGAACCCAACATAACAGAAGAATCAGTAATTCTTCGCTTTGTCACACTTCTTGCCAATATATTGAACGTCGTAAAGGACAAACATCTTACGTCTTCCTCCTTGCCGTCGGCAGATAAAGCCCCGTCACCGGAGACGATGTACTCAGCACTTCTTGGTATTAGTACTGTAGCCAACTTGAAAAATAAAGTGTTCTTACTGTGTAAACATTCAAACCAGGATATTAGGACACAGGCTTCCCGGGTTTACCACACACTTAAGTAGAAGATTTGTTTGGGTTGGTACTAGACATCAAGCTATAAATAGAGTGTTCTTAGTATGTAACCTAGTTTGTGTCCCAAAACCTAAGATATGTGTTTATCAGAGAAGCCTGTTGTTTGAATCAGATGCCCAGGTTTGCATAGAACAATGCAATACAACCAATAACATAGTTCTTGTTTGAGACAAGGCTATAATGTGATGGAACATTGTGTGTTCTTACTGGGTTATAGAGATTTTGACCCACATGTATGATCTGTCGTGAATTACACAAACTCATTTCTTGTTTGGGATTGGTCAATAATATTATAGTGTATAGTGTGTTCTTAGAGTGTAACCAAGTTTGTGACCTACATATGTGTTCAAGGACCTAGGCTATGTGTTAACCAGCACCCAAGCTTCTAGTGGTCTGCTTTCTGAAGTAAATACAGCAAGGACCTAGACTGTGTATAAACCAGCACCCAAGCTACCAGTGGTCAGCTATCTAAAGTAAATATTGCAATCATCTAGACTGTGTGTTTACCAGCACCCAAGTTTCCAGTGGTCTGCTATCTGAAGTAAATACAGCAAGGACCTAGGCTGTGTGTTAACCAGTGCCCAGGAAACCAGTGGTCTGCTATCGGAAGAAAATTCTGAGTGTGTAGAAGCTAGACAGTTAATTTCTTTTTTGAGACGAGATGTTTATGCTGTTTCATAGTGTGTTCTTGGTGTGTAATCAAGTGTCCAACATAGAGGAGGATCAGGATCTACTCAGTTTGTGTACCAGAAGTCTAAAAGATTATGTGACCATTTGTTACTCGATGCATTTAGTACTTCAAGGTCATGCTTGTAATAAAAATATACATGAGTGGCTTTCAAACAATATTGTACATGAGAATGCTACCAGATATATTGTGTTCAGAATGATGACAGATTAATATGTACATGAGAATGCTGACAGATTAATATGTACATGAGAATGCTGAGAGATTAATATGTACATGAGAATGCTGACAGATTAATATGTACATGAAAGTGCTGAGAGATAAATATGTACATAAGAATGCAGACAGATAATCATGTACATGGGAATGCTGACAGATTAATATGAACATGAGAATGCAGACAGATTATTATGTACATGAGAATGCTGACAGATTAATATGTACTTGAGAATGCTGACAGATTAATATGTACATGAGAATGCTGACAGATTAATATGTACATGAGAATGCTGACAGATTAATATGTACATGAGAATGCTGACAGATTAGTATGTACATGAGAATGCTACCAGATATATAATGTACATGAGAATGCTGACAGATTAATATGTACATGAGAATGCTGACAGATTAATATGTACATAAGAATGCTAACAGATTGACATGTACATGAGAATGCTGACAGATTGATATGTACATAAGAATGCTAACAGATTGACATGTACATGAGAATGCTGACAGATTAGTATGTACATGAGAATTCTGACAGATTAATATTTACATTAGAATGCTGACATATTAATATGTACATGAGAATGCTGACAGATTTATATGTACTTGAGAATGCTGACAGATTAATATTTACATTAAAATGCTGACTGATTAATATGTACATGAGAATGCTGACATATTAATATTTACATTAGAATGCTGACATATTAATATGTACATGAGAATGCTGACAGATTTATATGTACTTGAGAATGCTGACAGATTAATATTTACATTAAAATGCTGACAGATTAATATGTACATGAGAATGCTGACATATTAATATGTACTTGAGAATGCTGACAGATTAATATGTACATGAGAATGCTACCAGATATATTGTGTTCAGAATGCTGACAGATTATTATGTACTTGAGAATGCTGACAGATTAATATGCACATGAGAATGCTGACAGATTAATATGTACATGAGAATGATGACAGATTAATATGTACATGAGAATGCTGACATATTACTATATACATGAGAATACTGACAGATTAATATGTACATGAGAATGCTACCAGATATATTGTGTTCAGAATGCTGACAGATTAATATGTACATGAGAATGCTACCAGATATATTGTGTTCAGAATGCTGACAGATTAATATGTACATGAGAATGCTGACAGATTAATATGTACATGAGAATGCTGACAGATTAATATTTACATTAGAATGCTGACAGATTAATATGTACATGAGAATGCTGACAGATTAATATGTACTTGAGAATGCTGACAGATTAATATTTACATTAAAATGCTGACAGATTAATATGTACATGAGAATGCTGACAGATAAATATGTACTTGATAATGCTGACAGATTAATATGTACATGAGAATGCTACCAGATATATTGTGTTCAGAATGCTGACAGATTAATATGTACTTGAGAATGCTGACAGATTAATATGTACATGAGAATGCTGACAGATTAATATGTACATGAGAATGCTGACAGATTAATATGTACATGAGAATGCTGACAGATTAGTATGTACATGAGAATGCTACCAGATATATAATGTACATGAGAATGCTGACAGATTAATATGTACATGAGAATGCTGACAGATTAATATGTACATAAGAATGCTAACAGATTGACATGTACATGAGAATGCTGACAGATTGATATGTACATAAGAATGCTAACAGATTGACATGTACATGAGAATGCTGACAGATTAGTATGTACATGAGAATTCTGACAGATTAATATTTACATTAGAATGCTGACATATTAATATGTACATGAGAATGCTGACAGATTTATATGTACTTGAGAATGCTGACAGATTAATATTTACATTAAAATGCTGACTGATTAATATGTACATGAGAATGCTGACATATTAATATTTACATTAGAATGCTGACATATTAATATGTACATGAGAATGCTGACAGATTTATATGTACTTGAGAATGCTGACAGATTAATATTTACATTAAAATGCTGACAGATTAATATGTACATGAGAATGCTGACATATTAATATGTACTTGAGAATGCTGACAGATTAATATGTACATGAGAATGCTACCAGATATATTGTGTTCAGAATGCTGACAGATTATTATGTACTTGAGAATGCTGACAGATTAATATGCACATGAGAATGCTGACAGATTAATATGTACATGAGAATGATGACAGATTAATATGTACATGAGAATGCTGACATATTACTATATACATGAGAATACTGACAGATTAATATGTACATGAGAATGCTACCAGATATATTGTGTTCAGAATGCTGACAGATTAATATGTACATGAGAATGCTACCAGATATATTGTGTTCAGAATGCTGACAGATTAATATGTACATGAGAATGCTGACAGATTAATATGTACATGAGAATGCTGACAGATTAATATTTACATTAGAATGCTGACAGATTAATATGTACATGAGAATGCTGACAGATTAATATGTACTTGAGAATGCTGACAGATTAATATTTACATTAAAATGCTGACAGATTAATATGTACATGAGAATGCTGACAGATAAATATGTACTTGATAATGCTGACAGATTAATATGTACATGAGAATGCTACCAGATATATTGTGTTCAGAATGCTGACAGATTAATATGTACTTGAGAATGCTGACAGATTAATATGTACATGAGAATGCTGACATATTGATATGTACATGAGATTGCTGACAGATTAACATGTACTTGAGAATGCTGACAGATTAATATGAACATGAGAATGCTGACAGATTAATATGTACATGAGAATGCTGACAGATTAATATGTACATGAGAATGCTGACAGAATAATATGTAATTGATAATGATAGTGGACAGGGTGATAGTAGTCTAAGAAATATGAATTTTAGTGTTTGTACTCAGTACTTTGGTCAGTCAAAACAGTTAATGGACCGCATGACAGTAACTCAAAGATTGAATTATTTTGCTTTTGAACCATTTCCACCATATGTACAAATTTTACGCATTTGCAACCAATGTAGATCCAGATAAGCCGGCACATCCGTATCTGTGCCAGTTGATAAGGATCTGCATTGGTTGCATTTAGGTCAGAGATAACTTAACAAATCAAAAAGGGAACAGTTAAGATCCTGATCAGATGGCACGGATGTGCCGGCTGATTTGGATCTAAACCGTTGCCCTTGCAATTAAGGTGTACCGGTATCTATGGAGGAAAGGGTTAATATCCTGGTCAGATACTTTGTGTGTGTATAAGAATGAAAAAACAAAGAAAACATCCTGTTGGCATAAAGCAGTATTATACATGTATTTCAGTGTTACTTTGCATGCTGTCAGAAGTGTAACAAGGAATGTGCTCTCTTGTACATTATCCCCATTTTAATTTTGTAAGACCTACTATGCAAATTTACACTAATCTTAGCATTGCATTGATGTTTGCTATCCAGGTGAGTTCCTTGCCAATTAAACATAAATAACTTGGATGCAAACTTATTCATCATAAGTAAAACTATTTTCTTTATTGTAAAAAAATCTGTTAATTATTGTAAATGGTTTAAAAAAAAAGTGATTGTCCTTTTTAAGCAATATTTGTATTAATAAAAATGAGTGATATACCAACTTTAAAACTAAAGCCCTACATTTTACAATGTTTTATGTGCTTGAAAGACCATGGTATGGCACTGCAGCAGAATCTTGGGCTGAAGGTTATAAAGCTGAGATTGGAAACCAGTCTCAAATCTCAAGCATCTGATTGGCTGAAATGGCGACTGGTCGCCATTTCAGCAAATCAGAAGCTTGAGATTTGAGACTGGTTTCCATGCTCAGTTTTATAACCTTGGGCACAGGATTCAGCCTAGAATTGTTTTATCCAAAGCCAAAGCAATTTGCACTACCTTCAAATGATTAAGTTTTTTATGTCAAGTTCAAGGTTAAAAATACTCACTCAGTTAATTTATAGTGTTTGAAAAAACACTCTGTTGATAATATCTTTTTGCTGTAATAAATATGGAGTTGTGCTTAACCCCGGGATATGCAGCATAGGCAGTAAAATGCACTTTCATTTCTGCCCATGAAAAGGCTCAAACAAACTAAACATGCAATATTTTCATTTTTGTTCTGTCTTGTGGATTTCACAATTTCCCTTTTCATCTTTTTTATAGCATTATAACATTGAACCATCTTCCTGTATTTGGTTATTTTCCGATGTAATAACTTTAACTCCCTATTTAGTTTAACTCCCTATTTACTAGTGAACCATTTTGATGAAAAGATCATCATTAGGGATCACTTTGTCCATCCTGCTGTTTGTCAATCCATCTGTCATGAAACTTAACATTGGCTATAACTTTGCCATTTCTTAATATTTATTAATAAAATTTACAAAGTGTGTTGCTAATGACAACTGGGTTGTATTGAAGCTGACATTGTTAGGTCAAGGTCACATTTGTAAAGCCTTTTTGTACCTGGATTTTGTTACAAAAACTTAACACCCATCTAGTTTATTTTACAAGTATAAACAATTCAACATGTTTATGTATTTTGCTTGGAATGTTTTAGTTGACCACCAGTTTACAGAATCGCCACTTAACTCTGGAGACCATGCCTTTCTAAACTCTGAACTTTAACCTATTTAAGAGTTATTTTCAAATTGCCTGTTCTAAACTGTATTCAAATATAAAATAGATTTATTTAATAAAATAGTTTTATTTGGAGATTGTTTCAATTCAAAATGTCTGATTTTTTTGTATCTAATGTTTGAATTTTTTTCTCAAATTTCTGACATCCTGAACAAATTACTTTGATTTTGTTTTTCTTTGTGAAATTTACAATTGAGAGATTGATCATTTTAAATAAAAAAAGTGTCATCCAGACATTGAGAAGGTTGTTAGAGGCAAAATCTTTCAATCATCAATTGAAGGTATTAATGGGTTAATTATTTTTTTGTTGGGCTATAAGTGGCCATTTGGTGCATTTATAAGATTTGGTTTAAGAGGAAAGATTTAAATTTTCACTGCAGTTAAAGCTGTCAAAAGTTGTTACAATGTACAACAAAGCAAATATTGTACAGATACATGTATGTTGTCCTAAAACTGTTTTTACACAGTTATTTTCCTAACCATTTTCTCCATAATTTTACACACACTTGAATGCATGTGTGACCAGTGTAGAGTCAGATCAGCTGGCACTTCAGTAGCATCTGATCAGGATCTACACTGTTTGCTGTTTGATTTCTTAGGTTATTTCTGACCAAAAAAAAAACAAACAGTGCGAATCCTTATCTGCTGGCACATACATGCTGTCTGATCATGATATGCTGTTCACTTCTTGGTCAGAAATAACCATATGAATCAAAAAGTGAACAGCTGATCTGGATCTACACTGTTTTGCCTATGCTGTAAGTAGTATCTAAAGAGTAAAGTGTTAATTTTTTATGTTAACTTTGAAAGAATGTGCCCAAAAGTTGAAAAATATCCTTTCTTTGCAAATTTATTTTTTACTGTGTATCACTTCAAAGAGTCTTTCTGCTGGTTTATTGCTCAAGTTTTCATATCATTTCCAAAAGAAGACAGTGCACATGAACAGAGTACCATAGTGTTGCCTTAGTGCAAATACAGTAAACCCCCTCATTATGGACACTCCATATTACGGGCAGCCAAGCATTATGGGCGATTTTTGAAAGAACAGATATGTTCTCTTCTTCTTGATTTAAACCCACAATCGAGGACAACCCGCTTTTAAGGACACTTTTCCTCAGTCCCTCAGGTGTCCGTTATAGAGGGGTTTCACTGTAGAATACAACAGTTAGTTGATATAATGTGTAGTGCAAGTACCATATAAGAGTAACTTATAATGTGTTGCTGTAAAATTTCTATTAGATGCCTCACAGGGGTGTTAAATTTTCCAGAAAAAGCCTTAGTGGACATTTTATAATATACAGAAAATATAACGCCTTGTACATGCACTTAAAATTTTCATTTAAATCTGATATAAATCCTAATAAATTTTTAGTGAATGTCATTAAATAGTTTAAAAACTTTACTCCATAAATTATATATGCATTTTAGCGCATACACTTGTGTGACCAGTGTATGTTCTGATGCACATCTGTGCCATCTGGTCCCAAGGTTATAAAGCTGAGCATGGAAACCAGTCTCAAATCTCAAGCATCTGATTGGCTGAAATGGCGACCAGTCGCCAATTCAGCCAATCAGATGCTTGAGATTTGAGACTGGTTTCCATGCTCAGCTTTATAACCTTGGGCAATGATCACAGGAACTGCACTGTGTGCTTTTTTTGGTCAGAAATAAAAAAAAGGGAAAAAAAGCAGAAACATTGCAGACCCAGATCAGAGGGCAAATATGTGCCAGTTGATCCAGATCTACACTGGTCACCTGTGTCATAAAAGGCATATCAATCGGGTGAATTGTCGAAGGACTGGGCTTTCATTCAATTTGAGTCAGTTGATTCATTCTTTATCTGGTTATTTACAGAAAGTGTCTCAATAAGATCATTGGGTATTGTTTAGGAGTGCTATTTATTATTTTTTATACAAGCACTTTGTTTTTATAAAATGTTGTTCCATTTTGTACTGTTATGTTTTGTTTGTGAATCAGTATTTAACCCTTTCCTGGATATATACGCATTTTTACGCATGTGCGACCAGTGTAGATCCAAATCAGCCGGCACATATGTGCTGTCTGATCAGGATCTGCACTGGTCGCATTTTGGTGAGAAATAACCTAATGAATAAAAAAGCGAACAGTTTAGATCCTGATCAGATGGCACGGATGTAAACTGTTCGCCCTAGCAATAAAAGTGTATCTGTACAGGAAAAGGTTAATAACATTAACCATTTACTCCATTGACATGTTTCCAATCTTCTGGTATATGGGTTTTATTGCACGTTCGACCAATGTAGATCCAGATCAGCTGACACATCCATGCTTTCTGATGCGAGTCTACACTATTTGCTACTTGATCAGAAATAACCTAATAACTCTAAAAGCAAACAGTGTAGACCCTGATCACAGATGTACCTGCTGATCTGGATCAGAACTGCTTGCCATGGGATAACAGTGATCTGGATCAGAACTGCTTGCCATGGGATAAGTGATCTGGATCAGAACTGCTTGCCATGGGATAACAGTGATCTGGATCAGAACTGCTTGCCATGGGATAACAGTGATCTGGATCAGAACTGCTTGCCATGGGATAACAGTGATCTGGATCAGAACTGCTTGCCATGGGATAACAGTGATCTGGATCAGAACTGCTTGCCATGGGATAACAGTGATCTGGATCAGAATTGCTTGCCATGGGATAACAGCCATATCTTGTGGAGTAAAGGGTTAATTAGGTTTTTCTCATACATTAATTGGGGCGCGTCAGGGGAAAAGGTACCTTCAGACAATTTACGCCAATCCTTGAAATGAAGTCATCAAGTTAAGCAAACAAAGTAATTATAATGCATTTGATGGTTAAAATACCATTTTATTAGCAAAATGTATAACAAAATCACTTTTTAGTTATGAGGAAATAATAGATTGTTGTAAATTTATTCTAAATAAAGTAACAACTAAAATATCACAAAATTTGACCTTTAGAAGGTTTCTTTTCCCGTGGAGTGCCCGTATAATATTGTATAAATTTGCAATTGCCTGTGGCTGGCATTTCTATGAGTGTTTTTTTGATACTTGTTTATTTCTTATCTAAGTCTGATTTTTATTTTTCTACCATTTATTTCTATTCTTTCAAGTTTTCACATTTAACTTGCTGTTTCTAAAGTGAATAATGATGCATGACTTGTATGAAGAACCATTAACTATTATTATACCCCGCATACGAAGTATAGGGGGTATATAGCATACGAAGTATAGGGGGTATATAGGAGTCATCATCCGGTTGGTTGGCTGGTTGGTTGGGCGGTCTGTTTGTGGCACTTACAGCGTCCACAGTTTTCAAGATATCGACTTGAAACTTTAAACATATGTTCGTGAATACATTTGTGAGCAGATTTCCATGACATACTTTGTTTCATGTGGATCAGTCCATTATTTTTTAGCAGGGGAGTATGATTCAACAAAACCTTGTGACACGAACTACTTCTACAGTTTTTAAGATATTGACTTGAAACTTTAAACACATGTTCGGCCTGAAGTGTAGATGTGCGTGACATATTTTTCGTGTGGATCAGTCCATTATTTTTTGCAGGGGACATGATTTAACAAAATCGTGTTATGCAAAATTCTACAGTTTTCAAGATAATGACTTGAAACCAAAAGTGTATGTTCTGCATGAAGTGTGTATGTCAGCAACACATTTTTGTGTGGATCAGTCCATTATTTTTTGCAGGTGAGCATTATTTAACAAAATCTTTTATTTAAAATCTTATGATGCAAACTACTTCTCCAGTCCATTCTTTTTTGTAGGGGACATGATTTAACAAAATCGTGTTATGCAAACTTCTACAGTTTTCAAGATATCGACTTGAAACTAAAATCATATGTTCTGCATGAAGTGCGCATGTTAGTGACATATTTTTTTATGGATCAGTCCATTTTTGGTTGGAGGGGAGCATTATTTAACAAAATCTTATGACACAAACTACTTCTCCAGTTTTCAAACTTTTAAGATACGTTCGCTATTAGATTTGCATGACATATTTTTTTCATTTGGATCAGTCCATTATTTTTTAGAAGGGTAGCACAATTCAACAAAACCTTGTGACGTCAACTACTTTTACAGTTTTGTTTACATCCGGTGAAAACCCAAGTCGCTATTTTTAAACACAACTTTTGCAGCAAATTTTCAGGATTTCAATTATTTTTCAACTTTCACCCATGAAAGATGCAAACATCATTTCTGTATACTCTGACACAGCAGTATTGCGGGGGTATTAATCACCTTCAGTGATAGCTCTAGTTTTAAACTGTTATGAAGTTTTGAATTAGAAATTAGAATATATTTTTTAAATATATGAAACTCATATTTTTACATGTATAAGCCCAGATCCAGTTGTCAAAGTAAAATACATACAACTATATATGAAATATCTGTGTGCACTAAATCAACATATTGGGTGCGTTTTATCAACATTCGTACGAAAATCCGTTCGTATCGTACGATCGTTGGCATACGAACGTCGTACGAAAATCATACGCACAAAACGTTCGTACGAACGTTGATAAAACGCACCCAATGGGTCACTGTACTTCTAAAAGGACATAATTCTAAGAAAGTGTACAATAAATTTGCACCAATTTACTTTTCATCTATTAAGAAGCACTTAACTCAGATACCCCTCATTTCAATAACAAATCAAATATGCCATACAGAGCATGTGATATTTTGTAGTTTTTCCATTGGACATTTTATTTTCTTCTTCCATAATGCAGTATAATGTGTATAGGGGAGACCGGGGCAAAGCGTTACATTTTTTTAATTTTCTTTTTTTACATCGACCTTTTCTCACATATAGTCAAACGAATGTTCTATTTTAAAAAACACACTCAAAGCTGAACAATTCGTGTATTCAACTAAAATGTTTAACACACACTAACACAAATTATGGTAATAACAAACAGTTGGGTAAATGTAACATATTGCCCCGATGATTGGGGTAAAGAGTTACAGTTCATGGGGTAAAGTGTTACATAAAGAAATCAAAGATTGTCACAGAGGTTAATTAAGCCCAGTTTTAACAATTAATGTTATCCTTAGTTTGTTAAATAGTTTCTTTGAATTCAATGTATAGGTCAGCTATCGATGTGCTCAATTTGAGTCGTAGTCCGATTCACAGTTTTGACAAACAAATACACTGCCTTTTGTCTCTGCTGTGCACGCTTCGTAGGCCCACCCTTTACAGGAAACGCACTGAATCCATTTTTCTTTTGATTTACTGTTGGAATAAGGCTCACCACAAATTAAACAATAACATTCTTCTTCATCAGTATCAGAACTTGTGTCTACTTTTCGTTTCTTTTGAACTGGTTTCATTCTGACTGATCTTCCCTCTTTTGGTTTTGCTTTTTGTTCAAGATTTACCTGTTTCAGTGATTTCATTTTGCGTTGTTGGCGCTTTTGGAATTCCTCTTCAATTGCGTTTTTTTCAGGTGTGTCAGTTAGTATAGCTGTTCGTCTTTTTTTACTTTTGACTGTCCCTTTTCTAGGAGGTGCTTTTGGGTGGGGCCTAATGTCTTCTGGTGAAAACCTTGAATTCACATTTTCTTTACCATGAGTTAGATTAATGCTTCCATTGTTGACAATGTTGTTGGTACATATAGGGCCAAAACATCTACCGACACAATTGTAATGTGCAGCTCCATTCTCGCCGACCTTAGCTAAATGGATATCGCCCCTGAAGACTACCCCGTCTCTTCCTGGTGCCTGGGCATGTATCTGGACATCACGCTGAACAACCTCATACAGGATGGCAGAGACACCGAGGCAGTTACACAGAGCGGCTAGCACCAAATCAATTGTGTAATTGTTGTACTCCTTTTTTTAAATGTAGGAGGACAGTGATGATGTGTGATGGAAGAAATATACATATCTGCTGCAAGTTAAATTAAAAACTGGCTGCCATGCTTTATATCTTCTGGTTATGAATCATCCAGAAATGCACTTTTTTGTGGGTAACCTCCCTTTTTCAACAGAACCCAGGACGCCATCGACAAGAATCAATCATTTTATGTTGAAATTAAATTCTCAGTTTGGATTGAACTGCTTTTTCATTTTTACACATTTATTAATGGTTGTATGGAAGAATACCTAAACCCTTTACTCCAAATATATGTCTGTTAATCCTTGTGCAACTAATGTAGATCCAGGTTCCAATGTTATAAAGCTGACTTTGGAAACCAGTCTCAAATCTCAAGCATCTGATTGGCTGAAATGGCGACTGGTCACCATTTCAGCCAATCAGATGCTTGAGATTTGAGACTGGTTTCCATGCTCAGTTTTATAACCTTGGGCACAGATCAGCCATCTCACTGGTGCCATCTGTTCTGGATCTGTACTTGTTGCATCTCCGTCAGAAATAACCTAATGAATCTAAAAGGGAACACACAGCATGGATGTGCAGGCTGATCAGTATGGATTTAGACTATTCCCCACACAATACATGTAAATTTGTACGAGTATATGGTGTAAAGGGTTAAATGTATAGAAATATGGCGTTTACTTTGTGCTGTGGTATCATTATGATTTCTTGGGGGTTTACATTTAAGGAATGATTCTTATTTTGGTGCGGTTCATGCAGATTGGACGTGCACGCGAGAGCTGGCAAATCCATAAAGCGCGCTAGCGCTTTATGGTAAATTTGACAGCTCTCGCGTGCACGTCCAATCTGCATGAACCGCACCAAAATGAGAATCATTACTTATATTTACATTTTATTCATTTTTTTTCTTTAAATAAACTTAAGTCGAACGCTTTCAAAAATTAGTATTAAGTGAAAAGGGGGCGTAATACGTGGGAGTTTTCAATAGTAACAGCCATGACATTACTGACGTCATTACGGGTCATGCGGTTCATGCAAAATTAACCGAATTTTTTTAAACGAAGAAATCAATAGGAATGTAAATATTTGGCAATGTTTACATTGGCGTTGCATGTAAACAATGGACATATATAATAATCCTTGTTTAATACAAAGCGTAACGCTCCCAACACTCGCCCCATTAGCCGAGTGGTCTAAGACGCAGTCAATAAAAATACGTTGAAATACAATGGTAGAAACGGTACAATATGTTGTAGGTTCGAAACATGTTTTTTCAATAACTTTTTTAAACTGTTTACACAATAATTATTTCCTCGATATCCTCGAAATAATCGATGCGATAAAATAAATTGAAGCACAAGTATAAGATACGAAATAACTGCAATAAAACTTAACAAGAAAAGTATAACACAGATGTGTTATATGTGGACGACATTTAAAAGAAGTTAGATGTTGGGTGTAAGAGTTCATGCAGGTGATGGATTGTTTTTAAACAAAGAAAGAATTTTAAAGTGCTACTATATTGTTGTCTTTTATTGGCAAAGGGTATTGAACGTTCAAGGATGTGCTTGTATATTACAACTCGAACGCCGACGTTAGTTGTTCATTAATGAATTATAAGTAGAGAATAAATATTGCATTGTTTTAATTCAAGTCTGGTGCATTATATGCAAGGCAAAAACACTAAAATGTGATTATAAAAGGAATTTTTGATCTTCTTGTATTCCTACCACAAGCAGTCACTGTCGTGTAAGTGTTGCGTTTAAGTAGAATTTGGCTGCCCTGTGCCTTGAAGTAAACTTTGGCTGCCCTGTGGTTATTTCTATGACGCAACAAGGTAAAAAAAAGTTCTCTCTTTGTTTAGAAAATTTTAATAATTTTACAAGGCAACACAAACACAACCGTAAGAATGGTTTTCCTTCTAATAATAATGATTTTAAAATTATCAATTTTTTGATATTCCTAGTTGTGGAGAGCAAAACTTGACGTTCTTTTGTTGAAGAAACATTTCAACTTCTCGATAATTTCAATCTGACGTTCAGTTTTTCTTTAGTATATTAATAAACACATCTATCAGCAATTCTTAGTCACTTTTTTTTAATTTTATGCAGCCTGTTTTTTTACTGCATGTAACTTAAACTTATTTCAAGTATGATGGAGGGCTTATATGCGTTAACTAGTCAAAATAAAACATGTGTTCTGTTCTGTTCTGATTAATGACATTTCGCAGATTGACTTCTTGCATGTCCTTGATTAACCTACAGAAGGTTGGTCAGTCTTGGATCCCTGAAATCTGTGTGTTTCCAGAAATCATAGTTCTGGTGGGGTTCTCTGATCGGCTCCTTAACTGGGGCAGGGGGCTCCGCGTCATACCTCCATAACTGTTCACCTAATTAAAAAAAGAGAGCGGCCTTTAGCGGGCTATAAACCAGATAAAATCAGTTCTGCAACAGGGTCCAAGATATAAAACTAAAACACTAGAAAGACAGAAATTCAAACATTTTATTGCCTGAATTGGAGACTTTTGTCTAGTCTATTTTACCCAACCAGATTTGGGACTTCTCTCAAATCTCAGTTTTATTACCTTGTGCCTTATTTTTGCAATACTGAACTTGGGAACGTCATTTCTCCTAACTGATGGGCTTATGCTTTATCCATCCGCATCGCATTCTTCCAATCAACAGACGTGTTTAGATATTCGGAAAAATGCAGAATATTTCTATATATTATTTTTTTGTAGAGCGAAATTCCCCAAATTAAGCGGGAACAAGGAACAGATGCCATACAACACACTATGCAATATTTCAGGGAAGGGCACACGATAATGTTGAAAGAACTTCATGCCCAACCCTTTTTGCTTTTCTAATTATTGCTCATATGTATGTTTATATACCTGTAAAACAGAATAGCAAATAAAATATGTTTAAACTAACTAAACAATATTTCTTGTTTGAATTTGTTTTAAACACCGATCATAGCGATATGATATTTGCTATTAAGGTACTATGGCAATCGTCATTTCGCTGTCATCGATCAAAAAAAACAAAACAATACGAAATGGAAGATGCACCAATCTGGTTAAAATCATTCCCTGA
This sequence comes from Corbicula japonica, assembly GCA_038501625.1. Taxonomy (NCBI): domain Eukaryota; kingdom Metazoa; phylum Mollusca; class Bivalvia; order Venerida; family Cyrenidae; genus Corbicula; species Corbicula japonica. The sequence continues at coordinate 6,532,797 of JAZAYU010000020.1, read as the reverse complement.
AAAACGCTACGCTATCAGGATCTGACGACGAGTAACTAAAACGTGCTTTTATTACTAACCTTTTCAACTAATCAGATTGTCGCTTGCAAAATCGCAAAAATGAAAGTAAATATAGTATTTTAAACCACTTTGAGTATTGTCAGCCTGCATAAGACATATTTTACTGGAGATGTATATGTGTATGTATATGTTCAATTGCATTCATTTCTGATGTAATGACATCTTGATATCATTTGCGAGCGTAATAAATTATACTTCCAGCGTTGACATTTTAAAAATAGTAATCGGGGAAAACCGCTATTACATGTGTACTTATGTACGGTGTCTGCGGGCCGTCATCAGATCTAACATTTTCTTATATCTGACTTTAGTGAGATTGAAAAATGTACATACTCTTTGGTGGTGGAGGCTGTCGGACTACAATAAAAGAAGAAAATAAAAATTATATTATGCGTTACTGTATCCTGAAATAAACATGTAATATCTTTTTTTTAATAAGGCAGAAACAGTATCACCGTCGTCTTAGAACAGAGTCTTCATATTGTTTCTGATTACATAATTATGCGTATTTAACATGATGTATACATTGAACTAATATTTTTCTTAGCAACTCGATACATGCGATTGTAAAAAAGTCCGTTAATGAACGATACTTACTTGTCATAAAGCCCGCTGGGCGGGGCGGAGGTGGCGGTGTGGGCGGAGTCGGTGGCGTCTTTAGTCGCCTGGGCTTGAACTGCTTACGTCTGTTACAACTAGTGAATTAAAAGCAAACAAGACTTAAAAGAAAATATTAACAAAGACGTAGTAAATTATTTATATTAAACACTCGCTTTTATTTGTTTTCAAGTTGTTTTTAACTGCCAAGTATAGGTATATTGTGTGGATATAGTGAAAAAAAGAAGTTTTAAAAAGAAGTTTAAAAATGACTACCAGCTTGAATTATTATGGTTCTTGAGATATCTAGTGTGTGCTTTTATGTTGCAGTTACGACGAAATTAGGGAATTTGTGCTTGTTTTTGATACAGTCAAGCTTAGTGTGACAGGAGCTGATGTACACTGTAATCAGCTGCTTTTGTTGTTATACCCCCACAAATGAAGTTTGAGGGGGTATATAGGAGTGAGCTTGTCGGTCGGTCGGTCGGTCGGTTGGTCGGTCGGTCGGTCTGTCGGTCGGTCGGTCGGTCGGATTCTTCGTTTCCAGATGATAACTCATGAAAGGCTTGACAGAATTAAATAATTTTTGGTACACAGGTATATCGTCATAAGATACAGGTCAAGTTCGATTTTGGGGCTGGTGGGATCAGTGTCAAGGTCACTGTTACTAAAAATAGAAAAATGGTTTCCGGATGATAACTCATGAAACACTTCACAGATTTAATCCTTGTTTGGTAAATAGATGTAACATCACAAGATACAGGTCAAGTTCGACTTTGGGGCTGGTGGGGTCAATGTCAAGGTCAGTATTACTAAAAATAGAAAAAGGGTTTCCAGATAATAACTCATGAAAAACTTCACAGATTAAATCCTTTTTTGGTACATATATGTAATATCAGAAGATACAGGTCGAGTTCGACTTTGGGGCCTGAGGGGTCAGTGTCAAGGTCACTGTAACTTAAAAAAGAAAAATTGTTTCTGGACTATAACTCATGAAATACTTCATAGATTTAATTATTTTTTGGGACACAGATGTAACATAACAAGATAAAGATTAGGTTTGACTTTGGGGCCTGTGGATTCAAGGTCAAGGTCACTGTTATTTAAACTTCAAAACTTCGTTTCCACTCAGTAACTATAGCTTGGAATGAGATTCTTAAATGAAATTTGGTGTATTGATGGTTTTTGTGAAGATGACTTTTGGGATTCAAGGCCTGTGGGGTCAAGGTCACTGTTACTAAAAATAGAAAATAAACTGTATGCTCAATAACTTTGGTTCAGAATGAGATATTGTGATGAAAATTGCTATATAGTTAGTGTCTGTGAAGACGAAACTTGGTATTGAAATTGGGCCTGATGGGGTCAAGGTCACTGTTACTAAAAATAGAAAAAATGGTTTCTGGATGATTTCTCATAAACAATGTTTGGCACACAGTTCTTAGATAAAAGTTAGATAAAGGCCACTGTTACTAACATATTTAAACCATTTCTGCTCAATAAATTTAGAAGGAATGAGATATTGTGATGACACTTGCTGAATATGTGGCTACTGTGAAGACGACACTTTGGATTGAAAATGGGGCACATTATGCCATTGATTCGAAGCATTCCCAGTTCAATTATCAAGCATACATGTGGGGGTATTTAATCACTTTCAGTGATAATTCTAGTTGTTGTTGTTGTTGTTGTTTTTGCACAGGTCTTATTATTAGTCTATATTCTGCACGTGCTCGTCATTGTAATTTTCCTTATTGACAGTGTGAAGTGGCCATTTTTTCTGAGCACGGCTTTTCCTGGTATATGACTCGTACTTTATTTTATACTTGTGTAACTTACAACTTTCTCCTGAAGTTAGCGAAGCTGTTGTCTCCCCTGCACGTATGTATCAACCACGTGAGGAAACCTCCTATGCCAACCAACGCAACGATGGAAGGGATCAGCCAAGCTAAGTTCCGGTTGTCCTCGATGAACGTACGATACCGGTCAGTTGTCGTTGTTGTTGACGTTGTCGTCGTATCTGAAGGTTGAAATAAACCGTTAAATAATGCAAAAATATGTTTTGTGGAAGATAACGTCATTCCTTTTAATAACTTCAACATTAGCAAACAGTGTTTTCTGGAAGTTTAAATAATTCCTTATAATAACGTTAAAACATTAGCACAATGACTAATATCAGGAAGTAAAAATCAGTCCTTATAATGACGTCAAAACTTAGAATCAATTTTCTTGTGGTTAACCTCATTCCTTAAAATAACGTCAACTATTAGAACCAGCATCGCCAATATAAAACATTTTACGCCAAAAATTTACCAGAGATTACGATTGTTACAGGTGCTTTTGCCGTCAATCCACCGGCGTCAGTTACGGTAGCGTTAATTGTCACGGACGTTGCGTAACCTATCGGGTTTCCAAATGGCGTCTTCCGTACAACAATTTGCCCAGTGTTGTCAACGGTGAAATACTGGTCCAGAAGATTAGCCTGTTCGAGTGTATACGTCAAGACGCCAAAGGCTCCTGTGTCGCCGTCGGTTGCCGTCACTTTGCCGACGGTAGTGCCGGCGGAGGCGTAATAACTGATGAAAAACGAGTAGGATGTCGGTGAAAAGACCGGGGTATTATCATTGATGTCCGCTAGAAATGAAAAACATCCCAATTGATCAATTATAAAATTGTTGGACACTGTCTGTCTGTCTGCCTGCCTGCCTGCCTGCCTGCCTGCCTGCCTGCCTGGCTGTCTGTCTGTCCGTCCCGTCCCGTCCGTCCGTCTATCCGTCCGTCCGTCCGTCCGTCTGTCTGTCTGTCTGCCTGTCTCTCTCTCTCTCTCTCTCTCTCTCTGTCTCTCTCTCTGTCTCTCTCTCTGTCCTGCCTGTCTCTCTGTCCTGTCTGTCTCTCTCTCTCTGTCTGTCTCTCTGTCCTGTCTGTCTCTCTCTCTGTCTCTCTCTCTCTGTCCTGTCTGTCTCTCTGTCCTGTCTGTCTCTCTGTCTTGCATCTAATTTAAGTTTCATTTTAATATAACGAAGATTACTCGACTGTCGACTTAATGGGATTACAAATTACTGAACAAAAGCATATATATCGACGACGATCTAACTCAGACCAATTGACCTTGTATAAAATAAAACCTTGGATTTCAAATGCTAATGCACGTACTTTAGTTTTATTTACACTACGTTGATGCATGCAAGCAGACTTGCGAACAATATGTAAGCGGCCATACCAAAGATTGTTAGTACGCGTACAAATATGTCAGAACAAAACTATTCAATTTGTAATACACCTGTATACAAGTTACATGAATATTTTCAATACTAACTGATGTAGATGTCAAGCGTGGCTGTGTCAGTGAGTCCCCCAGAGTCTGTTACCGTAACAATACAGTTGACTGTTGTAGGCTTACCAGAATCTGAAAGATACAAAAAATGAAAACAAAAACAAACATTTTAGTGACGTCCGCGAAACTCGAACGCTATTACTGTCGAATAATAAAAGATAAGAGTACACGTTCTATACTCAAATAATAAGGTTTGCAAAAAGCGAAATACACGTATGCATACCAGGAATGACCACTTTAAAAGACACTACCTCCCCACACAGCCAAATATTTAAAGCACAAACGCGCACGGTTTTACAAAATTATCAGTAAAAAAAAACAACACAATATCTTAATTGATAGTCCGAGGGGTTACCGCATGCGAACGGTCAGCGGCGAAACAGTTTGCTCCTGGGGGGGGGGGGGGGGGGGGGGTAACCAAGGTTCTAGGGTGCATCAACATAACGCATGCTCCTACACATTCTCATATGAACAAACAAGCACAAGTTGTGTTGGTGAAATAACTCCAACTTTATCATAAACTAGAAAACATCAACATTCAAGACTTTCTAAACGAAAACGAAATGAATTATCAAATAATATAAAGGAAAACGTTACGTCCTTTTTCAAGAGATCCTTAGAAACCTTCGTAAAATCAACGTCGTGCAAACAAACAGTTAAGTAAAGAGTAAATGTCGACGGGTTAATCACCAAGCATGCAGAGCGCTGTAGAATATCATGTTAGTACATGTAGCCTTTCTTTTGTCAACTGACAGATGGCCTTTTCAAATAAAGGGAAAAATAATATTGCCTTTGATTTTCTTTAATTTGTAAAAGAATTCTCCGTAAAACACTGATTGAGAAATAGCTTGTAGCAGTAATGAATTTAAACTTCAGTTGTATTTTTAACTTAATCTTGACAACGGCGATAAAATGTTTTCTTACTTTGTGGTACGGATAATCTTGTTTCAAAGTTTTTTTCTGTGATCTTTAAAGATTGCTCAAATTCGAACCTATAACATTGTTTCAAGCTCTAGAAACACGAACAAGCTGTGGAAACGTTGTACATGTACGTGGGACATCTTCGCATAAAAAGAATGTTTTTATTTTCTCTTGCACAAGTTTGTTTTTCAACTTGTGAACTTGCCTCCTATGAAAGGAATGAGGAAGTAATGTATACAATGTGTAAAAATCAGTTGATGCAGATTGAATTTTTTTAACCCGAGTTTTTAAATGACTAAAACATATTTTTGCCAATGATATCAAAACATGTTCTTTTATGGCTGTAACAGTGGTGACAAAGCAAAGCTTTCACAAACCTGAATTGTTAAAAATTTATCATACGTAATACGTACATGATACATTGTTACAAAAAGTTGCTTGTTAAAATTAATACATAAACAATAAAAGCTGTTTTCACATAAAGATTAACTTTTATAGAAAGTATTCACAAATGACGGGCTTACTTAACACCCAACGCTTCAAAGAAGCAAAACATGAATGTACTTTACATATTTTACAATGGCAGGCACATAGTCTGCTTGGGGTACATATTAGTAAAAACATTATGTTCTAAATCAGGAGTTAAAAGTTCTGGTGTACCATTTAAATCAGAATGTACAAAAAAGAAATATTTAAATGCTTCCGGTTGACATAGAATCGGGTAGCGCTTCCGAATTCTTTGCAAAATTTAAAAAGCATTGCTAACTATTGTAATCAAAAGAAAACAATCTCTTCCCTTGTTGTGATATGATCTAACTGTAGCCGATCAGGAAGTTTTGAGGCAAGTACGTCTTCGTCAGAAATATAATAACTTTTCATTGTACTCTGTATGTGCAATAAACATCATCTCATAGTTGTGTAGGATACTAGAAAAATTAATTGTAGTTTGTATATTTACGTCTGAGTACACTAAAATACATTTCTAGGAATTGAAGTACAAAAAAGTAAATTTGCTTTCTCTCAACATGGAAAAATCTGATCTATGGAAGAACAGCGGCGACTGCTTTGACAACACATATAAATCTTTTGATATTTTTGGCGACAAAGTTGATAATCGAGCAGCGAATACCCAACAGCAATATCCAAAATATGTCAAGAAATCGACGATGTACAAGATTGTCGCTCTGCTTTGTGTTGTCTTCGCTGTTATCTTGGCAGGAAGCTTGAATCTTGTGTACGCCATGGCGAAAGACAGCAAAACGTGCGATGTGAATATGAAAGTGGAATGTCCAAGTTCCGTAACTGGAGAAAAGCAGCCTTTTTTCGCCAACGCAACGACATCTACTACAAACTTGCCGAAATGGCCTCCGGAATCAAATATAATAGTTACACCTGGAGAAAACACAGAGAAAGTATCAAGTAACATTCAGGACAGCATGAAATCATCACCTAGAAGCCACCAAACTGGCTTCTATGAAGAGATAACAGCCACAACAACAACAACAACAACAGATCCAATGACTACAACTATTCCAGCTACGACAACAACAACCGCAGCAACGACATTAACAACCGCACCAAATACAACACCAACCGCACCAACCACAACAAAAATAATTCCAGCAACGATGACAACTACCGCAATAGCAAATACAACCACACCAACAACAACCGCTGTGCCAACAACAACAACGACAATGACGACGATGATAGGTTTAAAACATGTGTCTCATTTTTACAGAATTAATATTTTTTTATAGATAATTGTGTAATTAAGTAAATTGCTTTCTACTTTACATCACAAAACTAAATTGGTTTCATATCAGCGAAACATATGTTTTCAATACAAGTTTAATATTTTGATGCTGGTCATTTGTAACAGGTTTCGGTAACCACTCTGGATCATATATTATAGGTCCTGTTTGCGCTGCACCGTGGATTCAGTACGGATCAAGTTGTTATCGGTTTGAACAATCTCTTTCCACATGGACATCCGCCAAGGTACGCTGTATCAGAAATTGATGAATTTAAGCAGGATGTATATGTAAAATAGGACGCGCCACATGACAAAGGCCTTCGTTCATATTGTATGATAATTCAGATGTTTGGAAAGAAATAGAAAGACATCCATGTCGTCTGATCAGGATCTTCAATTTTCGCTTTTATATTTATTGGGTTATTTTTGACCAAGAAGCGACCAGTGTAGATCTAACTCTGCTGGCTGGCTGATCTGGATCTACTCTGTGCGCACACGCGATAAACCCGTAAATATGGAGTAAAAAGATAACGTTGGCATAGGGATAATGTAAAGTCTGCAAACATGGTAAATATATTACTTTGCTACCCGACATATCTTTATGAAAGTTAAAATTTTAATCCACATTTACATGTTTGCAATATGTGTTCTAACATGTTTACAATATGTGTTCTCACATGTTTACAATATGTGTCTTAACATGTTTACAATAGGTGTTCTCACATGCTTACAATATGTGTTCTCACATGCTTACAATATGTGTTCTCATATGCTTACAGTATGTGTTCTCACATATTTTCACTTATGTGTTCTCACATGTTTACAGTATGTGTTCTCACATGTTTACAATATGTGTTCTCACATGTTTACAATATGTGTTCTCACATGTTTACAATATGTGTTCTCACATGTTTACAATATGTGTTCTAACATGTTTACAATATGTGTTCTCCTATGTTTGCAATATGGGTTCTCACATGCTTGCAATATGGGTTCTCACATGTTTACAATATATGTTTTTTTTACATGTTTGCAATGTGTTATCACATGTTTACAATATATGTTCTTACATGTTTACCATATGTGTTCTCACAAGCTTACAATATGTGTTCTAACATGCTAAGTATATGTGTTCTCATATGCTTACAGTATGTGTTCTCACATATTTACACTATGTGTTCTCACATGTTTACAATATGTGTTCTCACATGTTTACAATATGTGTTCTCACATGTTTACAATATGTGTTCTCACATGTTTACACTATGTGTTCTATCATGTTTACAATATGGTTCTCACATGTTTGCAATATGTGTTCTCACATGTTTACAATATGTGTTCTCACATGTTTGCAATATGGGTTCTTACATTTTTGCAATATATGTTTTTTTACTTGTTTGCAATGTGTTCTCAAATGTTTACAATATACGTTCTAACATCTTTACAATATGTGTTCTAACATGTTTACAATATGTGTTCTCACATGTTTGCAATATGTGTTCTCACATGTTTGCAATTATGTGGGTTCTCACATGTTTGCAATATGGGTTCTCACATGTTTACAATATATGTTATCACATGTTTGCAATATGTGTTCTCACATGTTTGCAATATGTGTTCTCACATGTTTACAATATGTGTTCTTACCTGTTTACGGTATGTGTTTTTTCATAGAAAATTATTTGAATTCACTATAAAATCATAACATAGGATGATTGCATATACTAGTAATGAAAGACTCTTATTTCCAGTAGCTATATGTTTTGTGCAATCATTCGCACATGTATGCGTTGGATGCAGAGTTACGCAGATGCAAAACGTCTACATTGGTAAATCTGTGTGTCTTATGGCATATTTATTGTTCTTAGGCAAGTTGCAGCCAACTGGGAGGTTACCTTGTGGAGATCATGGATGCTGCAGAAAATAATTTTCTAGCTACGACAGCCGCAAGTAAATCGAGTAGGTATACGCGGGCATTATCCGATTATAGCATACTTATAAACAATTCGGAAAAAAAAATAAAACAATAAACAAAACCTTCATCGAAAGCCCGTTAAGACAATTTATGTTGGGATACATATTCGTTGATTCCACAATCTCTATAGATGTGTGCGTACACTGAAAAATTCTTAACGAAATAATGTTTTCAAAAGCTATCCTATCGCCAAAATTATCGTGTATCGTACACTTTAGCACAAAGATATGTTTGGTTGACAGCACAGTTTGCACGAATATTCAAGACAAGTTCACAAGGGCAATTCAGATGTCTAGATTTTGATTTCCGAAGTTCAAGTTGAAAATGAAGCTTCTAGTAAAATATTATGGCCTTTCCACCAAGTGGAAAGTTACTCTTACATGCTTTTTGCTCCAGTTGATTTGTCTATTCGCGAAAATGTTTTTTTTTGCATATTTTCATTATTTAGAATATTTTGTAAATTAAACATAAAGTTTTCAATATTCCAAATTTATCTCGTATAGTAGAAGCCCGTTTACAAGGCACTGGGTGCATCTATAGAAAGTCCACATCAACGCTGTTACAAAGGTGCAAATTAAAAAAAATGGTCAATTAAATTGATTATTTGATATATTTGCTTTTAGTCAGTGGATACATTTGGATTGGACTAAGTGATGTTTCCACAGAAGGGACTTGGATTTGGGAAAACAGCCAGAAAACACTGACGTCATCCTCCTACAGTAATTGGGCACCATTTCAACCAGATAATGGTAGCGGTACCGAAGACTGCGTCCACTTCTTTAAGAACAGTCCATATTGGAACGATGACCAGTGCTATAACAGCCATTACTTCATATGTGAAAGAAACATCTAGATAGACGGTTTCCTAGCAACAACAACATCAACAACAAATCACACACAGAGACAACGGGATATGCGAATTGTTGAACAAGACAGTCACTGTAAACAGTAGACTCCATTTGATTCGAAAAGATAAACATTTTAAGCAGATCTGTCTTAAATTGATGAGCGTTAGAACATACTTATATATTGGGCCTATTGGTTGCTTTCAAAGTTCCTTTTTTATTTATAAAATAAAGTATCACCGTTTCTTGTTGCGGCTGTAAAAAGATGCCCCGTACATACAATTTATGTGCTGTTATCAGTTACATCATTTGTAAGTCGTTTAGCACGATTATAATTTACACATGAGCCAGTCTCTGACAAAATGATTTTTAAAGTTGATTAATGTTTAGTTCCCGTTACGCAATTTTCGTCAAATTTGTCAATGATACTTATTTCCCTCACGTGTGTTTCATTTTTGTTAATTTTTTTTTCCAAGACTGTGTATCGTATAACTGAAATTAATACCATGTAAGTGTTTTTATTTAATACAATGTTGACTTCATTTATACAATTTAAGGTAAGACCTGTGTAATGAATACCTTTATCCAGAAGAGTATCCAAGGGAGGTAACTATAGTAGTAAATTAGCCAAACTCCCCGCAGTGGTTACTTCCCCTTACAGTTGCAAGAGGACAAGGGTTCAAATCCTACTGGAAGCTATTTTTTTTTGTAAGCCTAGAGCTTAACTAATTGGCATATTTCTTTTTTTCCTGTGTAATTCTGTCATTGAATAAAAAATTCTCATGATTTAAACTAAAATAAGCAAAATAATCAAGATTAAAGGGGTTTTCGCTATCAGAATAGTGTTTATTCAAGTCATCAATTTGAAAATTTCTAAAACTGGACGGTAAACTTCTCTGAAATTTGGTTTAAATTTTGTTTAAGGTATATAGTTAAAAAATAGTAAAGTTTGGTATATTGCACCAATCAGGATTTTGCACAATTTTCATTAATTTAGTCTCGTGAAATATAAAAAAATGCATTTTTTAAATTTATTTGGTCAAAAAATGTCATTTTAAGGTATATTATGTATTTATATATTATATCTTAAATTGGTTTAGTAAAATATAACATATTTTTGATACACTGTAAAAAATTAAGGTTGAATTTATCAATAACAAAAAATTTTGTCACCGATTAAAGAATTTGGATACTTTCACGTTTTTTCTCACTTTTTTAAATAAAATAAGCTAAAAATCTCAAAAACTACACGGTGAAAATCATTAAAATTTTGCATACAAGTCAGTGGTATGAAGCAGTTGATGAAAATATAATCAGATGTTGGATTCTTAATAGTGCCCATTACACAGGTCTTACCTTAATGCACATTTCATTTTACCTTTCAGACGGATATTTAATTTAATAAATAATAAATAACTTATTAATATCACTAAATAATTTCTAATGGCTAGTAATGTTAATAAAGTTATATGTGATGAGATAGGAAAGCTTTACGGTAGTGCATTGGTCGATTTTCACAACTCTTGGACTGACCTGTGTCATAGTTGGACTGGAAGGTCACTTGACCGGATGTCGGGTTCAGGTAGAATAAAGACGTGTATGCCCCGCAGGTCATGGAGTAAGTGTAGCTGTCGCCTGAATCAGGGTCGGTCGCTCCGAACGAAGGTGTGCCAACAACAGTCCCGGCCTTTAATGTTAAACATACAAACTTTAAAAAAAATAAAGATGGAGACATACTGTCTTTATACATTAATATATATTTAGATGTCAGTTAAATACAATACGGTTCAGTGAGCAGTGACGTTAAACCTAAGGTCATTCTCTTCGAAGCCAAATTCAAAGACCTTTTCTACGTTTCGAACCAAGAATCAATTTTCGTAAGATTTTACTGATAGTTATAGTATATTATGCTAAATAATCAAAACTTGTAAAATAATTTGCGCACACCCGATCCTTATTTAAGATAGCCAGAGTTCTAATAACTTATTTCATTATCGATTGACTTATTTCATAACGTATAGGACGTAAATTTTACGGAACACTAATACAAGCCCGGTGAAATGAAAACAAAAAAAGAATATAAACATCATGCGTTTATAAATATTACAAACGAAAAGTTTAGATATTATAACTTACCGAGCCCTCGGAGTGAGAAATGCTGTATGCTGTCGTTGCAAACGACGGTGCCTCGTTAACGTTAATTATTTCTATGACAAGTGGATCCGTATCTGACGACTTGCCGTCACTGACGGTGATAGTGAACGTAAACGATGTCGTCCCGGCGCTTGCCAACGTCTCGTAATTCAACAAACTGCCCGCCGTCGTGATAAGACCGGAAGCTTTTAGGGAGAAAAAATAAAACATTCAGAAAACGCGTTGGTAACTCAGAAATAACGATAACAAAATTAATTTAAAATAAAAAAAAACATTAACAAATTGTTAAATGAGAATGTACTGTTTGAGATGCTCATCATCATATGATGAGGTTTGCCTGGGGTTAGCCAGTACCGAGCATTTTCTTGACTAACAAAATAACCTCATTTCCAGAATAATATACCCGACTTGTTTTGATGACATTTTATTTCAAAATATCAGGCAAACATACTTGAATTAATAGAGAAGTAGCTAAGGCCTGTCGCAGGCGTAGATGACATTGAATACGTCCATGTTTGTGTGTCCTGGTCCGAAATAGACACGGCAAATACCGACGTGGATAGGGCGGTGTTCTCCGATACCGCATATCTGTTAGATATAGGTAAGTTGTTGATCAGGACTGGGTCGTTGATATCTGTCGTGGCAGAAATGAAGCAGAAACATAATGATACACAAGGTACGTCACCAAACAGATATCCTCGGACAGCTGACGTCAATTCTTGAAATGGCGTCATACAATTAAACAGATGATATTTCTAATTATTATACTGCAAAGAAATTTGCTTGAATTTGATTGGATAATTTGCCGTTGATGTATATCCGTATTTACGGATCGGCCGTAGATATGAACGCACGTGCCTTAATTTCCCTCTCTGGCCTCTAACCTTTTGTTGTCGTCCGCCATTTTGTTTTTGAATTTCCGTAAAAATGCATTATTTGAAACCGATCTTGTAAATTATAAAGCGGTATGCTGAGGGATTACTAAAATTGTTACAGAAAATATATGTGTTATGTTTTTAACGTTGACAACGATCAGATTATTCTCAGATTTCGTAAATAAATATCAAATCGATAGTCCATTCAATTTCTATAGAAGTGACGTAATGCAGGTAAATTAATGACGTCAGACATGTAATTATTGAGGTTCTCAGAGGGGAATTAAGCCGTCCGGCATTAAATAAGAGAAATAAATGAAAAATCGATGTTTTCTAATTATTTTTGTCTGAAAAAGTCTTTGCAGTATAATAAAATAATTATTTGGTTCCCTGAAAGGGTATGTGAGGATATATTGCCGGTCTGGGTGTCATATTATCCCTCGCCTGCGGCTCGGGTAATATGACACCCAGACCGGCAATATATCGTCACATTCCCTGTCAAGAAACCAAATAACTATATATTACAACTTCGCGGAAATTATCCATACATGTATATCTCAAATGTTTAACTAAATCACCACTTAGCTTTGAGAACAATCTCACTAAAGTTAGATCTAACAAAATGTTAACGTTGCGGTTTTCAGGAGTACTCGAACGATTGTGATAGAGCGTATCTGTATCTGTACTGCATTTTAAATTTGAAATATTAAATGAGCAAAATATTCAGTGGTCAATAAAATAATACGGTTATTCTGATAGTATCCGGATACCAGATACGGTTATCCGAATAGTGATTAAGGTATCCGTTCCCATCCCTAATTTGAACCAGATTGCTTTAAATAAATTGCGCATAATTGCATATTCTTTTCAAAAATTAGTTATAAAAGTAAATTGTAAATTGAAATGTTATCCGGCGGCGGATCGACGGCATTTGACTATTTGAACAAATGAGACATTGTTCCCCCACCTCCTCAAAAACGGTGTGGTGTCAATTTCTTACCGAAACGTAAGTTACCCATTTTTCTAGGCTAATAGATCCAAAATGCAGGTAAATCAGTAAAACAGATAAGCACCTAAAATTGATTGAGAAAGGGAAATCGTTTACTGTCTAAGTCTAAATATAACCTCATTAATATTTATATTCGTTTTTTTTTATAAAAAGATTATAAGTAAATATGAACATAAAAATCACCACCTCTTTTGTTATTTAGAAACTTAATTTGTACTTTTTTATTTCAACTTTGAATTTCCATCCCATAATATTACTAGATAAATTAAATTCATATATTTGCACTGTTTAGTAAAAAGGACCGTACACCTTTTAAACTTTGTGTAAATATTTGTAAATATAAGTTATATCTGTGTCTTGAAATCTTCATAAAATTGACTTTTACAATTTTGGATAAACTTTTTGGAGACTTCTAGGGCGGGGCTTTGGCTCAGTATTCTTCCATAGATAGCGTTAAGATGGTCTATTTTAGTAATCAAAATCAATGAATTATTAAAACAAATCTCGCTTTTAGCTTTTACAATAAAAAAGGGGGATTATTAATATTTTTTTTTTTTTGGGGGGGGGGGGGATACATACCTTTTATAATAATGGTCAATATCTTCGGCCCAACCACGTGCTTTGCGTCTCTCACTGTTATATTCAGGTCATATCCCGTGGTTGTTAGCCCAGAAATGTCCTGTGTTAACTGTATGGCCCCAGCTAATTAATAGAACAATATTGTCACTGCTAATTTCTGTTCAAACTGCCCGCCCATGTGGTTGGGAGGGAGGACAGGAGGTCGGGCGTCAACATTTCGTAATTTTTTTGTGTAAGTTCACCTTTTCTCAGCAACTACTTAAGGTGTAAAACTATGAAACTTATGTTCATCGCTGTCTGACATCACAATAGCAATTACTATAATCAGGACATGTTTCATAACTATTGACTGTATTTTTTCATAGTAATGCCCCCTTTTCACTTTAAATTCAAGAAGAAAACCTGTTTTTTATGCACTGCCGTTTTCATATTTTACTTTAATTCAATAGTCGTATGGTTGAAAAAAGTTTGCACAATGACACACGCACACATAAACAAAACAAAAAACTCCAAAAACAATATGAAAAATTCAAACATTTTCAATATCGTTTAATCAGTAAAGAATGAATATAACATGACTTTTTATTTAAACATGAACGAACTCAACGTGTTCTAAAGCTTGAGTTGTAGCATATGTTGAACAACTTACAATCACGTATAACAAAGGGGCACGGAGAAGGATCGCAAACCAACGGGTCGAACGTCACTGTGTCGTTTTCGTAATCGGTATAAGCTACCTTGAATACTTCGGTGTTCAAAGTTGCATTTGTTGACACTACCGTAGCTCCTAGAACAAAAAAAAACAAGTGAAATCTGTGAATAGAGCCTTGCCGACACAAAATGGGGTACGTTACGGGAAAATTTGTCTTCGGCTCATCTACAAGTAAATGCAAGACTGCAGATTTATCAGCTCTTGGCTTCATGTATTTCCGAACTGAAACTTCGACCAGTGTAAAGGGTAACCTAAACTGCTTAATCGATTCAACGTCAATGGAAAGTAACTGTTGTTGACTATGTAACTGTAACATATTTTTTTAAATAAAAGACATAAATTAACGTGTTTAATTAGAAAGCCGGTTATATGATCAGATTATCCGCATGCGCAGAGATCCAATAGATCCCATTCACGCATGCGCACAAATCAACCAATTCCAGATTTAGTTTATAAATACACGGTATAATTGTGTCTACAGGTGTCATATAATCAAGTACAACATGTTGTATAACTTTAAAATCTCACCTTGTAGGTTAGTTATCACAGGGGCACGGTTTTGCACAAGGTACAAGTAGAAAGTCCCATCGGTAGTGTTAAGATACCCGTCGCTACACCTTATTTTGAATGTGTACTGGTTCTGTGTGTTGTAGTTGAAGTTCGGGTTGCTGTTTACATAGAGTCCATATTCTGGAAGTAAATAAACACAATGTCAAATTGAGAAATAACACCTCAAGTCAAATATACAAACTAATCATGAATAACATTTTGCAGAGGATTTGAGCTCAATATGCCGAGTTTTGTTGACGAGTTCTGTGAACTGTACAGTACTGTTCACTTTTTATGCTTTTATAACGTTAACACCAGTGTCCTGAAGAGATCATTTGACTGATTTGCAAGAATATTATGTTAGTTTTTTTTTAATAAACGTTGTGTCCTGTAATGCCGTTGGGTTAGCATCCGTACAGCACAAACGTTGCAAATGTCCGTCTTCGCACGGTCAAAAGTTCTCGCATTATAAGGTATTCAAACGATACAAATTTGCAGATTGCAATTTCGCAAATTTCTTTTTAATAGGCTCATTTCCTTCTTACTTAATAGCGAATTTTATTTTGACGTAGAACAGAGGTCGACAGGTTCGAAAAAATGATTTCTGGAATTACGGACTGGCAATGAACTGGACTCTAGAAACTTCTGATTAGTTGTACTTTTTGACACTTGGGGATTCCGTTTAGAATGGCGATAAAATGGACTTTCGAGAGAGTGATATCTGTTGAGCGGACGATGGGAAATTCAGTTTTGCAATATAATGGACTCTGGGAATTTTCCGATTGGTTATACCTGCTGAGCGGACGCTGGGAGATTCCATTTGGTAATTAAATGGACAATGGGAACTTCCGAAGGTTTAACCTGCTGAGCGGACGCTGGGAGATTCCATTTTACAATAAATGGACTCCGGGAACTTCCGATTGGTTATAATTGTTAAGTGGACTCTATGATATCTGTTCTGCAGTAAATTGGAATCTCCTTATGGTAGGAGCGGATCATTTGCTCAGTGGTTAAAGCGTCTGTCTCTTAGTCCAGGAATCGCTGGTTCGATCCCCCGTTCTTCCAGCCAGAATTTACTTACAGTCTTCAAGATGAGTCTTTAAACTAAGGTCCAGTGTAGTGGTGCTAAACACTTAAAAGAACCTGGATCGATTCTGGAATTGAAGAGCCCTCTGTGTCTTACACAATCCTCAAAAAACCTTAAATGGCTAATACTTTTCTTGAGGTGTCGCTCAAAATTAAATTATGGTCTTCCGTCAGCGT
Source organism: Corbicula japonica (assembly GCA_038501625.1). Lineage (NCBI taxonomy): Eukaryota > Metazoa > Mollusca > Bivalvia > Venerida > Cyrenidae > Corbicula > Corbicula japonica. The sequence goes on along the minus strand of JAZAYU010000020.1, from coordinate 6,516,171 downwards.
CGATAAATAATTCTAAGCAGACATACTCTGAGTGGCAGGTTTTCAATGACAGACAAGCCATACATGAATTTCCAAACACACTGACAACGTGTTCTTACTTGTTGATGTTACAACATGGACTTACTTGATGATGAATCAACATGTACTTCCTTCTTGATGATGCAATATGTACTTACTTGTTGATGATGCAAAATGTTCTTACTTGTAGATGATACAACATGTACTTACTTGTAGATGATACAAAATGTACTTACTTGTAGATGATGCAACATGTACTTACTTGTAGATGATACAACATGTACTTACTTGTAGATGATACAAAATGTACTTACTTGTAGATGATGCAACATGTACTTACTTGTAGATGATACAACATGTACTTACTTGTAGATGATACAAAATGTACTTACTTGTAGATGATGCAACATGTACTTACTTGTAGATGATGCAACATGTACTTACTTGTAGATGATGCAACATGTACCTACTTGTAGATAAGGCAACATGAACTTACTTGTAGATGATGCAAATTGTACATACTTGTAGATGACGCACCATGTACTTACTTTTATATGATACAACATGAACTTAGTTGTAGATGATGCAACATATACCAATTTGTAGATGATGCAACATGTACTTACTTGTAGATGATGCAAAAGGTACATACTGGTTGATGATGCAAAAGGTATTTACTTGTAGATGATGTACATGTACTTACTTGCAAATGATGCATCATGTACCTACTTGTAGAAAATGCAAAATGTACTTACTTGTAGATGATGCAATATGTACGTACTTGTTGATGATGCAACAATTTCTTTCTTGTCGATGATGCAACATGTTCTTTCTTGTAGATGATGCAACATGTACTTACTTGTTGCTGATGCAACATGTACTTACTTGTTGATGAGGCAACATGTACATATTTGTTGCTGATGGCCTGATGCAACATGTACGTACTCGTAGATGATGCAACATGTACTTAATTGTAGATGATGCAACATGTACATATTTGTTGCTGATGCAACATGTACTTACTTGTAGATGATGCAACATGTACTTAATTGTAGATGATACAACATGTACTTACTTGTTGATGATGCAACATGTACTTACTTGTTGATGATGCAGCATGTACATACTTGTGGATGATGCAACACGAACTTACTTGTTAATGATGCAACATGTACTTACTGCTTGAGGCTGGAATCAACTTTACTGAGAATGGAGATACGGCGGTGACCAATGAGCACGTGACGGGGTCGACTGTGTCAGTGGCGTTGATGGTATAAATCAACACGTCGCCTGTGCTGTCCTCACTTAGAGTGTCTGAGGCGGGCAGACCATATAGCACCGGGGGCTTGAAATACCAAAAGTTCTAGTTTCAACATCAAGATGTACAGATATCGTTTACACGGCCACCAACAAAAAACAATTCTCCGACCTTGTGTTTTAAAAAAACTCGTACGCAATACCTGCATCGGATTCAAACAATACTCTTGAACTAATGCGCCGATGCACCGGGCGTCGGATATATACACAAAACAGAATGTTTCTGGAATTTATATCCTTGCATGCCGCATCACACAACTTAAAATACAAGATCGGAAGCAAGATCTCAACATAAGGTCTTCGTTTGAGGTAGTCTTATGTTAGTTACAGGATAATGTCCTACTTACTGGCCAAGGATAGTTAATATTACTGGCCACAAGAGACAGGGGTGGGGTTCCGAGCAACCCTACTGCACCTTTTCTGCATCCGCCCTTCATTTACGTCTCTTTAATATTGAATTTTATAAAACATCAGCTTGCATTTCACTTTTGTCGTTATAAATATCAACTATACTCGGAATTATAATACCATTTTTCATATATAAGAATCAAATTGAGATGTAAAATTACTACAACTTTCGATTTCGGTTAGATTTTGGTTTGCAGCCAAAACATCAAACACGATGCGCGGCGACTGATATTTTCGTTCAGAAGTAGCGCGGGACAGACAGACAGACACACACACACACACAGACAGACAGACATACAGACACACAGACAGACACACAGACACACAGACTTGTGCCGTCTTTTGAAGTGCTGCAGTGTAACATGTGTTTACGGAAGTTGCTTGCTGGGTCAAAATCTAATTAAAATCGAAATTTGTAGTAATGCGTATATTGTACCTGATTGACAATATTAACAATGATGGATACGGTTGCCGAATTTAGACAAAAATCTTTAACGGTAAAAACCAGAGTCTCCGGCGTCGACGGTCCGGCTAGAGATGACCCCACCTTCAGGGTACCTGTGAAATATACTTGTTGCAAACACAATATAGAGAAAAATGACAAAGGGGTAGATTCAAAAGGGCGAAAATTTGCCAAAATTTTCAATCGGCATTAACATCGTGAAATGTTTGCCTTTTATAATCTTGAGTAGTTGTATTCTTTCAAAGATTAGAAGCGAAGTTGAACCAAATTCAATGATTTAGAAGGTCAAATTTGTTTTGAAATTTAAAATATTGCAAAATATGTCACATGTTTTGAGCAAATACTCAACTTATTATTGCTGTTTTCATATGTGGCACGAGCATCGACAGCAATAATTTAGGCAATTAATACATTGCCTATTCATAGTTTAGATTTGTGTTTTGCTGAGAAGTGTGACCACATTGAAAACCTCTATCTGGTCTGAAAATTGGCAAAAAGTAAACTTTTGGCATACGTCTATCATTTAAGGCATTTAAGGCATTTTCTGCGGACCATTATGCATTTACGTTAACTGAAATTGATATAAAAGTGTTTTCTACAGTATAACCATTTATGAATTCAAATTAAGGTAAGACCTGTGTAATGAATACCTTTATCCAGAAGAGTATCCAAGGGAGGTAACTATAGTAGTAAATTAGCCAAACTCCCCGCAGTGGTTACTTCCCCTTACAGTTGCAAGAGGACAAGGGTTCAAATCCTACTGGAAGCTATTTTTTTTTGTAAGCCTAGAGCTTAACTAATTGGCATATTTCTTTTTTTCCTGTGTAATTCTGTCATTGAATAAAAAATTCTCATGATTTAAACTAAAATAAGCAAAATAATCAAGATTAAAGGGGTTTTCGCTATCAGAATAGTGTTTATTCAAGTCATCAATTTGAAAATTTCTAAAACTGGACGGTAAACTTCTCTGAAATTTGGTTTAAATTTTGTTTAAGGTATATAGTTAAAAAATAGTAAAGTTTGGTATATTGCACCAATCAGGATTTTGCACAATTTTCATTAATTTAGTCTCGTGAAATATAAAAAAATGCATTTTTTAAATTTATTTGGTCAAAAAATGTCATTTTAAGGTATATTATGTATTTATATATTATATCTTAAATTGGTTTAGTAAAATATAACATATTTTTGATACACTGTAAAAAATTAAGGTTGAATTTATCAATAACAAAAAATTTTGTCACCGATTAAAGAATTTGGATACTTTCACGTTTTTTCTCACTTTTTTAAATAAAATAAGCTAAAAATCTCAAAAACTACACGGTGAAAATCATTAAAATTTTGCATACAAGTCAGTGGTATGAAGCAGTTGATGAAAATATAATCAGATGTTGGATTCTTAATAGTGCCCATTACACAGGTCTTACCTTAATTAAAATTTGAAATATGTAGCAAAGTATTTTTTAAATATTTTAGGCCAATATTTGGCCTTTGAACATGCTCCTTTCCTGTCACTGCTGGAAAATTGCCCACATAATAAATGTTCTCTCTAAAAATAGACATTAAGAGGTCGCTAACATTGCAAATGGCGAAAACTAGCTAAAATTTCAAAAAATGAATTTTGGGGGAAATACTTATTGCAACCTACATTTTAGTAAAGAAATGCATTTAGCTATGGATGTTGTAAATGTTTGCAAGCTCAATTTAATTTAATTCATTTTCTAATTACCAAGCACATACTAAAACAAAAGAAAAACCGTTTGCATGAGAACTTTGAAATTCATGAACAATATACCAAAGCAAGTCATACCTGAAATAAGTATACAATGGTCTACAATGTTTAGTGCCAAGTCGTCAAAATAATGTTAGGGGTTTCAAGAAATACAAGGAAATCTTATTTCCTGGTTCAAAGTGAAAGTAGAAAGTGAAAGTAGGAATTAAGATTTCCTTGAATTTCTTGAAAACCCTAACATTATTTTGACGAATTGGCACTAAACATTGTAGTCCAGCATATACTTATTTCAGGTATGAGTTGCTTTGGTATATTGTTCATGAATTTCAGAGTTCTCATGCATATGGTTTTTCTTTTGTTTTAGTATGTGCTGGGTAATTAGAACATGAATTGGACTAAGCTGAGCTTGCAAACATTTACAACATCCATAGCTAAATTAATTTATTTACTAAAATCTAGATGGCAATAAGTATTTCCCCCAAAACTCATTTTTTGAAATTTTAGCCTGTCTCCGCCATTTGCAATGTTTGCGATACCTTAATAGCAATACGACTTTATTAAAAGGGTTGCAATCAGTAGTGCACTAATCTCGCATTTGCAACGCAATGTTCTCCGTAGAACTAGCGGCAAAAATGTTGACTGGCATTGGCGGACTAACAGAAATACGATGGTGTTACCTATAGATACAATATAATTACTGTTTCCTTTTTCGTTTTCCAGTAACCGTCTCATACCATATAAACGAATTACATCATCAAGTGGGAGACGCACATGGATACATATCTTTACAACTTACATACATCTACCTACATCTAGAAAACATACTCACCGGAAGTTGTGTCGAAAGCAAATTTTGAGTTTGTCGCCATGGAGACTGTAAGGGTATCGCCAGCGTCAGGGTCTGACCAGACGAGCGTCGTAATAAGGTAACCGACAGACTTGTCGTTGTTGATGGTATAGGTCGTGCCGTCGGCTGGACTGCTGAACGAAGGGGTGCTGTCTTCGGGTCAGAAATATATATTTAATTTTATAACGCCGTGTTAACTCGAGAAGGGGCGGAGGGGGGGGGGGGGGAGGAAGCGCAGGACTATACCTTTTGAAAACATATTAGTAAAAAAAATTGAAACCGAGTTTGGGTTTTCGAGATATTACTTGTATGTTGGAACTATTTTTGTTCTAATTTTACAGTTACTTTTTTGTTTTTAAATTGATAGATCGTATTCACGGTGTGTTTCATAAAAATTACTAATACTTAAGTTCCTTAATCACAAATCAAGTTACACTAGATCCACTACATGTGTTGAACTGCAAATAAATATTTTCTTGGTGTTTTGCTGCCGATTTTTAGTCAATTTTTTCCCGCCTTTATAGCCATGTTCCGTTTGTTTAAACGGTAGAAAATTCTGTAAACGTTTACGGCCTAGAATCGAAATGTTACCGTTTGAACGAGCCTTAATTATAATAACATGACATCTATAACAGATAATTTAGAACCGATTATTTACCGATAACTATACTGACTATGTGTTCGGAGAGACTTAAAAAGGCCGCCGCACTGCACAAACAGCTACTGTGAATTTTAAATGATAAGCCTATATTGGGTATCGAACACATTCTGTACAGCGACAGTGCAAATCCGGAGAGGCTACCGATCGCGTTAGCCGGCAAACTCCGAAGACAGATATTAGCAATGGTTAGAGAGAATCATAGATAAAGAAAGTTAAAATTTTTTGGAAGATTATATTATTGAAAAACTAGACTAATATGGACATACCTTTTACGGCAGTCATTTGGACAGCGTATTCGTTGGTAGTGCTAGTTGTTCCCCCGGTCAACGCATATACCTGATATAAAGTTGGTTGAGTCATAGTGACGATTCGGGTCTCGAGACCGGAACTTACCTTGTGTTTTATCACATTCGCACCACTTGAATACCTACATGATAATTCATAGAAAAAGAGTTAAAGCAACGAATTAAATAATTCGCAAATCAATTTATTATTTTTAGTGTTCACCACAATTTTCCACCCAATCAGTTCGCAACGCTCCGTTCCCTAAGGGTTTCTTTATTGTTAAAGTTTCACTAACATTAAACGGACAAATCATTCAAAATTCCATACACGAGCTTTTTTGCTATATAAGAAATGAGGAATAAATTCACCTTTTATCAATATTCCGCTATTTAAAATAGTAAAGGATTAAAACTATATTTGATGGGTTTCTTTGGGTTAGGATGACAGTTGGGCTGTTTCAAGTGTGTGAAGTCCGAATGGTGCCGTCTTCACCCGTACTTTAAACAATCGAACAGCATTTCAAGCGGCACTTTTTTCACAGCAACTCGTTGGTAATTGGAAATAATGGTTTGCAACGAAAAGTGTTTATGACAATAAAAATTTTCTTGTTTGGATAGGTAATTAAGATGGCTGTTTAATGCATATGGCTGTTGAAAGTAGGTGGTTGTAAAGGCAGGTTCAACTATATTCCAAACGTGACATTGAAATGTAAATATTTTATTTTAAAATGAAAGCGCGGAAATGTATTGAAATTTAAATATATATCTTTTTCAGCAAATTAAGTTTATGTTGCATACTGTAGTAACTAAAATTTGAGCCCATGACAATGTAGTAAATCAAAAGTCGTATCTTACCAACCAAGCCTGTCCCCCGGTCGGACCGTTATCTTTGTAGTAGGTGTTAGAGTTGTTGAAGTGGAAGCTGTAAACAAATGTAACACAAGCTTTAATAGTCCTAAGAAATATTTTTGTTTGAGGCTTTGTCTCTTCTCCATTTAGAGTTTGCGTAAAAGTTTTTTTTATTCAGTTAGTGACTTAAACACTAGGTATGAAAGTGAAAATATGCATATCAGGAATGGCAACATCCAGCGGACACTGCCTCCTAAATGATTGATCATTAAATATTCAAAATATTTCCAAATTATGCCCATTTTTATCACAGAAATGTTTTCTTAGAAATATTTATGCTGCTGACGCTATTTGAACATTAATATGTGTTTATTTTGTATAAAACAAGCCGTTGGCTGAAAGTGAGATAATTTTGCGTTCTGCGGTCTTGCACTTTTTTTCGATTTCTGTTTTATATTTATAAAGTGATCAATCGCCCATTGGCGAAAATGTTAGTTGTCTCCTATTCATTTAATTAAGGAAAAATTCAAAGCTCAGTTTAGGTACGTCAACGTCTCAGTTGTGATTAATATGATTTATACCACTATATTATGCCTATAAATGACGGTCAAAGAACGAATTTTGCCGAGTTTTTGAACTAGTCAGCACGTTTTAGGATCTGTTGCGGGTAAAGTTCATTGCGTAAGTTACATTTAGAACAGCTTTGGATTTAAATGTAATCACACGTTCGTTGATAGTGTAAGAACAATTAACCACCGTTGATTTGCTTTTTGGTCTTCTTAAGTTTGTATCATTTAATAAAATTTGATTTTCGGAAACTGCTAAACTACATAAAAATATTTTTCTAAAATCGTCATACAAAATTCTGACAAACAATTTCCTTACTGACATCAAATGACTCTTCTCCAGCCAGCTGGTAACTGGTACCATTCGGTCTCCATATCTGCATCCAAATCTTCGCTGAACTCTGTATTTCCACCTTCCACGAACCAACCAATCCACAGCAGTCTATTGTATAGGTAGTGCCTGTTCCAAGCATTAAAAACACAGCCCCTGAAATTTTAACATAAAAATTAAGTAATAAAGACTTAAGACTGTCGTTCAATAATTAGCAAGGAAAGATCTGAACACTTAACGTGCTTAAAGCCACACGTTTTTAATTTAAATATTAAGGCACTGACAAACAGAGAGCATGTGTGCTGGAGCAAGAGATCGAGAGATTGGTTGAAAAATTGTGTAAGTTACTGATTTATTAGCCGATTGCTTGATTTATTATTTGATTGATTAATTAATACTTTACCCGCAACTGTAGAATCCACTGCATTTGCATTCCCATTATTGTTTTTTCCATACGCATTTGCACCTGGACCTAAACAAAACAACAAAAAATATAAACACCTGGCCAAAATATCACGAAAACTTTATTTTCAAATCAACATTCTTTATACAAATTTTGAGTACGTGTAGGTAGTTTACATTGGACTGGTTGATAAAAAATGAATACAATCTTCCTGTTATCACGGGGATAATTTTACACCACTAAGCATTGCCAAAATATAATAGAATGCATGTTTGAGAACAAACTCAGATATTTAAGTGTGTGCTTCAACAGATAGTGTCTCTAGCTGGGAGCGAACCCGCACCGTCACGGCGACAGCGCCTAGCCCTGCAATTCCTGCGACGTAACCATCTGAGCTAACCGGGACAACGCCAAAAAACGTTGATTGGATAGCCTGATATACGTAACAATCACTGCATGACATCGGTAACGGGTTAATTTTACTGATAACAGTACTGACTAGTTGTTTGGTCATTTGTTGCATCAGCATATACGAAAAACAAATTCTCAAAACTGAAGCAGAGGCTAGGCTAAAATTAAAAAAATACTCATATCACCTTAAAACAACAAGCATTATGTGCATGATAAGAATTTTCAAAATTTAATTTGAGTTCAGTTTAAAATCCAACTCAATATTTTTGTGATATTGGGGCCAAGGCTTAACATAAAGCATTTTTCTTAACATGGGGGTTGCCCATCAGAGAATGTATACCTGTCACTATCGAAACAAGAGTCTGGTGCTCTGAAATAAACTTATAAGTATCATTACATTTTTTCGTGGGTTTAAGTCGTGTATAGTGTACTTCGTGAAACAAGGTTAAACGGAGAATTCGTATATTTTTCGTTTGAATATCATAAAATTACGCCGGATTTGCGTTGCGTAAACATGTTTCCAAAAATTAAAATGCATACCAAAGTAAAAGCATCATGCTATAACGTAATAGTTGATAAAAGGCACGGTTTTCGTTTGCATATGGCTAAATTAATGCAACACTTGTCACTGTCATAGAAAAACTGAAGTATGTTGGGTTTGTGGAATCCTTATTTCATAAATTTAAGTGTGTTGAATACTTATTTCATAAAAGTAAATCTTTTTTCTCAAACGCTTGCTGATGCTTGGTGTATCATTTTTAGAGCATATGAATGTTAAATGTCATGCAAAAGAAACAAATTGAAATCGTACATCGAAAACAGACTTTCTATAGGAGTCCAAACTTTCTACACTATTCCTCTGTTTTCAAAAAACTAAAGCTGCATGGTCAATAACAAGGTAAACATTGAACAAGGATATTATTCACGAAACAATAGGAAAATTAATAACAATAGGAAAATTAATAACATATTTGTTGTGGGAATATGTGAACAGTCTCATGTCTTCTAGGAAAAATGATTTCTCAATTATGTCTTTAAAAAAAGTGCAATATGCATATCATGAATTGCCACACCCAGAAAATACAGCCTTCACAAATGTAAAGAAGAAAATAAGGCATGGGCTTATACTAAGAACAATTTCATCTTACACAAACAGTTAACGAAAAAAAAAACTTTGGGGTTACCACCTTGGAACGGTCAGAGGCAACACAATTTGCCACTGGTTGTTTATAAAAGGTTCTAGGATGCACCAATCTCACACTTGCCACATTAGTTTCTCATATGAACAAACAAGAACAAGTTGTCTAGGTGAAATAATTCCAACCCACCCATTTACTCGACAATATTTCATATAAAACATAAGAAGCTAATAGCATTGTCAAGCAAAAGGGCGGGTACTCAAAGACCAATATCCTTTGCAGAGTTGTCGTTCCTTACACTCACTTTACATCTCTGCGAAAGGCTCAATGTCAAGATTTTTGACATAACTCGACAGCCTTATTTTATACAGTCATAATTATGATTATGAAAGCTTGTGGATAAAAAAAGACAGATATCTTCACAATCTTTCATTCAAACCAAAGAAATCCAAGCAATTTTAAATGTAATTGTTGAACTATTTTTTGAGTTAAAGTAAAAGTAGTTGAAAGTAGTCCCAGCCTATAACAGAGGTGAATGTAATAAGCCGATAGTTTTAGAGAGTGCTCAAAGATCTTATCAAGACCAGAGATAAATATTCGCAGCTTTTAAGGATACAGCAAATCCGGAGGCAGAATCGATTACGAGACAAATTCTCTTCAAAGAATTTCAACATTGGATAGACCTCCCATGGCCTGAAAAAACAGAGACACTTAATAGCTCAAGACGTGCGAGTACCGAAAACAGTGGCACTAGTGTACCATAATGTGATATACTGTCATTCTACAGTTATTATGTACTCATTAATAATTTTGCAAGGACGAAACTAGTGTAGTTCGTTATATATTAATATATCAGAACAGTAGTTCTGTTTTTCATTAAAAAAAACTTTTTACGTTTGTTCTTGTTATTAAAGCGAAATAGTCAATGTTATAATCTTGTTCTAGTGTTATCTAGAGTCAATGATGTATGTATCTTGTAATACTATGTTTATTATTGTGAATGGTGGTATTTATAACATTTTAATGCAATCCATGTTAAAAAAACAAAAGTCAGTAAACTTTCCCTATAAGTTAATTGAATACGAGTACCGAATGATGCGTCAGTGAGGGGAACCGGGAATACAATCTCTATACTTGATTACCTCCCCTTTATAAATACCACCATTTACAGCGGTTGCAAAACTTTCTACTTTCGAATTAGAAATCTATATGTTTCGTGCGTTATAATTATTATTTATATAGTAAGAATATATATTTGATATTCTAGACATATATTCTATTAAATACATCTGAATATATACAGATTAAATATACATTTAGGCAAAATACTATCCAAAAGTAAGAAATGACATCTTACCTCACTTTGTTTCTGTTGATTTTTGCAATTATTGTTCTTCACACATTTATAACAACATGTATTCATCCATTTTTCATTCATCTTATTTTCACTCTCCTTTTTGGAGAGATATATTCGGCTGTTCCTATATGCGTTCAGTTATTTAGTATAACTAAACTTAAGCACAGATAATGAATAATGTTATAATAATTTCACTTAATTGTAGAGGCCTAAGAGGTACAAAGAAACGGTTACAGATTTTTCAATATCTAAAAAGCACATCTGGTAATATTTTTTGCTTACAAGACACACACTTTACACCCGACATATTTAAACAAATATATACCGAATGGAATGGGGAATGTATATGTAGTTACGGTAATTCCAGTTCAAGAGGAACTGCAATACTTTTTAAAAAAAATTTTGAATTTGAAATTTATGAAAAATATGTTGATTCGAAAGGTAACTTTATAGCATTAGATTTATCTGTTGAAGGCAAGAGAATCTCTCTAGTTACTGTTTATGGTCCAAATACAGATGAACCTGAGTTTTATGATAGTATTTTTAGTATAATTGATAAGTTTGGTAATGATTCTTTCACAATCTGTGGTGATTTCAATTTAGTTCTAGATCCAGTTTTAGACTACCATAACTACAAGACAATCAACAATAGAAAAGCAAGGGATAAGTTATTGCAATACATGTCACAAAGGGAGTTATTTGACCCTTTTAGAGAATTCCACCCTGAATTAAAAAGATATACTTGGAGAAGGTCAAACCCTCTCCAACAAGCTAGATTAGATCTATTTATTGTTTCAAATTCATTTTTGCCTTATGTTAAAAAATGTGATATACTGCCAAGTGTTCAATCTGACCACTCTTTGGTTTATATTGATATTCAACTCACAGACTTTAAACATGGAAAAGGGTTATGGAAACATAACAATTCTTTACTGAAAGACATCTCTTACCTAGAAACCATAAATAAAAAAATAGATGAAATCATTAAACAGTATGCCTTACCTATTTATAACATGGAAAACTTACACACTATTTCAAATAATGATATACAGTTTGTGATTGATGATCAGTTATTTTTAGACACACTTTTAATGGAACTTAGGGGGAAATCTATTTCATATGCAGCTTTTAAAAAAAGAAACAATGCTAAAAAAGAACAATCAATTTTGGAAAAAATAAAAAATATTGAAACTCATTTAGATCAAAATAACTTAGAACAACTACAAATCCTTAGAAATGAACTGAATGACTTGCAACGAGAAAAACTTGAAGGCAGCATGATTAGGGCTAGAATTCAAAAAATAACAGAGGATGAAAAAGCTACTAACTTTTTTTGTAATTTAGAAAAACACTCTTATTTAACAAAAACTATATCGAAATTGCAGACTGATGAAGAACTTATTACTGATCAAGATAGAATTCTCAAAGAATGTGAACAGTTCTATGCAACCCTTTTTCAAGAAAAAAACAGTTTTTCACTGGATAGATTTAATGATTTTGTAAGTTGTCTATCAGCCCCAAAACTTTCAGATGATACTTCAATCATGCTGGAAGGTAATATCACACTATCTGAGGCAAGCAAAGTTTTATTTAATATGAAAAATAATAAAAGCCCTGGTACAGATGGCTTTGGTGCAGATTTTTTTAAAGTCTTTTGGCGTAAATTAGGTTCTTTTGTTGTAAGAGCTTTAAATCATGCATACTCTTCAGGACATTTATCAATAACTCAGTCTCAGGGTGTAATCACATGACTGTATTCCAAAAGAAAACAAATCAAGACTTTTTTTGAAGAATTGGAGACCAATTACCTTATTAAATACAGTTTACAAAATAGGTTCAGGCAGTATTTCAAACAGAATAAAAAGTGTCCTTGATTTATTGATTAGTAGAGAACAAACTGGCTTTATACCAAATAGATATATGGGTGAAAACACAAGACTCATCTATGATGTAATGCAATACACCGAAGAAAATAACATTCCTGGCCTACTTCTATTGATTGACTTTGAAAAGGCATTTGACTCTTTATCCTGGGATTTCATAAAAAATACTCTATCACTTTTTAATTTTGGACCCTCAATACAGAAATGGTTTACAGTCTTTTACCAGGATGCCAAATCAGCAGTAACTCAGTGTGGATATCTCTCTAACTTTGTGAAAATAAGCCGAGGTTGCCGACAAGGGGATCCCTTGTCCTCTTATATTTTTATTCTTTGTGCTGAAATTCTATCATTGAAAATCAAAGAAAACAAAAATATAAAAGGAATAGTTATAAATGACTTTGAGTACAAAATATCCCAATTTGCGGATGACACAACACTGATTCTTGATGGTTCAAAACAATCACTAGATGAAACTTTATATCTTTTAACCAAATATGCATTATTATCTGGACTTAATGTTAATTATGATAAAACTAAAGTTGTATGGATAGGACAAAAAAAGTACAGCAGCAATAGTATTAAAACAAAATGGAAACTTCTATGGAACCAAAACACATTTAGAATGTTAGGAGTAAATTTTCATGTTGATCTTTGGAAAATGGTTGAACTAAACTTTGTAGAAAAAATAGAATCTGTAAAGAAAATAATTGAATTCTGGAAAAGAAGAATTCTGACACCAATAGGTAAAATAACAGTGATAAAAAGTCTCCTTTTACCTGTATTCAATCACTTATTTATTTTACTTCCAAGTCCACCTCAAAATTTAATTAATGAACTAAACAAATTATTTTATGGATTTATCTGGCAAACAAATGTCAAAATTAAACAAAGTGTACTGGTAAAAGAATACTCTGAAGGAGGCTTACAAATGGTCAATCTCCCTGCATTTATTAAAGCTCTTAAATTAACCTGGCTAAGAAGATTGACAGAAGATTGTATCTGGAGTAATGTAATAAAAATACAAGTTGACATGAATAAATTATTTCACTGTGGTAAACATTACTTTGACAAAAAAACTAAAGAATTAAAAAATGAATTTTGGAAGGACACATTAATGGCTTTCTCTGATTATATAGAAACAATATCACTAAACGATTATAAAGTAGGAAGCTTACCTGTATTTTATAATCATAATATTATTATTGGCTCTAAAAGTTCATTCACAAAAGCATGGTTTGATGCAGGTGTGCACTATATTACTGACATATATAATGTTGAACATAAAAGATTTCTTAGTCACCAAGAATTCAATGAGAAGTATCACTTAAAAGCCAATTTTTTGTCTTTCCTCAGTTTAGTCAAATCTGTTAAAACATTTTTAAACAGCTTAAACATTGATGAAAATAATCTCCAAGTTGAACCAAGACCATGTCTTCCACCTTATATGAAATATATTTTAAAGCAAAAAAAAGGTTGTAAAGACATCTATAATTCATTAAACTCCAACAGTTCTATACCAACAAGTCAGAAAAAATGGTCTGATAAACTTAACCTTACTTTTGAAACTAAAGATTGGAAATTTTTTTATTCTCTTCCATTCAATCTAACATATGATACAAAAGTTCAGTGGTTTCAAGTAAGGATACTACACAGAATTTTAGGTACAAATGAGCTTCTACATAAAATGAATCTAGCAGAGAATTCTTTGTGTACTTTTTGTAGGAAAGAATGTGAATCAATTGAACACCTATTTTGCAGATGTCATACAACAAGAATATTTATATTAAATTTACTTAGTCTCTTTCAATCTTTTCCAGCATATGATGAAACTGTTTTACATTTTGGTTTTAAAGACAATAAACTTCTTTCAGAAAATGTATTGTTATTGCAGATTAGGCTATATATCTACCATTGTAAAACACTGGGCTGTACTCCGTCTATAAATGGTGCACAATCCTATATGAAATATCAATTAAAAATATACAAAGAAATAGCTATAAGAAATAATAAGCTAGAAGAATTCTTAAATAAATGGGAAAAAGTGAATCTGTTAATTAGTCGAATTTAGTAAAAAAAAAAATTACAACTGCTCTCTGTTAATATGCCTTGTCAATCCAACTAAGTTATATAGCTTAATTAACTGGACAGCATAATGAAAAAATTACTTAAATATTTACCAGTAAATTGTTAATTTGAATGAAGTATGTTTAACTTTATGTGTGAATTTTTGTTATATTCATGTTCTATTACACTTATTTGTAGTACAGTACTATTGACAATTATGTTAATTGAAATACAAATGTATAAACTTTTTGTAAATAAATACCTAAGAATGTAATGAAACTATTAAAAAAAAAAAAAAAAAAAAAAAAACAGTTAACGAAAAAAAAACTTTGGGGTTACCACCTTGGAACGGTCAGAGGCAACACAATTTGCCACTGGTTGTTTATAAAAGGTTCTAGGATGCACCAATCTCACACTTGCCACATTAGTTTCTCATATGAACAAACAAGAACAAGTTGTCTAGGTGAAATAATTCCAACCCACCCATTTACTCGACAATATTTCATATAAAACATAAGAAGCTAATAGCATTGTCAAGCAAAAGGGCGGGTACTCAAAGACCAATATCCTTTGCAGAGTTGTCGTTCCTTACACTCACTTTACATCTCTGCGAAAGGCTCAATGTCAAGATTTTTGACATAACTCGACAGCCTTATTTTATACAGTCATAATTATGATTATGAAAGCTTGTGGATAAAAAAAGACAGATATCTTCACAATCTTTCATTCAAACCAAAGAAATCCAAGCAATTTTAAATGTAATTGTTGAACTATTTTTTGAGTTAAAGTAAAAGTAGTTGAAAGTAGTCCCAGCCTATAACAGAGGTGAATGTAATAAGCCGATAGTTTTAGAGAGTGCTCAAAGATCTTATCAAGACCAGAGCCCCTGGTGTAAAATTAGCAAGAACACGACGACAGGGAAAAATGTCTAGGTTCTTTTAAAGCTTTCCATATAAACCTTCATAAACTCTTAAAACCCAAGAAATGTTGTTAAAGGCCGACAGAGTTAACTTCTCTTAAACTGTTTATTTCTTAATCACAAAATAACATCAAATTTAAATAAAAGGTCATTGACTATTTCTACTTAATATTTACACCAAAAATAAATTTTGAGAAATTCACATATAAGATAACATTTCTTAAATCTACAACAATCAAGCTACAATAAACAAAATGGAGAATAGAAATAATGTCGGAATAAATATGAACGGTGCACAATGTGATTTAATTATTCCTTCTTTTATATCCGCACATCCACAAGAATGCTAATGGATTTCATTAAATAAACAACTGTCTATAGATCTAATGCGTCGTCTTTCAATGAAACAAACCTTTTTTAATGACTGAATATATAAGGTTTTTATTATCCTTTTATTGGTGGGGAAAATGTATTGATCTTATAACAATTATCTAGATAATATACATTTGAAAACTATAGATTTTAAGATTATATTTTGATAGTATATATTGAATGTAAACGTAAGATTTAAATTGCATTATTTGTACAAAAAGGAAATAGTAGATTTGAAGTAAAAATGAAAAATTAGTTTTCAACTAATCAAATATTTGGACAGCTTTACAACTGCAAGTATATTTACTATTATGTAGCTTTTTATTTCTATATAATAGTGCATTACGATTTAGTGGTGAAATCTACGGATGACAGCCAAGATTCTTTTAAATAACCAATAAATTAAACTTAAAAGGAAAGGTACAGAAAATTCAAGTTATAGTGGAAAGAACATGCTTTCCATGTGCATCTGTACTCAAATTTGCAACTAAACACCTACATGTAACCAGACCGCTTATTTTCATAAACAATAGCTCTACTATAATTCTTGTAACATTTTTCTTGATATATTTTTAAATATTTCGTTTTTTTTTCATGGGACATAATGGAAGGTCCACTCATTTAGGTATGAAATACATACAAAAAATGCAACTTTCACAAAAAACTTAACAAAATGTTGACGCCCGCCCGCCCAGCCCGCCCGCCCGCCCAACGACATACCCGATTCTAATCATGATTTTTCTAAAGAAAACCTGGTTAAAAACTATTTAATTGAAAAATATATTAATTGGTTAAACAAATGTATTTTAAACATTTGATGAATGATCAATGTTGATTTGTATTGACATTTATGTATATTGATTTCTATGATCACTTTGAATTTGGATTCCTATTAATTAAGTACATTAAAACAATAGAACGGAAACTCTTTGTGATTTTTTAGAACAAACCCATTTTATCCGTGCAAAAGAGTACAACATTATCGATCGCAAAGATAAGAATTTGATCACAATAACATGAAATTCATGGGATTGCAATAACTAACCTCTCCATGCTATTTGCTCCGAGTTGTTATATTCTCTTTATTTCCACATGATGTGATGAGCAAAATATAATACGATCAAAAAGCAAATAGCATATTAAATACAAACATGAGATGAGCATGAACATGTACGACCATTCCATCTAACATCAATACGAACATGAAAGGCATATAAATACAAACATGTAAATGACATAACTACAGTTACGGCACTCATGAATACAAACACGACACCTAGCATGAATACTATATAATGTATATTGATTTCTATGATCACTTTGAATTTGGATTCCAATTAGTAAACTACATTAAAACAATATATTTGGAAAGGAATCTCTTTGTGATTTTTTCAGAACAAACCAATTTACCATTGGATGTAATTTAAATAAAATTATTGTCTAATACTTATTAGTTTATCTTTATCTATTTACTCTACCGTTAAGACCGTGTTTGATGCAAAAATAATTTGGGGCACGCCACGGGAAAAGGTACCTTCGGTCATATTTTGTGACATTTTAGTTCTTAATATATTTAGAAAATACCTATAAATATGTATTATTTTCCCAAAACTAAAAGGTCATCTTATGACGATAAATTGTTATTTTTACCGCGAAATGCATAATAATCAATGTCGTCCATTCAAAATTATGACGTCATTTCAAGGATTTACGTCAACAATCCGAAGGTACCTTTTCCCTAGACGCGCCCCAAAATATTAATGTAATGATCTCAGCAGAACTTTGAACAGTCAAGTACAAATTGTATTGATATACACAAGAAATGTTTGTGTATTCTTTTACTGTCAAGAGACAAAATACGCCTTCCTATTAATTTTTAGAACTTAGTTTCATTGGCATCACTTAAAAGCTCTTTTAATGCATCATTTCTAAAAGGACTGAAGATTAGAGTGTAAAACTAATCTCTTTTTTCTGTTTTGAGCAGAGTATTCTAATGTTTGAATGCGTCATCTGTTAAAACTCCACATAATTCACACAGAAAGTATCCAAATGAGAATAAGGTTTATTTATCCAAAGTTTGCTTATCTTGCAGGCATTATAGAAGCGTTTGTGTTGTTTGCAAATTCCCACAAAATTGACAGTGTAATGTTTGTTTGTAAGAATTTGTTTATCCTCGCAGTCCAATTGTTATGCTAAAAAGTACGTATATAGTATTTACAGAGTGACTTCCAAATGGCTTCTGGGAAAATCCCTCTTTGCAGATATTTAACTAAGCGATGTGAAATTGTATACTTTTGGATGATATTGCCTCTACCTGGGAGCGAACCCGCCATGTCACGGAGACAGCGCCTATCCCTGCAATTCCGACGACGCAACCAATTGAGCTAACCGGGACACCCCACCACACCCCCAAAAATGGTGGATCAGATAGCCCTGATATACGTTCATCATCACTGCACATTATCAGTAACATCTTACTGATAAGAGTACTGACTACAGAAGTATTGGATTATTTTAATAACATCGGGAATAAAAACCTTTCTGTCGTTTTTCTATAGAACAAACGAACTGTGCTAATCTTGATGTCAGGATAAGATAATACTGTATCAGGCATATTGCATAATCTACAGAGACATCATAAGTTTTCTTACGTCAATTTCACATTCAATATTTATCCAACCTAACATACTACTTTAGACACATATCTGTTCTTGTCAGAATATGAAATGTTTGTATTTTCTTAGCAGCTAAACTCTGGAATCTATCTAGACGGTTAAAATCAAACGTTTTTTTTAGATTACTCCATAATTCACATCCGTATAGTTAACGAGGTAAACAAACTTTGCTAACGATGCTAGTCAGCTAGATTCAAAAAATTGATTTAGAGAAAAGCATGTTGCCAGCCTTGGAAGAGCAAATCTTCAAGGTTAAACTCTAAAATTAAAGTTTGCTATTTTGGGGATAGATCTGACATTAACTTAGAACCATTATCACTGAGATAGCCATATATATTACTGCCTTCAAGTTTTATAGCATGCGAAATGTCTAGTGAGATCCCTTTTCAGCATGTCTCCAGGTAAAACTTCAATTCTTACAGGAAAAATGTTGAAATATCATGATAAATGGCAATAAAGAAATGTGTGTTGTTTTTTTTTACGTTTAAGGCACTTGTAAATGTGATATTGGATAGTTCTGTTGCAATGGGATGCTATTTTAAACAATGTATAAGGTATGTCGCCAAACCATTTTTAAACCTCACTGCATGGTGGTATTAAATAAGATAAAAGCATTTATAAAGGTACGAATATTTTATAGAATTATCAAATATTATGTGTTTAAAAGTAAAACACCTGCGGCTTTTATAATATTTTTGTTGGTCATAGCCTTAACACAAAATACTTTATGACCAATAATAAATTTTCCTCCGTAACTGTGTATTTCAATCCTTTCAATCTTTGTTAATTCCATGGTTCAAACAGTTAACATCAATTACATGATTATCAATTGATTACATGTAATACATGCCATCACTGAAAAAGTATTATTTTTTGCAAATATCAGTCATAAAATGTTAAAAGAATTTCCTCCGTATTTTTTCTTTCGTAACCAAATGAATCATCATTGTTTCAATCGCTAATTAAATTGTTGTTATCAATAGGGCATACCGATTGAGAGTGGCTTCCCTTGCTTATTGGGTAGTTCCGGTTTAGAAGCGGTAATAAAGCGTAGCGTAACAAGTGTAGATAAAACGTTTCAAAGTGCTTTTGAAGTTAAAATGCATTGTCTCACTATTATCACAGAAGCAGTCAAGTAATAAGGTCAAAACCGGTAAGATAATAAAAATTTACCCTTTTAAATTTTGGTTATGGAAGAAAGATTCGGAGGAATCTAGAAAAGTAACGGAGGAAAAGTATGCACGATTATCGCTTTATCCTCGACTAACTTGAGTCTAAATGTAAACTGCACACTAATGTAGTACTGCAAATTGTTTGTCAGAATTCAAACAAATAATATTATTTTACTGCTTATATATAGGTATGCAAGTTACTTTTTAGTTTGACTGGTGCATGATTTTGCTTGAGCTTAGCCTCTATTGCTTAAACGTTACAATTACATTTCAAATGAAAGTTATACAAATATAAGTGAAAATATTTAGCTCGCAACATTTAATAAACCTTGAAATCAGTTGAATAACAATGCAGTACCAGGCACGATGAAAATACACTTGTTGTTGTTAGGACAGACAGTGATGTGCTGTGGTCTGTATTCTTATTTTATGAACATAGTTCACTTGAAATGCTTGAGTTGGCGTTGTTTGATTGAAGACAGATTGAAAACAGTCTATTTCATAATTAACCAGATGATATGTAGCTTTTAACATCTAGAAAATATGAATAACATACACCTACTTAATACATTTTCCTCCGTAACTTTTCCTCCGTAACTGATGGATATCTTTGAATTTTTGTTTAACATTGTAAATTCAGAAAAGTTTTATTGAATTTAAATTATTATACAAGTTTGTTTGTTATAAATATACGTACAATTACAAGTATGTTTGTATGTTACTGCTCTTGTTTAATTGGTTATGCATCTCTATTATTTCTAATAAAGTTATTTTCTGTACAACTTAACATACATGTACTCATGATAGTTGGTAAAATAGAAGTCGTTTTTTAGTTCATATTCCATAAAAATTGTGTGTTTAATCAATTCAACTATGTTTCCAGTCAACAATGGCATGTTTAGATAAGAGTACATTGTAATAAGTACAGAGTTTATTATAAAATTTGTGTTATAGGCACCTGCAGCTTTCCTATTTGACACAAAGAAGCAATTGTTATGTTTTGAGCTTATCTTGCAAATTTGCAAATGGTTTGCTCCACATGTTTATTCTGAAGTCTATAATAATTGCCTAAATAAAAAAGTACTTCCTTTTCACAAATGCAGATGTCCATTCTTTTGGTTTTCATTTGATAAAATTGAGTCAATTATTTGAATCTGGCTATAATGAGTGAAGCCGATGTGATTGGATTAAGTTGCTACGAGTCCATTTTTACCGAAAAGATTGAGAGAAAAGATGATTTGGCCTTCTGAATAGCGTTTTTAACTTTTTCATTGTCCGACATTTAAATATTTCAAGAAGCTTCGTTTTCCTTGATTCTGAAGTCAGAAAATGATAAGTATGTACTCGGACCTCGGGTTCTGGGATACTTAATAAAAATTTAAGTGAGTTAAAGAACCATGAAAACTTTATTTTTGATGTGTAGCTTTAATTTACACTTTGTAGGAAAATGTGTCATCTGACTGTTTACGTGATTTCTTGAAATGACGTCATAAAGTTGCTTATTATGGATTAAATTAATATTGAATGACATAGAAAAATGTAATAAATCACATATTAGTTATGGGATAATAACAGGAAATTGTTAAGTTTTTTATAATAAAGTAACAACTAAAATTTCAAAAACATATCACCTAAGATATATTTTCAAATGTCGTGCCACACAATTTTAAATAATTTAAAAAAAAAGGAATGGACCTATAAACATCTGTTTTTATAATCTTGACGAATTTCTCAGATTTACCTGGTTAAAACATTACATAGAGGATATTTGATTTTACCAGTGTAAGATAGAAATATGTTTCACCGAGAGAGCTCCGGAATTCGTATTTTCACGAGTTGGGAAGCCACGAGTGAGGAAGCCACGAGTGAAATACATAATTCCGGAGTTTACGAGTGAAATATATTTATATCTTTCACTAGTAAAAACAAATTTTCTTTTAATTTTATGCTTTTAGTGCACAAATTGTGTGAATTTGCCAGAAAAATAGCATGAAATGGCGCCAAAAGCGTTTGTTAATGACGTGAAATCATGACGTCATTTACCCAAATTTGAGCCCGTTTTCTAAACGTTCTCATTCGAAATATTATGTGCGTTTGGGTACCAACGTGAAAAAGCAGTGAAAATAAAATGCAGTGAAAATAAAAATGATATTCCACTGTTTGAAAACAGTGAAATACAACTTTTATTTCACCGGGAAAATTATACATTTTACTGCAAAGCATAAATTTAAAATGTACACTGTTTTACACTTCAAATAATGCTCAAAATGTTAAAAACAATGTATAATGGCATTTTGTCTAATTCTGCTACTTGCATGGTGTAAAGAAGTACTCAACAGTACAATTTGTGTTGTAAATCTTAATGACAACTTATAGACAGAATTAACATTACCGTTATATCATTGGTCCAAACTTAAAAGCAAAGAAGTTCCGAAACGCCACCAGTATAACAAAAATAAGCTGGTATGAATCAGTTTTGAAATAATCGAAGTTAAGAAATATATTATTATGACTTCATTTTTCCTCATTCCATAAACATTATGTTTATGAAATGAAAACATCGTTACATCGTAATAAGTGTTCAATGTTTTTGTTGTTAACAAGTGCTATCTGTCGGCGTAAAGACGTGTTCATGTGTAACGTTCGGG